>JAPDNY010000003.1:229105554-229233054 GCA_029375565.1 Gekko gecko
TTGGAGGGAAGGCAGCTCAGCAGGGTTTCATACCATAAAGCCCATCCTCCAGAGCAGCCATTTTCTCCAGGGAAACTGATCTCCATCACCTGGAGGCCAGTTGTTGTTGTGTACTAAGGATGAGTCAGCCTCAATTAGCCCTGGGGTCGGGTTGAGCTTGCATCCACAAACAATAGCTGGCTAGGATCCTAGAATGGACCAATAGAGAAACAAGGATCCTAGAATGGACCAATAGAGAAACAAGGATCCTAGAATGGACCAATACAGAAACAAGGATCCTAGAATGGACCAATACAGAAACAATGTAATGTAAATAGCCTAGCGTTGGGAGTGGGGTGTGTTTGGGGTGCGGTGTCTTGCACGCTTAGAAACCCGGATTTTCAGTCTTTCTTCTCCTTGCTGAAATCGCTAATAAAGAGAGCTGATCACTGTTCTTGGGGTCTGTTCATCCATGGAGCCCACTATTTAACAATTGCAATCCCAGAAGACTGAGAGACCCCATCTGGAGGTTGACATCCCTACCTAGGGGCACCAATGTGGAGACTCATGTGGGGAGCAAGGCCAAACACACCAAAGAAAGAGGGACTGAGAAGCCAACATATGGGTTCATACATCGGCTAGATGGACCAAAGAATTAACTCAGTATGAGGTCAAACTCGAGATGTTCCTAGGTGTTCACTGTGGATCGCAAAAAATAAGGAGAATGGCCCACTTGTACCCTTCTAAGTCCATTGAAGTCAACGGCCGCGGAATGGCATAACTCTGTTTAAGAGCGCGCCATTACGCGGCAGTCCTCTGCAAAGTTATTCCATTCGAAGCCCATTAATTTCAATGAGCCAGAACTGGAGTTACTGCATAAGATTACAGCATTATTCGCCTGTCTCCCGCCATTAATTTATTAGACCACATTAGCCGGGGAACAGGTGCGGTGAGCCCATAACTTTCATGGCTACCCTTAGGTAGCATCAGGGAGTCTCTTATATGGTGTCTCAGCGTTCGGGATGAAACGGCAATTGTCTGTTTTGTGACGACATAATTAAATTCTGTTGTAAGATGGCCCTGACCCGGTTGGCCCAGGGTACCCGGTGTTATCAGATATCGGAAGCTAAGAGAGATCCGGCATGGTCTTGTGGTTAAGAGCAGCAGACTCTAATTTGGAGAACTGGGTTGGATTCCCCACTCCTTCTCCAGAAGAAGAAGAAGAAGAAGAAGAAGAAGAAGAGGAGGAGGAGGAGGAGGAGGAGGAGGAGGAGGAGGAGGAGGAGGAGATTGGATTTATACCCCGCCCTTCACTGCCCAAAGGTGTCTCAGAGCGGCTGACAAACTCCTTTCCCTTCCCCTCCCTGCAACAGACACCCTGCGAGGTAGGTGAGGCTGAGAGAACTCTAACACAAACTGCTCTTTCAGGGACAGCTGTGCCAGAGCTTGTGACTGACCCAAGGCCACATCAGCAGGTGCAAGTGGAGGAGTGGGGAATCAAACCCGGTTCTCCCAGATCAGAGTCCACATACTTAACCGCTACACCACACTTAACGACTACACCAAACATGAAGCCTGCTGGGTGTCCTTGGGCCAGTCCCCAGTTCTCTCAGAACTCTCCCTGCCTCACAAGGTGCCTGTTGTGGGGAGAGGAAGGGAAGGCGAAGGTAGAGAAAAGTGGGGTATAAAAATGTATTTATTTACTTATTGATTTGATTGGATTTTCTTACCGCCCTCCCCGCCAAGGCAGGCTTAGGGCGGCTTACATGAAAGAACAATAGATAAAACAGCAATATAAATATCAATATAAAAAGACATAACAAAGTATTAAGACCAGCTCTTCTCCGGCTTCTTCCTCATGAAGCCTGCTGGGTGACCTTGGGCCGGTCACAGCTCCCTTCAAACTCTCTCAGCCCCATTGTGGAGGTCTCCCATCCAAATACTGACCTGGGCTGGCCCTGCTTAGCTTCTCAGCTCTGATGAGCTGGTTGCATAGGGAGATACCCACGTCTACATGGACAAGAACATTTGATAAAGGTTGAAGCGGGCAACTGCAGTCTAGATAAGGGTACAAATGATGTATTTTTGTATAACAGAGAGAGTTAAATGAGCATGGGCCCTTCCACATTGTCATTTTTGCCACTCGTTTGTCCCTATTGCTTTGGGTGTCTCCCCCCCCTTTTCCGTATGTCTTTTGCTCCCTCTGGGACTACTAGAGAGAGGAAAACACATTGGGGGGACGACCCTGAAGCGATAGGGACAAACGAGTGATATCAATGATAACATGGCAGAGCCCCACGTGTCCCTGGTTCACTGCCCATTCTATCCTAGAGATCCTCACAAAACTACAAAACCCAGAGTTCCCTGGGAAGAGAGGATACCGGTGTACCAGTGTAGCCATGGCACTGATGGTAAATAATACAAGTGCACTATCCATTTTGATTGGGGCTGAGAACAAGTGTTGATACTGAGGCTAAGGGCATTGCTTCTTCTCTTCACAGTCTCAGTGGCTGCCGTATTGCCGTATTGCTCCCATATACTCTGTGGTTTGGTTCCCTGCTTGCAGAAAATGCTAGAGGAGCTGTGACTCAGCGGACGAGTCCCTGCATGACCTGCAGAAGATCCCAGGTTCAGTAGCAGGCATTTCTAACGAAAAAGCTCAAGGGATGTGAGAGACCTCACTTGAACTGCTGGCGGCGGAGTAGACGAGGCTGACCTTGATGCACCAAGGATCTGACTCGATATGGGCAGCTTCTTGTGTTTGGGGGAAGAAAACTGAAGCGTGGCAACATTTACAAGAGATCCCGGAACAGTAAGTTTGAAGTAGAACACCCAGCAGGAGGAAGCCATTTCCTATCAGTGGTCTGGAAATGCAGCTGCCTAGAATTAGCAGGGAAGACGGAGGCCCAGGCTACATTGCCACGATGTCATAGTGTGATGACATAGCCACATCGCCTGGCCCTCCCTCCCAGTCCTGGAAAGTGCCCCCCCAATCCCTTCCCAGTTGTTAGGAGGGACCTGGCAACCCTATGTACAGACCAAGCTGTGGAACCAAGGACCTGTGGGGTCCTGAATAGGATTGCCCCCTACCTTCTGCCAACAGGGGACGGAGCTTCCATTCCTGGATCTTTCCCGGAAGTGACATCATCACGCTAGGCACATCCCCAGGGGGACACTCTAGCATTCGGCCAGAAACTCTATGGTACCATAGAGTTGTTGTTTTTTTGTCTGAGTGCTAGAACGTCCCCCCGGCAATGTGCCCGGGGCAATGATGTCATCTCCGGGTGACCTCATCGCGCTAGGCACGCTGGTGCAATCCCAGCACTTTGGGAGCGGGGTTTCCCCACTGGCTGGATCCAGGCTAGTGGATTGGGAGGCCCTAAAGTGGGCAAACCCCCACCCCCAGTGGGGGAATGGTAAGCCTAGTCCTGAATCATTAACACTCTCTACAGTCTGGGAGAATGGAAATGGAATCTGGTGCTGAGATAAACCCAAACAGCACACCACAGTTCCATATCAACAAATGGGATTCTTCCGACTTCAAGACTTCGGGGACTATCAAAACAAGATGGAGCCCATCGAGCCAATCCAACCAGACTTTGAAATCCCACCAATTAAGGCCCGAAACCACGAAACATAGAGCTCATTTTGAAAAGCAGAGAAAGACACTATCATTCTGACCGTATTTTGATAGGCATTATCCACCGCTAGGACTGTTTGGATTGAAACTCTCCTTCAGCAGTTTTGTCTGCTGAAGGTAATCTCTGGATTTACCGGAGAACTTTGATAAGGTGTCTAATTGCGGCTCAAAGAACCCTCCACTGTCCCAGAAATCAATTGCCTCCCTTTAGCTATCGATTGGGGCTGCCTGCGGATATTTTCTCACGATCCCAGGATCTCCCTAGTCCCGTCAGAGGCTCCATCCGACAGCAGAAGCTCTCCTCTCTGCACTTCTACTGATTTAGCTCTTCTTTACCTTGCTTGAATTATCGATTGACAGATTCGAGTGACGCCGCCTCCAGCTTTTGCACATTTAACACGTTTGGAGGGGTGGGAAGCCATTTAGAAGGCAACGGCTTCCCAGCTTTCTGAATGCACCCTGGTGGATCACACAGCCTGTTTGTCAATCAAGGAATTCGTTATTGCATAGATAAACACAGGGAGAGCAGTGTTTTGCGGCAGAAGCAATATCCACAGAAGTATAGCATCCAGTCTTCATGCGAAGTGATGGTACCGCTTTACTTGGCTCTGGTTAGACCTCACCAGTTTTCGGCACCACAATTTAAGAAGGATATAGAGAAGCTGGAACGTGCCCAGAGGAGGGCAACGAAGATGGTGAGGGGGTCTGGAGACCAAGTCCTAGGAGGAAAGTTTGAAGGAGCTGGGCATGTTTAGCCTGGAGAGGAGACGACTGAGAAGTGATGTGATAACCATCTTCAGGTTCTTGAAGGGCTGTCGTATAGAGGATGGAGCGGAGTTGTTTTCTGTTGCCCCAGAAGGTCGGACCAGAACCAGTGGGTTGAAATTAAATCAAACGGGTTTTCGGCTAAACATTAGGAAGCACTTCCTGACAGTTAGAGCAGTTCCTCAGTGGAACAGGCTTCCTCGGGAGGTGGTGGGCTCTCCTTCTTGGGAGGTTTTCAAACAGAGGCTGGATGGCCATCCCACAGCTGATTCTGTGAACTTAGGGAGACCACGAGAAGGAAGGGCAGGGTTGCTTCAGTGTTTCGTTCTCGTGGCCCTTTCTTACACGCCTAGGGAAATGCTGACTGGCATACTGGAATCTGGAAGCAATTTTTGTCCAGGCCAGTTTGGCTGGAGATCCTGGAGGATCATCTTCTAGGCATGTAACAGAGGTCACTGGGTGTGTTTGGTGGGGGAGGTCCTGGATTGTGCAGTGGCTTGGACTAGATGACCCTGGAGGTCCCTTCCAACTCTATGATTCTGTAGGGTCCCCCTCTAAACAATTACACCCAGAAGCGCCACATTCCATAGAAATGCTCTCTTAACACACAATGGTTGATATTTCTTGTCCTCCTGTTCTTCAGCAAGCCTGGCGGAGTACAGGAGTCTGCCTCAAGCAGACACACACTTAGGCCACAACTACACTCTACTAAGTCCTCACCTCCTGCCCAGGTCCACTGCCAGTCTTCACGATCAGACATGTGCTGTGAGTTCTATGGTTGGCACCTGGCCTCCTCAGAAGGTCTGAGCCCCACTTCCAACTGGGCCATTCCAGACTAGCCTGATCTCATCAAAGCTCGGAAGCTAAGCAGGGCTGGTACATGAATGGGAGACCAGACTACCAAGGGAGGCCAAGGTTCCTATGTGGAGGAAGGCAATGGCAAATGACATTGCTAATCTCTTGCCTTGAGAATCCTGTGAAGAGCCCTGCTGGATCAGACCAGTGGTCCCTCTAGTCCAGCATCCTGTCTCACACAGTGGCCAACCAGTTCCTCTGGAGGGCCAACAACAGGGCAGAGAGACCGAGGTCTTCATAGGAACATAAGAAGAGCCCTGCTGGATCAGACCAGTGGTCCCTCTAGTCCAGCATCCTGTCTCACACAGTGGCCAACCAGTTCCCCTGGAGGGCCAACAACAGGGCAGAGAGACCGAGGTCTTCATAGGAACATCAGAAGAGCCCTGCTGGATCAGAACAGTGGTCCCTCTAGTCCAGCATCCTGTCTCACACAGTGGCCAACCAGTTCCTCTGGAGGACCAACAACAGGGCATAGAGGCCAAGGCCTTCCCTTGATAAGAACATCAGAAAAGCCTTGATGGATCAGTCCAGTGGTCCCTCTAGTCCAGCATCCTGTCTCACACAGTGGCCAACCGGTTCCTCTGGAGGGCCAACAACAGGGCATAGGGGCCTTCCCCGATGTTGCCTCCTGGCTCTGGGATTCAAAGGATTAGTGCCTCTGAATGTGGAGGTTCCCCTCAGCCACCATGGCCAGTAGCCTCTGACAGACTTATCCTCCAGGAATCTATCTAATCCCCCTTTTATTCCTGTGGCCATTACTACATCCTCTGGCAGCGAATTCCACATTTTAATCACTCTCTGTGTAAAGCACTATTTCCTTTTGTCCATCCTGAACTTGGTTTTTATACTCCACTTTTCACTATCTGAAGGAGTCTCAGAGAAGCTTACCATCACCTTCCTCCCCCTTCCCACAGCAGACACTCTGTGAGGTAGGTGAGGGAACTCTGAGAGAACTGTGACTGACCCAAAGTCGCCTAGCTGTCTTCATGTGGAGGAGGGGTGGGGAATCAGACCTGGTTCTCCTGATTAGAACCCACAGTTCTTAATCACCACACCACACTAGCTATCTCCACAGCAGATAGCTTGTGAGGTAGGTGGGGCAGGGGCTGAGAGAGTTCTGAGAGAACTGAGACTGACCCAAGGTCACCCAGCTGACTGCATGTGGAGGAGGTTCTCCAGATTAATCCAATTCTCCAGATTAGAGTCCACCACTGTTAACCACGACACCATGCTGGCTTTACCACCTTTACTGGTCTTTAGGACACTCTAAGACACTTCTGTTCCAGAGAGTTTTGGGGTGAGTGCTAGATCATCACGCTGGTCCAATGCCAGTGCTTCTGGGTCACGCCAGGAGTGACATCATCATGCGGTGATGAGGACTTCCAGGGCAACGTCATTGTGCAGCAATGAAGATCAACCCCCACACATCCAATTTGCTGGCCTGCTTCTACCCTCCAACCAGATGAGCATCGGCAGGCATTGGCAACAATTACCAGGAATCTGCCTGCCGTGAGCAGGTATCTAGTAACCAGTGTTCCCTCTAAGCTGAGTTAGTGTGAGCTAGCTCACAATTTTTTTAGCCTCTAGCTCACAGATTTTTGTCTTCACTCAGGAAGGAGGGCTCCAGAGCAAACTGATTCATGCAGCAGCCAAATGGCTCGCTCACACCTTTAGTAGCCAGTAGCTCACAAAGTAGAATTTTTGCTCATAAGACTCCACAGCTTAGAGGGAACATTGCTGGTAACCCTACTAGAATGCCAGTCTGGTGTAGTGGTTAAGAGCACAGACTCTAACCTGGGAGAACTGGGTTTAACTCCCCACTCCTCCACATGCAGCTGCTGGTGTGACCTTAGGTCAGTCACAAGTTCTCCCAGTGCTGTTCTCTCAAGGGCAGTCCTCGAAAGAGCTCTCTCAGACTTACCTACCTCACAGGCAGGGTTCCCTCTAAGCTGAGTTAGTGTGAACTAGCTCACAGTTTTTTGGCCTTCGGCTCACACATTTTTGTCCTCGCTCAGGAAGGAGGGCTCCAGAGCAAACTAATTTATGCAGTAGCCAAACCGCTCGCTCACAACTTTAATGCCAGCAGCTCACAAAGTAGAATTTTTGCTCACAAGACTCCACAGCTTAGAGGGAACATTGCTCACAGGGTGTTCTGCTGTCGGGAGGGGAAGGGAAAGGAGATCGTAAGCCGCTCTGAGACTCCTTCAGGTAGTGAAGGGTAGGGTATAAATCCAGTCTCCTCCTCCTCCTCCTCCTCTTCTTCTTCCTCTTCTTCTTCTTCCTCTAGAATACCCCAGGGAAGGGGTTGCTGTGAGTTACTAGTAACTCAATTGCACATTAGGCATCATTTTTCTCCAGGCCTGCTGGCGGCCCTTAGCCTCCATTCCTTTTGTCAAAAGTTTCATGCTATTCTAAACTGGAAAGAAAGCTTGAGCCGCCAAATTACCTCAGAGTACAATGGAAGCTGCATGTGAAACCGCCTTATAGAGGGTGAACGAAAGGGCGGCTCTCATACCTGAGAAGGCTAAAGACTCCCTTTCTTTCCCAAACCTACTCTTGTTGCTGTTTTTCAAATCAGACGCTCGGGAACACGAGGGCCCGCCACGCACGCCAAGACACCCCAGATGCAAATCATACGCCTCGGTAGTCCCACGTGCCCACAAAGCAGGCCTACACCCGTGTAAGCAACTCTGTTATCGTTCTGTTTTCTCTTCCTGGGCCACGTTATGAATTATTCCTCCGTGTTCGCGTCGTGGAAGCGGTGGGGAGGGAGAGCCCCCATGTAGAGTAAGCTTCTGATTCATCGCGGTGGGACTTTGCCTCGTAAAAATAATTAGACCTGCAGGGAACTCTTCCTGTGAGTTGCCAGTGCCAGCAATCCGGGCCCTCAAAGCATGCCAATTTTAGCTCAGAGGCTTGACTGATGTTATCCCAGAAGGACAGCTCCCCGGCACGAAGCTGGAGCGAACGTCATAGGCCTTTCTCGAAGCACAGAGAGGGGCTTAACAAAAGAGACGGTCGGATTCGGGGTCAGGCAAGGGAACAAGATTAACATCTCAAAAGAGAGGAGAAGCGCCAGAGGACCCGGGTGGGGGTGGAGAGCTGCAGCAGTAAATACGGCGCTGTAGTCCGATGTGAAAGAGTACAGGCGGTCTCCCTTCCAAGCCCCTTCCAGGAACTTGTCGGGGGGTAGTTTCCAGAAAGAGGGAATTCCAGGAAAGGCAGCTCGATGCGACTGTGCGTGACACCTGCCGAAATTTCGTCCTAGGCACAACTCTTCAAGAGA
Source organism: Gekko gecko (assembly GCA_029375565.1). Lineage (NCBI taxonomy): Eukaryota > Metazoa > Chordata > Lepidosauria > Squamata > Gekkonidae > Gekko > Gekko gecko. The sequence goes on from JAPDNY010000003.1 coordinate 229,114,080, forward strand.
AAAGGCTTTCCCCGGTTAAATGGGCCCAGAAGCAACGAATTAAAGGACAGCGAAAACGGAGGAAATGCAGTTCAGAACACTGGCTTAGAATGCCAGAAGTCTTCAGGTTTGGTCGGCATGAGGATACCCAGCCTTTTTGAGCCTGTAGCCACCTGACACAATTCTGATACAAAGTAGTGGGTGCAAGCACAAAATGGCTGTTGCAGAAGGCGGAGCCAGGCACAAAATGGCTGCCATGGGAGGCAGAGCCACGCACAGAGGACGCCTGAGTGCTGGAGAGAAGAGGAGTAATAGACAAAATACACTGAGAAAGAGGAGAGAGAGAGGAGGAAGAGGAGGAGCAGGAGGAGGAGGAGAATAGGAGCAGGAGGAACAAAAAGAGCAGGAGGAGATCGGATTTATATCCCCCTCCACTGAAAGTCTCAGAGTGGCTTACAACCTCTTTTCCCTTCCCCTCCCCACAACAGGACACATTGTGAGGTAGGTGAGGCTGAGAGAGCTCTGAGAGAACTGATCTTGAGAGAACAGCTCTGAGAGAACTGTGACTGACCCAAGCAGCTGCATGTGGAGGAGTGGGGAATCAATCTCAGTTCTCCCAGATTAGAGTCCCCACTCCTAACCACTACACCAAACCACTACAATCAGTGGCAGCATGGTCTGGAGAACTGGGTTTGATTCCCCACTCTACTTCCACATGAGGCCTGCAGGGTGACCTTGGGCCAGTCCCGGTTCTCTCAGAACTCTCTCAGCCCCACCTACCTCACAGGGTGTCTGTTGTGGGGAGAGGAAGGGAAGGCAATTGAAAGCTGCTTTCAGACTCCTTGGAGTAGAGAAAAGCAGGTTATAGAAACTAACGCTGCTGCTGCTGCTGCTGAAACATCATTATTTTAATCTGCCCAGCCAATCTGATTTCCGGTGGCCAATCAGATGCCCTGCTGGGCAAGTGTCCCACGTGGTCCCACCCACTTTCTAAATACACTTGGTGGGTACCAGGAAAGTTGTCAGCGGGCAATATGGCCATCATGGGCACCATTTTGGGTACTCCTCCTCTAGCATCTCCAGTTGTAGGATCTCAGGTTTTGGCTAAAGAATCTTCCTCTCCTTAGGATTCTGGTGAATAAATCAGAGCACACAATGCTGACGTACATGGACCAGTAGTCTGACATGGAATAATGCATCTTCACATTTTCAAATTCTCTCGATCAACTAAATATTGTTCTATCAACTCAACAGCGGCAGAGCCGCCCTTCCAACCACAGTCCTAGCCCAACATAGCCACAGTCTAGACACATCCCTTTCAGATGGGTTGGCCTGGATCTATAGAACCGGGCTGCTAGCACTAGGCATCTGAGAAGGTTCTGGGCTCCCCAGAATGGTACTGCCATTGGTACTGCTCTTCAGTATGACATCAGCAGTCCCCGCCCCATGACATCAGTAAGCCCCACCCCATGAGTGTCAAGGTTTGTGATGTAGGGACCCAACAAATCTTAGCTGATATAATGGAACAAAGTTTGAGTCCAGTGGCAACTTTAAGACCAACAAAGTTTAATTCCGGGTATGCTCATGCACACTTCTTCATGTACTTTAATGCACACTTCTTCATGTACTTTAATGCACACACAATAACCTATCTAAGACAACAGATCTATCAAATTCTATCAGGTAGCTGTCTTAGATAGGTTATTATGTTTGCCGCAAGGGTTCTGTTGGGACCCTAGACAATGCTGCTATCTTAAGAGCTTTTGTGCTCCCAAAAGAAAAATTATTGTGCCTTATGCCCAGCCCAACATAGCCACAGTCTAGACACATCCCTTTCAGATGGGTTGGCCTGGATCTATAGACAATGCTGCTATCTTAAGAGCTTTTGTGCTCACAAAGAAAAATCATTGTGCCTTATGTCCTTTATATATACATCATGGTCCTTGAAAAAGATTCATTTGAAACGGGTCAACTACTAGAGTCCCGTGGGAGTAGTGACAGTGTTCCTGACAAGGTGCTGTCTGAATGTAAACCTGCACTCGATGTATTGTTTGGGTGAAACATATTTTTCTCTATGTATCGTTTGGGTGAAATATATATTTTTGATAATATTTGATACCGATATTTAGACAACTGAATTGAAAAATATAAAAATGAATAAAGAATAAAATTGTTTGACCATAAACATGTATTTATTGTACATGGTGATATATATTTTTGTATGTCTTCCCTCACACTGTGACCCTCAGTTTTTGTAGAAGAAGAAGAAGAAGAAGAAGAAGAAGAAGAAGAAGAAGAAGAAGAAGAAGAAGAAGAAGAAGAAGAGGAGGAGGAGGAGGAGGAGGAGGAGGAGGAGGAGGAGGAGGAGGAGGAGGAGGAGGAGGAGGAGGAGGAGGAGGAGGAGATTGGATTTATACCCCACCCTTCACTAACCAAAGGTGTCTCAGAGCGGCTTACAAACTCCTTTCCCTTCCCCTCCCCACAACAGACACCCTGTGAGGTAGGCGGGGCTGAGAGAGCTCTTTTGAGGACTGCTCTTTTTCAAGAACAGCTGTGCCAGAACTATGGCTTGGCCAAGGTCACATCAGCAGGTGCAAGTGGAAGAGTGGGGAATCAAACCCGGTTCTCCCAGACTAGGGTCCGCGCACTTAACCACTATACCAAATTAGCCTCCAGGTGCTGGCTCGAGACCTCCCGCTATTATAATTGATCTCCAGGTGACCGAGATCAGTTCCCCCTGGAGAAAATGGCTGCTTTGGAGGGTGGGCTCCATGGCATTATACCCCACTGAGGTCCCTCCCCTCCACAAGCCCCACCCTTCCTAGGCTCCACCCTCAAAATCTCTATATATTTCCCAACCTGGAGCTGGCAACTCTAACAAGAACAGCACTACAGTCCTAAACAGAGTTACACCTTTCTAAGGCCAGGGCTCTTTTTGTAGCAGGAACTCCTTTGCATATAAGGTGACACACACCCCTAATGTAGCCAATCCTCCAGGAGCTTACAGAGCTCTTCTTACAGGGCCCACTGTGAGCTCTTGGAGGATTGGCTACACTAGGGGTGTGTCACCTGATGTGCAAAGGAGTTCCTGCTACAAAAAGAGCCCTGTCTAAGGCCATTGACTACAACAGGCTTAGAAGGGTGTGAATTTGTATAGGATTGCATGGCAAGTCCCTTGAAGACCTCTGGGGTGGCTACGGCATCCAGACCGAAGGGGTGGGCATGTTTGCCTTCAGACTTTAAGCCACTCCTTCTCCTGGAAAATTCCTCCCTGTAATACCTTTCCGTTGATTTCAGGGGGGAAAAAACCTCCTTCAGAAGCATGCAAAGTTTCAGAGATCCCCCCCCACGCCCACGCCCTTAATAAAGCTCTTCCAGTGAAACATGAATAATTGACAACCCAACCAGTGAAAAATGCCTGTAATGGTTCTAAGCAGCTGCTAACGAAACGTTAATTGCATGGCCCAGATTCAAGGTAATAACATATATTTGGTGAGGTAATTCAGAATGAAATGGCAGAGGTGATGGTGGCCGGTTGGCTGCCTCTGCTCTTGATTCAGCACAAACCAGAGATGCCAGCCTCCAGGTGGGGCCTGGGGATCTCCCGGAATGACAACTCGTCTCCAGACAACAGAGATCAGCTCCCCTGGAGAAAATGGAGGCTGTGGAGGGTGGACTCTGTGGTGTTGTACCCTACTGAGGTCCCTGGCTACCTCAGGCTCCACCCCCAAATCTCCAGGAGTTTCACAACGAGTATCTGGCAACCCTACCCACCTCCCACCCACCCCCGCTGGTGGCCAGGGGAGACCTGGAACCCTAGTGCACAAATCCAATCCTCTGGAATGGCTCTCCTATTGCTGGCCAGTGGCAAGCGAGGAACTTCTATTAACACACCGCATGAGCCCAGAACCTCATTGTATTCATTTGTTTGTTTATTATTGCTTTAATTCTCTTCTGCCCAGCCTTTCTCTCAAATGGGGACACACACAAAGCAGTTTACCTCATTCTGCTCTCCTCCATTTTAACCTCAGAGAGAGCCAGTACGGTGTAGTGGTTGGGGGCGCGGACTCTAATCTGGGGGAAACGGGTTCGGTTCCACACTCCTCCACATGCAGCTGCTGCTGGTATGACCTTGGGACAAGTCACAAGTTCTTTCAGAGCTCTTCTCTCAAGGGCAGATCTCTCAGAGGTCTCTCAGCCCCGCCTACCTCACAGGGTGTCTGCTGTGGGGAGAGGAAGTGAAGGAGATGGAGCAGAAGTCCATCAGTGGCTATTAGCCACAGGGTATAGATGGGAATTCTCAGTCTGAGGCAGGTGATGCACTCTATTCTTGGAGGGGGCAGCAGTGGGAGGGCTTCTAGTGTCCTGGCCCCACTGCTGGACCTCCTGATGGCACCTGGTACTTTTGGCCGCTGTGTGACAGAGTGTTGGACTAGATGGGCCATTGGCCTGATTCAACATTGGTTTCTCTTATGTTCTTATGTTCTTATGAGATTGTGAGCCACTCTGAGACTCCAAGTTAAGGGTGGGGTATAAATCCTCCTTCTCCTCCTCCTCCTCCATTTCTTATAGAAGCTCTGTGTTTCTTATTGAAAGTCACACCATTCACTCTCATTGAAGGATTAAAAAATAATCATATAAGCAATGATAATTCCTAAATAAATAACTCTACTGTATTACCCTGTAAGAACCATTTCATATGGATAGCAACGCTTAGCACAGGAGCCCTGCTGAGTCAGACCAGTACCTGGTTCCAATAGTAGACACCCCAGATTGTTCTTGTTTGGCATTTTGGTTAGGAGCACAGATTCTAATCTGGGAGTGCTGGGTTTGATTCCCCACTCCTCCACTTGCAGCTGCTGGTGTGACCTTGGGTCAAGTCACAAGTTCTTCCAGAGCTGTTCTCTCAAGAGCAGATCTCTCAGAGCTCTCTCAGCCCCACCTACCTCACAGGGTATCTGTTGTTGGGAGGGGAAGGGAAAGAAGACTGTAAGCCGTTCTGAGGCTCCTTCAGATAGTGAAGGTTGGGGTATAAATCCAATCTCTCCTCCTCCTCACAACAACCCTGTGAGGTTAGGCTGAGACAGTGTGACTGGCCTAAGGTCACCCAGCAAGCTCCCATGGCACAAATGGGAATAGAAACCTGAAAGTCAGTTTGGTGTAGTGGTTAAGTGCACGGACTCTAATCTGGGAGAACCAGGTTTGATTCCCCACTCCTCCACTCGCACCTGCTGATGTGACCTTGGGCAAGCCATAGTTCTGTTAAGAGCTGTTCTTGAAAAAGAGAAGAAGATAAGAGATTGGATTTATACCCTGCCCTTCACTACCCAAAGGAGTCTCAGAGCGGCTTACAAACTCCTTGCCCTTCCCCTCCCCACAACAGACATCCTGTGAGGTAGGTGGGGCTGAGAGAGCTCTGAGAGAACTGCTCTTGAGAGAACAGCTCTGACAGAACTACGGCTTGCCCAAGGTCATCCAGCAGGTGCAAGTGGAGGAGTAGGGAATCAAACCCTGTTCTCCCAGATTAGAGTCCGCACACTTAACCACTACACCAAACTGGCTCTCCCAAAGTCCTTGCTTCCTTCCACAAGTTTCTCTTCCCCACACTCTGCTCATCATAACAGTGGGCATTTTGCTAGTTCTCAGCAAATGCCATGTGCTTGATTTCTAAGTGAGTCACATGCTTATTTCCCCCCCAAAAAAAAATAAAAAAAAAAACCATAGAGAAAAGTTAAGCCTGTTAAGCTATTTGGAACATATCTGTTCCCTCTACAAGGGTTATTTTTTTGCCAATGCTGCTTCCAGAAGAACTGTGGGAACTGGCATCAGAATTCAAGTATAATAGGTTTTAACTTGTTTGTTTTGATAGAGCTGCATTCCAGGACTTGCCTAATTCCAGGGTGGGATTATGCTCACTGTTCTAGAAAAGGGCTGTAGCTCTGTGATGAACCATGTGCTTTGTGTGCAGAAGGTTGCAGGTTCAACCCCTGGCATTTTTTTAAAGGATATGAAAGTAGGTGATGTGAAAGACCTCCACCAGAGATGCTGTAGAGCTGCTGCCGGTCAGAGCGGGCAATGCTTGCAGGAACCCCTGACACCCAGGCCTTTAACCAGCATGAAAACATGTTTCCCAGGCTGGAGGGCTTGCATATCATCTCACCATCCACCCACACAGCTCATTTTCTCTTAACATTTCCCCTCCAGGTTTAGGAATATAAAACCAAGTGGATTTTCCTTATCTTTGCCTTTCTTTTTCCTTTTTGTTGTTCAGTCGCACAGTCGAGTCCGACTCTTCGCGACCCCATAGATCAGATCATGCCAGGCCCTCCTGTCTTCCGCTGTCTGCTGAAGTTTGCTCAATTTCATGTTCGTTGCATCCAGGACACTGTCTAACCATCTCATTCTTTGCCGTCCCCTTCTTCTTTGACCTTCAATCTTTCCCAGCATCAGGGTCTTCTCCAGTGAATGCTCCCTTCTCATTTGGTGGCCAAAGTATTTGAGCTTCAGCTTCAGGATCTGGCCTTCCAGGGAACAGTCAGGGTTGATTTCTTTTAGGATTGAATGATTTGATCTCCTTGCAGTCTTTTTCCTGTGGCTCACCTAATCTCCTCCCCCCACACACACTTTCATAAAATGTTTATTTAGGATGGTAACACACGAGAAGTTGTCACGCATCAGCTCAGTGGCAGATTAACCATTAAGCAGACTAGGCGCGTGCTTAGGGCAGCAGGGCCAAAGCGGGTGCCACAAAGTTGGGGGAAAGGGTGGAAAAATGTAGAAAAATGCCTTTCAGGTCATGAATATTGGAACTTTGATACATTTAACTGGTGAAATATTATAATAGATGTCGTATTGCATTTTTGTAGAGCTTTACGTAGCCAAAGCTTGGCTTAGTTTGTACCGTATATATATCGTGTTATCATAGGAATAAATTTTCCTTAAGCCAGTCACACTGTCTCAGCCTAACCCCACAGGGTTGTTGTGAGGAGGAGAGATTGGATTTATACCCCGACCTTCACTATCTGAAGGAGCATCAGAACGGCTTACAGTCTTCTTTCCCTTCCCCTCCCAACAACAGATACCCTGTGAGGTAGGTGGGGCTGAGGGAGCTCTTTCGAGGACTGCTCTTGAGGGAACAGCTCTGAGAGAACTTGTGACTTGACCCAAAATCACACCAGCAGCTGCAAGTGGGGAATCAAACCCAGCTCTCCCAGATTAGAATCTGTGCACCAGGGAGCCTTAATTCGCCCCTGCATCAGCTCGGTAAAAAAGGGAATCAATGCAAAGCTGAGAAAGAATAGAACTTATTGGTGCTGTTGATTCAGGAATAAAGGTTTATTTAAGAATCACACTAAATTGTTCAAAACTGGCACATTCTAAAACTCACCTGAAGCCAAACACAGACATTGCTCGTGAAGTTATTCATTTTTTAAAAATTGCAGACATTGTTTTAAAAGCCTGCCATCTACAGAGTACTTCAAGTTGGACAGCTTATCGCAAGGTTCATCCTTAATAGCTGTGAACAATGCTGCCGTTAAGAAAAAGTTGCGGCTAAAAATTTCGTCATAGTTATTCGACAACGACATTGATCCAGCCTCCCGGGCATCCTTTCCATCCTTGTGGATCAAAATAGTTGGTTTAAGCCTCTGATCTGAATAATTCTGTTCATTGAAATAAAAGTATTCTGTTTAAAAATCTGTGCATTCTAACTGGGAGACTCAATTTAGGGAGGAGGCTATCACCCGTGACATAATTTCCAGCACAACCTGTAAGTAACTTCATTGCATCACCAGTAATTCTAGGATTCATCCCAAACTCTATGGTTTAAACATCGAGTTTGCGGTAAATGCTAGAGTATCAGCTGATACAATGACATCCCTTCCAGGTCATGCCAAAAATGACATCATGACATTGCTGGCAATACCAGTGTCACCCCCCTCCATTTTGCCCCACAATTTTTCCCCATTGCTTTGCTGAGCATCAGCAGGCAGAGTGAGCAGGGGATGGGAGGGGCTTCCTTGGTTCTTAAAGGTGGCCGCTATTCCTTGCCCCATACTAGAATGTGTGTGTGTTATGAGATTGTTGTGTGATTTCACCACTGGGTCTATCATTATTATTTCCCCTAAGGAGTTGCACAGTAGAAGTCAGAGCCTTTTAGCAAAAGCATGTTAATCTCTCTTTATATATAAAATCAACTTGGGATGGCAAGATTACATGCGCTCCCATTGGCTGTAAAATGCCCTCCCTCAGCCATTGGCCTGCCAGCCGCCAGTCAAGAGTACTCGCGTGCCATTGGCCAGGTGCTGGGTCTGCTCCTCTTCCCCGCCTACTTCCCCTTCAGCCATTCTTCTCTGTCAGAATTCCTAGCAAATGGCTTTGTCTCTTGACGAAGATGCTTCTCCTGCTTGCCTCCTGTGTGGGACTTAACTTTTCCCTCAGTGGCTGTTGGTAGGTGTAATGAAATGGCAGTTACATGTTTGTAAGATGGCTGCTGGGCTGCTGTCTGTGGTTGTTTGTTTAAAATGTTCCGCCAGAAGGTTTAATTGAGCTGTAGTTCCAGAGAGGGGCCTATAGGAGTATCACTCACTGGGTTGAATGGGCCTTCCTCATCTGCTGGACTACATTTCCCAGCCGCCCCAACGCAGAAAAGGGCGGGAAAACAGGGACTGTCCCAACATGCAGGGCAGCATCAATATAGACTGCAGTCCATCCAGAGAGGAGGCACAGCTGTTCTTGAAAAAGAGCAGTTTCTGTCAGAGCTCTCTCAGCCCCACCTACCTCACAGAGTGTCTGTTGTGGGGAGGGGAAGGGAAAGGAGATTGTAAGCTGCTCTGAGACTCCTTTGGGTAGTGAAGGGCGAGGTATAAATCCAATCTCCTCCTCCTCTTCTTCTTTTTCTTCTTGGGCCAGCCTCACAAGATTTTTTTAAGACTTCTTCTTCTTGGGCCAGCCCCACTTCTTCTCAAAAGCATTTAAAGGGATCCTCATCTTCCTCAGCCGACTCTTCCTTGGTGATCTCCCTTCCATGTACCAACCTGCTTAGCTTCCCAGATCCCACCAGATTGGGCTATACCATGCCATTCCACATCCCACCTCTGGCTACAGCATCATAAAGTCTTCAGAAGGATCTGAATAACGCTGAGCCAAGAAAGATCCTTTTTCTGAATGCTGAAACTGCAAACATTCTGCACACATACAGAGGGGTTTTTCCTCTCTCATACGCATCTACCTACACAGTCTTAAAAGATAATTTCTAGGTGGGAGGAAGTTACCTGCAGGCAGGTTTAACTGAGGAATTTCCCATTTTAGTAATTAAGGGAGCAATCCAGAGTAGGTCTGCTTAGTAATAAGTACCCTTTTATACAATGTAGCTTACTCCCAAGAAAATGCTTTTAGGATCACATTGTTAAGCACTGATTCATTGCCCTCTCCCTCAGCTTTGCTTAGTATGTGTCTCATGTAGCCAGGAGATCCTACAATTGCCTGGCAGTCAGAAGCTCTCGCTCTTTAGCATTCTCCAGGGTACACTACGAGGAGGGGAGATAGAATTGCACCTACCTCGTGCCACATCACTCCCCTGCATCTCCAAAGGCACGATGCTCTTCTTCGTGAATATGGAAAGATCACTGAAAACAGAGAGCTGCCCAATCACAAAGTCATGGTGGACACGTGCCTACCCAGTCTAAGGTCCCGACACCCAGCAATAAGACTTGCACCAATCCCACAATTACGAAATTTCAATCCGGGGAATGAATGGTTGCAAACATGAGTGCAATCAGTTCCACCCAATTTCCACAGCCTAATAAACACTAACGAGAGGCCCTCAGGATTTGACTTGCCACGTAAAGTATGGAAAATGGCTACTAGAATATGAACAGTTTTTGGCTGCTGTGCAGACCTGTTGTCTAAATGGGGCAAAATAGTAAATGTGAAGGTTTCCCTTGCTCGAAAGCCAGTCGAATCCAACTTTAGGGCGCGGTGCTCATCTCCGTTTCCAAGCCGAAGAACCAGTGCTGTCCAAAGACGTTTCCATGGTCATGTGGCCAGCATGACTAGATGCCGAGACGCACAGAGCACTGTCACCACCCCACCAATGCGGTACCTATTTGTCTACTTGCGATTTCTTGCTTTCAAACTGCTAGGTTGGCAGGAGCTGGGACCAGAGACGGGAGCTCACTCCGTCACGCAGCACTCGGGTCTCAAACTGCTGAACTACCGACCTTCCACCAAACTATTTTCCATCTGTCACAGGAATGTGAGCATCATGCTTTCAAGGGAGATGTGACGGAGTTTTTTTGAACTCTCCCCAGATGCAACTGAATGGACTGAAAATCTAGGTGTTAATATTTAAGGGGATGGCCCAATCGGCCTGCATACCTGTTAGATCAACTTGGTTACATATTTTATGTTATTATATGCTTCCTGTGTGTAACTCTGCCATACAATAGTAAGCAAATGAATCCCCTGGCTTTCCCAACACTTTTTAGAATCTGTCTCCACAGTCTGATGTCACATGAACACATGACGCTGCCTTATGCTGAGTCAAAGCCTCAGTCCCTCAAGGTCAATGTTGTCTACTCAGACTGGCAGCACCTCTCCAGGGTCCCAGGCTGAGACCTTTCACATCACCTACTGCCTGATCCTTTTAACTGGAGATGCCGGCGATTGAACCTGGGACCTTCTGCATCATGCCAAGCAGATGTTCTACCACTGAGCCAGAGCCCCTCCTGCAACTAGGCTCACTATTTGCCTACCCATGACAGGTAAACCCCTGCCCTCAGTCCCAATCCTCCACCCTCAAGAAATTGAGGAGCCGGAGGGGAAAAAATGGGAAATGGCATCCATAGCCACATAGTAGGAATTTCCACACATCTGTATTGTCTTTACCACCGAGATTAAGGGAAATTCCTGGAGTGCCACCTGGCAGTGTTGCCACATCTTCCTGAAAGTCTAGGTGATTCGCCACAATGGCTGGTAGTCGGGAGTGGATGAGGAAAGGCTGAGGGACTTGGGGATGTTCAGTGTGGAGAAGAGGAGGTTGAGGGGGGACAAGATTGCTCTCTTGAAGGATTCGAAGGGCTGTCACTTAGAGGAGGGCAGGGAGCTGTTCCTGTTGGCAGCAGAGGAGAGGACTTGCAAGGATGGGCTTAAATGAAGGGCAGGAAGGTACCAGCTGCGTTAAGTATGCCACTCAACAACAGGATTTCAGCAAAAGTGATTTCAGCTTTATTTGTAACAGCAAACACCAACTCAGAACACATCAACAAACAAGTGGAGCACAGCTCCCTTTTTAAACTATCCCGGGCTTTCAAAGCCACACCCATAACACGTTAAAGACCAATCATAACACAGGGATAAAGGCCAATCAGGACCGTTCCCTCTTTGCTACATTTTCACACAGTGATTGGATATTTACAGAGGTTTCGCAGAAACCAACCAATGGTAATGCGACAGATGAAGAGCCACATTTAGAATCAAGCTTAACATGGGAATGTATAGCATGGATTCACATTCCAATACATCTTAGGAAAAACTTTTTGACAGTCAGGGTTGTTCCACAGTGGAATGGGCTGCCTCGGGAGGTGATGAGCACCCCCTCCCTGGCAGTCTTTAAGCAGCGGCTGGACAAACCCTTGTCAGGGATGCTCTAGGCCGATCCCGCATGGCCTGTATGGCGATTCTATGGTTCTATGAAGCCCAGTGACACTTCTAAGATGGATGCCATAACATGTGTGTGCTCAACATCATCAGCTTGTGCCACCATAATTTGGAAGTGAATTTTCAAGGAACAGATGAGCTTTTTCCATGAGTGTCCGCTGAGTCCCCTCATAAATGCTCATTCCAAACTGAACAGAGGAATCTTCACCCATCATGGCTTACTAAGAGAGAGAACGGAATGATATCCCTGGTGAAGAGTATTCTGGCTTGAAATGATTCGGAATCAATGATCTGCACAGATTAAAGTCTGCAGATCTTCATGTCTTGCCAGTTTTTGTTTCTCATTTTAGGAAGGGATCCAGGCCTTGTCGAGAGCCCAGCACCAAGACATGATTCTGAGGAAGGGAGGCGTGAAAGAACTAGGCCTGGAGTGCCTTCCTGAGGAGGAAGAACCGGAGTTCTTTATCCCAAACGACAATGCAACTATTTTGAATGTTTATCAAGCAATAACAAATAATGATTCCAGTGGCTACTCTCTTAGAATCATAGGGCTGGAAGGGACCTCCAGGGTCATCTAGTCCAACCCCCTGCACAATGCAAGGAATTCACAACTACCTCCCTCCACACCCTCAGCGAACAATGGCTGCCATCGTTAAATTAATAATAACGACCACTAGCCCCTTGTTATGTCAGATGGTTTAGATGGTTTTAGAACTGTTTAGACAGTAATTTATGTTTAAATGTAATTTATTTACTTATTCTTATGTAAGCTGCCCTGAACCGGCCTTGGTTGGGAAGGTGGGGTAGAAATTTGATAAAAAAATAAGTAAAGGGCCACAAGAACTAAGCACTGCGGCAACCCTTCCTGACCCCCCGCTCATGATCTGCCTAAGTGCACACAATCAGCATTGCTGTCAGATGGCCATCTAGCCTCTGTTTGAAAACCTCCCAAGGAGGAGAGCCCATCACCTCCCGAGGAAGCCTGTTCCACTGAGGAACAGTTCTGTCAAGAAGTTCTTCCTGTTGTTTAGCTGAAAACTCTTCTGATTTAATTTCACCCCATTGGTTCTGGTCTGACCTTCTGGGGCAACAGAAAACAACTCCATACCATCCTCTGTATGACAGCCCTTCGGACACCTGTAGATGGTTATCATATCACCTCTCAGTCATCTCCTCTCTAGGCTGGTGAACTCTTTCAAGATAGAGTTCCCAACACTACCTAGGGAGTGTTTGGGGGTTGTATCTGGGAAGGGTGGAGTTTGGGGAGAATGTGATATCACTTCCAGGTGATGCTCTAGGAATTTCCCCTAATCTCTATAATAAAGACCACAGAGACTAGAGGAGATTCCTAGAGTGTCATTACAGAGCCCTTTTTTTTTTTTTCCTCCTGCTCTTTGGGTGAGAGATTGGAGCTGAGGATCAACAATTCGCCACCAAGCCCGGGCAATCGGGAAGCCTACTTCAAGGAGAATATCAGTAGGAAACATCACCTTCTATCCCCAGGAGCAAACAGGTGTAAGGAGTTCTGCTTTCTGAACTGAAACCATCCTGAAGTAGCAAATCCATTTGCGACACCCATATGAGGCAGGTTAGCGAGCTGTCTGCTGTTGGAAAAGGCATCGCAAAGGAGTCCCAGTGCCTGGAGCAAAACAGATGCTGCCAGGCGATCTGAGCTAGAAGGGGAAGGGGGGAGGAAGGGAGAAAGGGGCGCGCTGTTTTCTTCCACCTCTGCTTCCTGTCACATTCTGTTACACGCTTTCATGTAGCGTATCACAAAGACATCTGTTTTTGTGTGGTCGGGAGCTGTGAAAAAAAAAAATGGCGTGCGCCATCTGTAGCCACGAGGATCGACGTTTTGAAAGCACCGGCCGAACCAGAGAAACAAAACCGGAGCCTTAGGTGTCGCTCTCGTTCTGACACTTCCAATTTGGATCCTTGCATGTAATAGATGCAAAGTACATCACAGCTTGGCTGGGCCCTGTGCCTTGCCGTCCGTTGGCCAGATTGACAAACTGTTTTCTTCCTCTCCCCCTCTCTCTCTGTCTCTCGTTTTGTATCTTCATTCCGAGGTTTCCACGCCAAGGGACCCCCAGTGGGAAGGCAACAAGACCTTTTACAAGCATGACTACTAACAGTGCCATTTTACACATAAAACCCTTATAAGTTCTGAAGTTTCCACGCCGAGGGACCCCCAGTGGGAAGGCAACGAAAGGACAAGGAACTCCGAACAGGCTGGAATCATCTGAAATATTCATAATGCCATTTGGTTGCCTTCGCTTTTCCCACCGGTTGTGTGCGTCTCTGTGTGTGTGTGTGTGTGTGTGTGTGACTTGGCACAGAAACTTGGCCTAAATTTGAAAAACGGGTTGGGGAAAACAGCCTCTCCGCCAAGAGCGGCATCGCAGTCCATTATATGGGATTAGTTTTCCAGAAGTTCATTTCGGGAGCCAAGTCGGTGTCCTTCCACGCCTCCCCTCCCAAGTTCTAGAATGTGTTGAAAATAAGTAGCTTATAATGAGGACTCAAAGCCCAAGAGTTCCCGTAAAACTGGCTGGTTGTTAACACGAGGGAAAGACAAAAGAGGACATGGTCGCTGGGAAAGTACTCTGCCTAGCAAATAAATTATATGAAGCAGACTCAGAATTGTGGAGTCAATATCTTATTCCACCCTACAGCTCAGCTTGAGGGGATGTTTCACAGGGAGGAAGGGGCTTGGGTCCTCGGTGTAATATTCCTTAGCATTTCGTATGCCACCTGAAGAGAGTTTAAAAATAAATAGGACATGGTTTCCTGTCCTGAAAAACACAAAAGGCTCTACATCTCACAATAGCACTACAGATAAGATTAGAATTTCAATAGTCAATCCACATGCAAAAGAACCTCCCCAGGAAACAGGAAACTTCCTCAGGAAACAATCCATATGCAAAAGAACCTCCCCAGGAAACAGGAAGCTTCCTCAGGAAACAATCCATATGCAAAAGAACCTCCCCAGGAAACAGGAAGCTTCCTCAGGAAACAATCCATATGCAAAAGAACCTCCCCAGGAAACAGGAAACTTCCTCAGGAAACAATCCATATGCAAAAGAACCTCCTCAGGAAACAGGAAGCTTCCTCAGGAAACAATCCATATGCAAAAGAACCTCCTCAGGAAACAGGAAACTTCCTCAGGAAACAATCCATATGCAAAAGAACCTCCTCAGGAAACAGGAAACTTCCTCAGGAAACAATCCATATGCAAAAGAACCTCCTCAGGAAACAGGAAACTTCCTCAAGAAACAATCCATATGCAAAAGAACCTCCTCAGGAAACAATCCATATGCAAAAGAACCTCCTCAGGAAAGCTCCTCAATTAGCATGTTCATAGACTCTGATGCTGGGAAAGATTGAAGGTCAAAGAAGAAGGGGACGGCAAAGGATGAGATGGTTAGACAGTGTCATCGATGCGACGAACATGAAATTGAGCAAACTTCAGCGGACAGCGGAAGACAGGAGGGCCTGGCGTAATCTGGTCCATGGGGTCACGAAGAGTCGGACTCGACTGTGCGACTGAACAACAACAAGCCTCAGGAAATCCTACAAGATAATGACTCAGCCCTACCCCACCTTCCTGAGTAGATATAAATTACCTGCCTACCATTTTTCTTCTCACTTGGTCACAGAGACTACTCTATCTTTCTGTGTTATACCTCTGAAGATGCCAGTCACAGTTGCTGGTGAAACGTCAGGCCCAACAATGCCAAGACCACAGCCATACAGCCCGAAAAATATACAACAATTAATGAAATCCGGCCATGAAAGCCTTTGACAACACATCCGAAGAAGAGTTGGTGGTGGAAGGTGCCATCAAATTATGGCCAGTTTATAGCAACTCTGTAGGAGCAGAGGTCCATCAGTGGCTATTAGCTACAAGGCATAGATAGGGACTCTCAGTCTGGGTCAAGTGATGCTCTATATGCTTGGTGCTTGGGGGGGGCAACAGTGGGAGGGCTTATATTGCCCTGGCCCCACTGAGAGCCAGTTTGGTGTAGTGGTTAAGTGCGCAGACTCTTATCTGGGAGAACCGGGTTTGATTCCCCACTCCTCCACTTGCACCTGCTGATGTGACCTTGGGTCAGTCACAAGCTCTGGCACAGCTGTTCTCTCAAGGACAGTTTCTGTCACAAATTCTCTCAACCCCACCTACCTCACAGGGTGTCTGTCGTGGGGAAGGGAAGGGAAAGGAGTTTGTAAGCCGCTCTGAGATGCCTTTGGGCAGTGAAGGGTGGGGTATAAATCCAATCTCTTCTCTTCTTCTTCTTCTTCACTGCTGGACCTCCTGATGGCACCTGGTATTTTTGGCCATTGTGTGACAGAGTGTTGGACTAGATGGGCCATTGGCCTGATCCAACATGGTCTTCTCTCTTCTGTTCTTAGGGTTTGGGAGCCTGATTCCTAGCTGCTTGGAACATACTGGTAGACTTTGTGTCATTTTGAATCGTGCCAGAGCTGGGTTGCATTCCGTCACTAAGAAAAGTGGCCTGATGAGGCCCTAAGAAATGGCAAAGCAACCTAGGCCCCACTTCCTTGGTTAGCACCACAGCTAGTCTTGAGTTCATGCCGTCTACTGCATGCTTCCTTCTGGAAACTCTTCTCTGCACGAAAGGTGACTGCATCATTCTGAAGAGAGACTTGTACTTTCAAGGACCATTAGGCCACTATCCAACCGGTGCAGTTGTCATTTATGCATGGTGGCAAAAACTATTTGTTATGTATATTAATTTTGGTTGTTAAGCAGAACTGTGTGAGAAGACAGTAGTCTCACGTGCGATTGGTGCAGCATGACAGATTGTTCTTTTTATTTGTTTGTATAACTGCATTCTCTGTATTTCCATTTTCGTGTGTTTGTTTTCTCCGGGGGAGCTGTTCTCTGTCAGCTGGAGATCAGTTGTAAAAGCGGGAGCCCCCCCCCTCCGGGCCCCACCTGGAGGCTGGCAACCCTAGAAGAAACTCCTGGGGATTGGGGGATGGAGCCTGGGGAGGTCAGGGACCTCAGCGGGGTACAGTGACACAGAGTCCCCCCTCCTCCACATCCATTTTCTCCAGGGGGACTGATCTCTGTAGTCTGGACATGAGCTGTCATTCCAGGAGATCCCCAGGCCCCACCTGGAGGCTGGCATCCATACCCCTAGGCAAATGGCAACTCTAGTCCGAATCCATCTTGGCATGCCCTGGACAGAGGTATTTATGGACCAGGGCCTAGGAAAGACAGGCACTTGCAGAGACAGCTGCGTGGGGGGGTCTTCCATTGTAGACAGAAGAGGACGTGTTCTGTTCAAGGGCCCACCTCTACAATGAGGCCCTCCCCCACAGACAGGTCTGGAACAGGCAAGGCCAGGAAAGGGAGATAGGCCTTGCGGGGTTCGTCCTGCCCCTCCTCCGGGAAACTGCCCACAGACAACAAGAGCATCTGGAGCCCGTGTTCTGAAGGCACGCCAGAGCAAACCCGAGGCGGTTCACGTTTCCGACTTCCTGAAAACGATTACTAACCCACTGTAATGATTCCCGAGTATGAATAATTCAAGTTTGTTAGCAAATAATTTATAGAGCAGCGAAAGACTTAAAGATGGTGAATGGGCTACGGGTTAAATTGTGACTGGCCTAATTTGAAATTAAACCACCCCACTTGCGTTTTTGTTTTTTTTCCCTTTCTCCCAGGAGATTCGTATAGAAGCAAGATTAGCCCGTGTTTTTTTTAAGAGCGAGCGACTCAGCATGCCTGGACATGTTGGGGGGGGCGGCTACATCACTCCGAGTGTGTTTAGGGGTTATCTCCTTGAATGGGATGCCTCTCTTTGTCTTAACCTGGGAGCTGCCCTCTGACCCCTCCCCTCTCTCCCTTTGTCTCCTCACTTTCTTCACATGCCCTTCCATGGAGACTCATGTCTCTGCAGGTCTCTCCTGAAGAGGCAATGCCCTCATACTCCCCCACACATGATGCCGGACAAGCTGGCCATTTGTGAAAGGGAAAGAACTCTTTAGATTATTAGAACGAAGAACCCTTCATCCGTCTATCCTGTAGCAACCACCAACTGTATTTACTAGCACTTCATACAATTGTGGTCTGTGTGATCTTACTGTATTTATTGTTTTATTGTATTGTGATTGCTGTGCGCCGTCTTGAGCCAGTTTGCCTGGCAAGGCGGGATAAAAATCGAAAGTAATAAATAAATAAATTAGGCTTCCCTTTCTCTTCTTTTGACTACAACCCGAATGTGAATTGGATCTACTTGAATAAATGTAAGTTTACCTTTTCTTACAATATACTTCTTCTGTAGGGTCCCCAGTCCCCCGATGGGGACAGGGGTTTGCCTGCTTCTGTGGCCCCCGATCTGCCGGCTCCGATCCAGCCGGTGGGGTGAATCCCGCCCCACAAGTTCCTTGCTTGCGCCAACATGCCTGGTGGGATGACGTCACTAGAGGTGATGTCATTGCACAGGACACATTGCGGGGGCGGGGGATGCTTGATCATTTAAGGAACAACCATAACGTTTTCCCTTAAATAATAGAGCATCCCCAGCGACGTACCCTGCATGATGACATCACTTCCGAGTGACGTCATTGCGGCATGTGCACAAAGCGCATGCGCTGAAGACATCCCGGATCAGCGGAGGGACCCCCCGCTGGCAGCCAGGTAAGACCCGGCAGCCCTGTGCGTCTGCTGTATTAACCAAATCTCCCAATCAGTTCTAATGTGTTTCGGTTTTAATCTTTATTTGTATCCAATCGTTTTGTTTTTATATTGCTGTGACCTGCCTTGGGTTCGGAGGCGCTCAGGAGAAGGGTAGGTATACCAATATTTTAAATAAATAAATTGTAATTAGCCGCCTCCTCCGTAGGGTTGTATATGAAAAAAAGAGCTCACGGGAGGAAATTGTATCAATATAAAAAAACACTCCCCGAGGGATGGGTGGGTTTGGGTTGCCAGTTCCAGGTTGGGAAACTCCTGGGGATTTGGGGATGGAGCCTGGGGAGGACAGGGACCTCAGTGGGGTACAGTGACACAGAGTCCACCCTCCAAAGCATCCATTTTTCTCCAGGGGAACTGATCTCTCTTGTCTGGAGATGAGCTGTAATTCCTGGGGATCCCCAGGTCCCACCTGGAGGCTGGCATCCCTAGCTTGGATCCAATACTGTAATGTTTAAGGTTGCCAGCTCCAGGTTGGAAAATACTGGGAGATTTTGGGGGTGGAGCCTGAGGAAGGCAGAGTTTGGGGAGAGGAGGGACCTTGATAGGGAATAATGCCCACAGAGTCCGCCCTCCAAAGCACCCATTTACTCCAGGGGAACTGATCTCTGCAGTCTGGAGATAGGCTTCCCAAGAACTTACCGCGTGCTGGCGGGGGATCAGGGCCGGCTCACCCACTAGGCAAGCTAGGCACTCGCCTAGGGCGCCGGCCCTGCAGGGGCGCCAAAATCCCCCGTGAAAAGCCCCCCGGCTGCCCAACGCCGGCTGCGAGGCACCTGGGAGAGCCACGCCGCCACCCCTGGGAGGGAAGGGGGGTCATTCTAAGCCCGACCCCTTCCCCGGTTCTCCCGGGTGCCTCAGGGAGAGCCACGCCACAGCCGCTGGTAGAGAAGGGGCGGGCTTCCTCGGCTCTCCCGGGTGCTGGGCCATCTCCAGGCCCCACCGGGAGGTTGGCATCCCCGGTGGGGTGGGCACCCCAGGCTGTCCTGCCTAGGGCGCCCAGACACCTGGGGCCGGCCCTGCGGGGGATGGATACTTCTTCGCAGGACCATCCCCAGGGGAAGGAGAGGTGCGGAGCACCATGGTACCATCGAGTTTTCAGCCCCATTGCCAGAGCGTCACCTGGTATCATTTCCTGGTGACAGCATGGTGCGTTACCAGGAAGACTGGTCCGGCCGGGGAGCATTCGTCCCCCGCCCCCAGACAGTAAGTACTTGGGAACCCTATCTGGAGATGAGCTGTAATTCCAGGGAACCCCCAGGTCCCACCTGGAGGCTGGCATCCCTACTCATCCACCACAGAGGTTGGGATACATACATGGTCCTTCTTCATTTTTTACCCACACAATAACCCGGTGAGGGAGGTTAGGTTGAGAAAGACTGAGTGGCCCAAGAGCTCTTGGAGATCTTCATGACTGAGTGGGGATTTGAGCCCAGATCTTTCCTAGTCCTAGTCCAACACTCTACTAAATCCACTAGGTCTAGAAGTGCTCTTTGCTGCTGTGTTACTAGAGCACTGATGGCTTAGAATCGATACGAAGTTTCTCGCACTAATGCAAGCAGTGGTGTAAAACACACTGCATAGAGATCCGAACCCTAGGATAGAGCCTGGCTTTTCTTCTTTAAAATCCTTGAAATATGCGTGAGATGTCAAAAAGGCGTCATCTGGTGTGTGTTGCTTTTACAAAACTTAATCCAGAAATTAATCCCCAACTGAGCTTGCACCCACACATCACCGTAACAGTCATTTGGAACTGGATTGGGATGTCTGCACAGGAGTGTGCAATTGCAGTGGGTGGCTATTGCACACAACAGCGCAATATGGGGCATGCTAGTGCAATATGCAACAGTAGGCGGATGCCGTCCTGGTTGACTAGTTCTGCAACAGTTCTGCTCATTTCCTTTCCAGTTCGTCAATTCCGACATTTCCACCGCATTTTGTTTCTCGTCTTGCTTGATGGGAAAACAGAAATAGTTCTCCTCCAGGGAACTTGAGAGGAAAGATTGCATTAAGTGGCTTTTGTGTCATATCACCCAGGCAGAATGCCGGAGACCTTGAACCGCAATGAAGCTTCAGAATTGCTATTGATTAATTTGCTAACAGGCCAAATCAGTATTCTTTTCTCAAACTGCGGAAAGGAACTGGCAGGCACGGGTAGGGGGAGGAGGAGGAAGAGGAGAAGGGGTAGATGGGAAAGGGGGAAAGGAAGTGGAATGTCAAAACGGGCCTTCCCCTCTTTCCAGAGTGTTAATGTTCGGTTCAGCTCCCTTTGGCGGGGGTTTCACAGAGGCGAGAAATCATGTTTGCTTTCCAGGGATTCCAGGCGCTGTGGTGATATAGAAACCATCCTGACATTTAAAAAAAAAAAAAGCAAAAAAATGCTAGAGTACCAGGGTTTGCTTTGTGGATTTCGTTGCTTAACTGGCAGCGTGCAGCTGTGATAGGAAATTTTGCCTGGCGACGCTGTGAGTTAAGGGCAACTGCTTATGGCCGAGAGCCAAACTAGATGTTACGTGTTACACATGAAGAGAGCCAGCTGTTGGTGTAGTGGTTAAGAGGGGTGGACTGGGTTTGATTCCCCACTCCTCCACATGCAGCCAGCTGGGTGGCTTTGGGCCAGTCACAGTTCTCTCAGAGCTCTCTCCGCCCCACCTGCCTCACAGGGTGTCTGTTGGGGGGAGAAGAAGGGAAGGTGTTTGTAAGCCGCTCCGAGACTCCTTGGGGTAGTGAACAATGTTCCCTCTGAGCTGAGTTAGTGTGAGCTAGCTCACAGTTTTTTAGCCTCCGGCTCACACATTTTTGTCTTAGCTCAGGAAGGAGGGCTCCAGAGCAACCTAATTTATGCAGCAGCCAAATTGCTCGCTCAGAACTTCAATGCCAGTAGTTCACAAAGTAGAATTTTTGCTTAGAAGACTCCACAGCTTAGAGGGGGCATTCATAGTGAAGGGTGGGGTATAAAACCAACTCTCCTCCTCTTCCTCCTCCTCCTCCTCTTCCTCTTAGTAGTACAGCACATTGCATGTGGAAAGGCCCCATGTTTCATCCTCAGCCTCTACAATTAAAAGATTTGAGGCAGTGGAAGTAACTTGGGACCTTCCCCTGCTCAATAGCAAGGAGAGCTACAGCCATTCATAAAAGACAATACTACGCTGCATGCATACACATACGCCGCATGCATTATATATATCAGACTGTTGGGTCATCAACTAGGGGCACGGTGGCTCAGAGGTTAAGATGCTGAGCTGCAGACCAGAAGGTCAGTAGTTCGGCAGTTTGAGACCCGAGTGCCACATGACGGAGTGAGTTCCCGTCACTGGCCCCAGCTCCTGCCAACCTAGCAGTTCGAAAGCAAGGAATTGCAAGTAGATAAATAGGCACCGTTTCGGTGGGAGGCAACAGTGTTCCGTGCACCTCGGCATTTAGTCGTGCCAGCCACATGACCATGGAAAGGTTTTCAGACAACGCTGGCTCTTTGGTTTGGAAACGGAGATGAGCACCACAACCCTAGAGTCAGATTTGACTGACTTTCGAGCAAGAGAAACCTTTACCTTTATGGGCTCATCAAGGTCAGATTACCTACTGAGGCTGGCAGTAGCTCTCCAGGGTCTCAGGCCAAGATCGTTCACATAACCTATTATTTACGCGATGCTTTCCCCTGGAGATGCCAAGGATCAAACTCGGGACTTTCTGCGTGCTGAACAGAATGCTCTACCAACTGAGTGACAGCCCTCTCCCCATAGGGACACAGACCCGAGCCTTCTCTGACATCACTTCCTCTCCCAAGAGGAACCGACTGTCTTACACCAAGAACAAATCCCGAACTGTGTCAACGATTGCTTTACGATAGCTGTTTGATCATTACGTTGGCCATGTCCTCAATGACCCATCAGATCACCACATCTGGATAAGCCCCTGGAAGACAGATCTAATTCTCCAGAAACATCCTAGACATACCGGAGGAAGGTCAGCCCTAATCGAAAGATTCCATGTCTCCTCTTTCATCTTCATCTTCCAGCAATACCAGCCTCCGCCCAACAAATTTCCGGAGGATTAATAACCTGTTGGGGTTTAATAGCTACCTCCTCTGTGCTTTGAGCCATCATCTCCTCCTAACTCATCATTAATCCCAAGGAAATGCCCTGCCATTCCATAAATAGGGCTCTCATCCCAGATCATTCTTTGGGGGAACTAATGGGTCGCCGGAATGATTGCCCTGGGCAAATGTTCCAAGACGCTCGTTAATCTCCAAGAAATGCAAGCCAACTTTGATGGTGATTGTTTCATTCTTCTCAAGGCGTGAGCAACCTTTAGGTGACCCAGACGCAATGGTTTTTTCACCTGTCACTGTGTCCCCCCCCCATTCCCTACCCCCTCCTTGTCAAAAAAAAAAGACATTTAATATCAAAAAGCAAGGAGGAGGGGGATCAGAGCCTGTAATTTGATTTATTTTCCCCACTTCCCCTTGAGTGCACTGTTTCAACAATGCTTGAAAAAGCAGCCTGTGATACAGGTGTGAAATTCTTGCTGGCTCTTACCATGACTGTAAGCTGTGGTTGATCAGAGAGAGAGAGAGAGAGAGAGAGAGAGAGAGAGAGAGAGAGAGAGAGAGAGGAGGTGCTGTGGCACAGTGGAAGAGTTCTCTGCTTTCCATGCAAAAGGTCCCAGGTTCAATCCCCGGCATCTCCAGTTAAAAGGACCAGGCAGCAGGTGATGTGACAGACCTCCACCTGAGACCCTGGAGACCCTCTGCCAGTCTGAGTAGACGGGAGTGACCTGGATGGATAGATTGTCTGATTCAGTTTAAGGCAGCTTCATGTGTGTTCGCATGAGAATCACGACGTGAATATGTGGACCTCGGGCTCCATGGCCTGCAGCAGAGCCAGTTTGTTGTAGTGGTGAAGAGCGGCAGACTCTAATCTGGAGAACTGGGTTTGATTCCCCACTCCTTCACATGAAGCCAGCTGGGAGACCCTGGGTCAGTTGCAATACTTTCAGAGCTGTTCTCTCAAGAGCAGTCCTCGAAAGAGCTCTTTCAGCCCCACCTACCTTGCAGGGTGTCTGTTGTGGGGGAGGGGAAAGGAGATTGTAAGCCCCTCTGAGACTCCAAGTAAATCCAATTCTTCTGCTGCTGCTGCTTCTGCTTCTCCACCTTCTTCTTCTTCTCCTCCTCCTCCTCCTTCTCCTCCTCCTCTTCTACGGGGATTAATTCACCTGGAGAAAATGGATGCTTTGGAGGGTGGACTGTATGGGCATCAGTGTTCCCTCTAAGCTGAGTTACTGTGAATTAGCTCACAGTTTTTTAGCCTCCGGCTCACACATTTTTGTCTTGGCTCAGGAAGGATAGTTCCAGAGTATGCTAATTGATGCAGTAGCCAAATTGCTCACTCACAACTTTAATGCCAGCAGCTCACAAAGTAGAATTTTTGCTCACAAGACTCCACAGCTTAGAGGGAACATTGATGGGCATTGTGGCCCACTGGGGTCCCTGCCCTCCCCAGGCTCCATCCCCAAATCTCCAGGAGTTTCCCAGGCTGGATCTGGCAACCCTACCCCCCATCCCCTGCCAGCGGCCAAGGGGGGGACCTAGCAAACCTACGTGCCGTGTGCAGTTGGCGTGTTCACACCTATTTATATACATGGGTTTTTATAGTTGCTAATTTCCTTTTCATTACACTTGATTTGCAGAGACCGCGGCTTGTTAAAGGTAGGACTGAGTTTCTTTGTGTTTTGTTTTTTTTTAAAGAGCTAAACCTAATTACATGGTACGTATTTAATGTGCATTCTCAAAGGCTTTTCAATGGCAATAAAATGCATTGTCTCTGATTAAAATTATTCTGCAGCATCAGATTAATTCTTACCAGAGGTGAATGCGCTATAAAAAGCCAGTAATAAAATACAGGATGAAGAGGAAAAGATCCATGGTGAACCGGAGGCAGGGTTGAGTACAAGGAGAAAAGGTAGCAGCTTCTACCCCCTGCTGAAATTCTGGATATTTGCAGTACATAGGGTTGCAGTCCCACCTGGCCACCAACAGGGGGTAGGGGGTAGGGTTGCCAGATCCAGGATGGTATTTGGGCAAAAACTCTATGGTAAAACCGACTTCTACCATAGAGTTTTTGCCTGAATACCAGAGTGTCAACCGGACGTCACTTGTGTAATGACATCACTTCCTGTGCGACACTGACAATGAGGCCTAGGCTTTCTTCTGTCTCCTGATCAGTCTCCCCACCAGTACTGGGGATGGGGCCTGGCAGAGGGGGACCCTTGCCTCCACCAGGGTGTCCGACAACCCTATACCCCACTGAAGTCCCTCTCCTTCCCAAACCCTGGCCTCCTCAGGCTCCACCTCCAACATCTCCAGGTATTTCCCATCCAATGCTCCCCCTAAGCTGTGGAGTCCTGTGAGTAAAAATTCTGCTTTGTGAGCTGCTGGCATGAAAGTGGTGAGCGAGTAATTTAGCTGCTGCATGAATTAGTTTGCTCTGGAGCCATCCTTCCTGAGCTGAGACAAAAATGTATGAGCCGGTGGCTAAAAAATGGTGAGCTAGCTCACACTAACGCAGCTTAGAGGGAACACTGTTCCCAACCCAGAGCCGCCAAACCCTAACACATCCCAATGTGTATGTAGTTGTAGGCTTTGTGGGTATAAATTGGGGGCCCTGCTTTTTTCAGGATTCCTAACGACAGGTGAAGGAATTGAGGGAAGATCAAGTGGTTAAGACGCTGAACTGCAGGCTGTGGAAGGTCAGTAGTTCAGCAGTTCAAGACCCGTGAGTGCCGCATGACAGGGTGAGCTCCCGTCTCTAGTTCCAGCTCCTGCCAACCTAGCAGTTCGAAAGCAAGAAATTGCAAGTAGATAAATAGGTACCACTTCGGTGGGAAGGTAACAGCGTTCCGTGCGCCTTGGTGTTTAGTCATGCCGGCCACATGACCACAGAAATGTCTTCAGACAGCGCTGGCTCTTCGGCTTTGAAACGGAGATGAGCACCGCAACCCTAGAGTCGGATTCGACTGGCTTTCGAGCAAGGGAACCTTTACCTTTACTACACAGAATCATAGAGTCCGAAGGGGCATCTAAGTCCAACCCCCTGCACAATGCAGGAAATTCACAAACACCTCCCCCACACACACACACCCAGTGACTGCTGTTCCACACCCAGAAGATGACAAAAAACCTTCAGGATCCCTGGCCAAATTGGCCTGGAAAAAAATTGCTGCTTGACCCCCAAGTGGCGATCAGCATTTCCCTGGGCGGATAAGAAAGGGCCACGAGCACTAAGCACTGAGGCAGCCCTTCCTGCCCTCCCTCTCATGATCTGCCTGAGTTCACAGAATCCGCAATGGTTAACTGAAAATCCATTTTCAGTTAATCCATCGGCTGCTAGCTTCAGACATCTAGCCTGAGTGTTTTTCTTTCTTTCTCCTGCTATACAAGCGCTTGGCAACAGACTCACGGCTAGGGGCGTGCACCCCCCAAAAAAATTCAGAATTTGCCAATATTCCTGAATCCCAGTATTGGTATGATACTGGGGTTCGGAAATTATCGGATAAGCCGAATTAATTTGGCTCAATTATACCCCATGGGGACTGTCCCCATAGGGTATAATAATCCCCCCCTTCAAGGGGGGGTTTCCTATCACTGAAGGGAAGGCAAATTGCCTTCCCCTCAATGAAGGGAGCGTGCCACTCCCAGTTGCGCCTCAGAGGTTGCATGCTTTGTCACTGAAGAGAAGGCAATTTGCCTTCCCTCCAGTGCTGGGAGCCCACTGTCCCCAAGCTACTTTAGGTAAAGGTAAAGGTTCCCTTGCTTGAAAGCCAGTCGAATCCGACTCTAGGGTTGCGGTGCTCATCTCCATTTCAAAGCCGAAGAGCCAGCACTGTCCGAAGACATTTTTGTGGTCATGTGGCCAGCATGACTAAACACCAAGGCGCACGGAACGCTGTTACCTTCCCACTAAAGTGGTACCTATTTATCTACTTGCAATTTCTTGCTTTCGAACTGCTAGGTTGGCAGGAGCTGGAACTAGAGACGGGAGCTCACCCCGTCATGCAGCACTCACGGGTCTTGAACTGCTGAACTGCTGACCTTCCACAGCCTGCAGTTCAGCGTCTTAACCACTTGAGCCACCACAGCTCCTGGAGCTACTTTGGGGGGAGGCATTTAAATGTGCATCCCTTGCCTTCCCCGGCCCACCCTCCAAAGTGGGCAAGCCAGAGAAGGCTTACAGGGAGCTCTCCGTGCCCTCCATGGCCTGCCCACTGAGGCGGGTGAGCTAGGGAATGCCTGGATGAAGCAGGGAGGCATTCTAAATGCCTCTCCGTGCCTTCCCCGGCCTGCCTGCCAAAACCTCCCCTTGCATTCCCTGGGCCGCCTGCCAAAGGCAGGAGCCCCAGAAGGAAGGCAAAGTGTTTTAAATTTAAACACCTTCCCTTCGCTGGAGAGGTGCCCCATCCCTTCCCCGCCCAGCAAAGGGATTCCCCCGAATGGATGCCGAATATACCGCATCCATTCGGGGAATCCCTGTTCAGTCAGCCGAATCAGATTCCCTAATCTGATTCGGCTTTTGGCATGCCCAAATAATGTGGAATAGGCATTATTCGGGTGGGGAGGTTGTTTGTCTGAACCAAATGCACATCCCTACTCACGGCCCTTGGCTCTTAGCCCCTGGGTCACAGCTGGGTCCCTTGGAATTACATCTCATCTCCAGACTACAGAGATCAGTTCTCCTGGAGAAAACAGATGCTTTGGAGGGTGGACTCTATGGCATTGTACCCCACTGAGGTCCCTGTCCCTGACATCCTCTGGGTGGGACCATGGAGGGATCTCCTGGAATTTTTGTTCCCCTCCAGACTACAGAGGTCAGTTCCCCTGGAGAAAAGGGTTGCTTTGGAGGGTGAACTCTATGGCATGGTACCCCACTGAGGTCCCTGTCCTCCCCAGGCTTAATCCCCAAATCTCCAGGAGTTTCCCAACCTGGATTTGGCAACCCGACCCCCCCCCCATCCCCCACTGGTGCCAGAGGGTACCTGGCAACCCTACTGCCCTTCCTCTCTTCAAAGTTATTTTTGTTCAAGATGGAATTGATTGGAAACAGGCTCTCCACTTTCCAAAAAAAGAGGGAAAGAAATGGATTGTGGGAGCTCAGGGGAGCAACTGGGCGAAGAGGAATTAAGAGAATTCCTCTGAATGACGCTAAACGATTCCGAAAGAGATTTCTGGAAACATCTGTGAAGCTGCTCAGATTTTCATTCGAGTTACCTCTCCGTCGTTATTTACAGACTCGTTTATTCTTAAGGGAAGGGCAAGTGCTAGTGTGTGATAATATTATTATTCCAGTTAATTCCAAACACTTCTTGCGTTTGTTGTGTATTTAATTAGGGCTAATTACATGTTGGGAAAGTATTTTGGTACAAGGGTGTGTTTTATAGAGTTGGGTTGTGTCTGAAGTATGTGCTTTGGAACGGGGCCATGCGTTCTACTGAACAGCTCGAGATGTCTTTTGACCCAGGAGTGAACCCAGCCTGTTTGGCCAATACTCACCCTACAGCATCTGAGTCTGGAAAGTTCATCACTGCCATTGAAGAACAGCTTTGGATGTGCACATGCTTTGCCAAAATCCAAAATTCACATGCAAATGTGCCTCTGTCTGGAAATGTGATTGAAATAAGCATGGCAGGAAACCTCAGTTTGTCACTCTGCTCCCCGGTGAATGTTCTTGGATGACACATTTGCGAGCCCACTTTTCTCACATTCACTCGTGACATAATTGGTGGCGGAAAGTGCATCAAGTGGCAGCCAATTTATGGTGAGCCTGTAGAGTTTACAAGGCAGGAGATGAATAGAGATGGTTTGCCAAGGCCTGCCTCTGCTTAGCAAACCTGGACTTCCTTGGTGGTCTCCCATCCAAGTACTAACCAGGACCGACCCTGCTTAGCTTCTGAGATCTGACGAGATCAGGCTAGCTGGGGCCATTACATACATAGTTTCAGATGACATCCACATCCATCTGCAATAGAACAGTAGGATTCTGATACAGCCTGCAGATGAATCCTCCCAAGCAGCTACAGTGTGTGATTAAATAATTGTATGTTGTCTCCCTATCCCCTGCAGAAATTGTTAGTCCATGTCTTCTGAGTAACTGCAAATCGCTCTGAGCCTGTGTGAGTGGGAAAAAGCGGTTAATAAATTGAAATTATTATTATTATTATTATTATTATTATTATTATTATTATTATTATTATTATTATTATTATTATTATTATTATTATTATTCGAGTCCATCAGCACCTTAGAGACCAGCAAGATTTTCAGGGTATAAGCATTCAAGAGTCAATGCTCCCTTCATCAGACACCTTCTCCAGATGCATGTGGGTTACTCTTAAAAAATATCTTAGGTGTATTCCTAAAACAATAATTGTAATGTGTGAAGAAGTGGCAACCAGAGATGCATGGGGTGGAGAGCGTTGACAAAGACGACTTTTTTCTCCCTTTCCCAAAATACTAGGGCATCCAATGGAGCTGATGGGCAGTAGGTTCAGCATGGACAAAAGGAAATACTACTTTACACAGAGAGTGATTGAAATGTGGAATTTGCTGCCAGAGGATGTAGTGACAGCCAAAGGAATAAACAACTTTAATAGGGGATTAGATGGATTCATGGGGGATGGGCCTATCAGTGGCTGCTAGCCATGTGACTGAGGGGAACCTTTCTTATGTTCTTACGATGAAAGTAGGCTGAGACAGGATGGTATGGAGTACCAGTATACAGTGGTGCCTCCCATCTTCTGCTTCAAGTTCCCCTTAGAGAGACAGTACTGGTAAGAAATTCAAGTGACTTTCAACCCTGTGATGCACATAATCAAAAGAGCTTGCATTGGGGGAACCTCAGAGGATCATTGGGAGCATTAAAATGAGATAAGAAAAAATGAGAACTTGTCCTTAGGCTAGGGTGGGACAGAACATAAGAACATAAGAGAAGACAATGTTGGGTCAGGCCAATAGCCCATCCAGTCCAATACTCTGTGTCACACAGTGGCCAAAAATACCAGGTGCCATCAGGAGGTCCAGCAGTGGGGCCAGAACTCCAGAAGCGCTCCCACTGTTAGCCCCCCCAAGCACCAAGAATACAGAGCATCACTTGCCCCAGAGTCCCTATCTATACCTTGTGATGGACCTCTGCTCCATGTGCTTATCTAATTCCCTCTTGAAGCCGTCCATGCTTGTAGCCGCCGCCACCTCCTGTGACAGTGAATTCCATGCGTCAATCACTCTTTGGGTGAAGAAGTCCTTCCTTTTATCTGTTCTAACCCGACTGCTCAGCAATTTCATGGAGTGCCCACGAGTTCTTGTATTGTGAGAAAGGGAGAAAAGTACCTCTTTCTCAACCTGCTCTATCCCATGCATAATCTTATAAACCTCGATCATGTCACCCCTCAGCTGTCGTTTCTCCAAGCTAGAGAGCCACAGACAATTTAACCTTTCTTCAAAGGGAAAGTGTTCCAACCCTCTTATCATTTTAGTTGCCCTTTTCTGCCCTTTTCCCAAAGCTATAATATCCTTTTTAAGGTGTGGTGACCAGAACTGTACACAGTATTCTGTACGCAGAAAACTACACTCCGTTGGGGGAGTGCTTCCAAAGTATTTGGCTTCCTTCTGTTTAGCTTGTAGCCTTCGTGTTGTGCAACATAATCCACTTCTGGAATACAGGATCAGTGCTCTGCCCTGCCTGCTCGTTTACTGACTCTGCACCGTCAAACAAGGACTGAGGGTTTCTCAACAGCACAACAATCGCAAGCATCCTGTGAATGGCAGCACCTACACAGCATTCCAGCCTGCAACGTGCAACCCCGGAACACAAAGCCAATTATCAATTGCAAGGCGGGATTGCCTGGGATAGGGGAAACGCCGTGCAAGAGGAAACTGGACGGCCAACGTTCCGGTTGCATAGCCAGAGGAAGGGGCTGGGTTTCCTTTTATCACCGCCACTTGGGAAGCACAACAATAGGTGTGGTCTGCTGATCTCCATTCTTCACAAGGGAAATCAACGTTCTGACCCAGCTGGGGCATGCTGACATTGTCAGGATGATAAATAACGAAAGCAGTCGAAATTTGTAGTGCCGATACGAATCTCAGTCTTCCCCTGGTGACATCTCAGGGCGGGAGATGAGGAAAGGCGACATGGTCGTGATCTACATTGATGCATTTCCTTGCTCGTCTGGCACCCAGCTAGAGGGGTATATGCCAGAAGACCTGGATTTAGACAGCTGCACGATTGTGAGGATCTTTTTTTGATATAGTGATCAAGCCCCGCTGCAAAGCTGGAATGGAAGCTGAGATGGGAATTCAGCAGAATAATCAGGGAGAAACCGAAATAGGAGCATGCCGTGAGAATAAAACGGAAGCACGCTGCAATCCAGATTACAAAGGAGCCCACTGTAGGGAGATGAGGGGCAGGGGAGGGCAGAGAAGGCCTTGACAGTTATGGTGATAGACAACGGTCCAGGCATCTCTGTGGCTAGGAAGAAGGGGAGAAGAAGCTCTTTGGCTGACATGGAGCATCCTTTTCTGACTGGGAGGGATAACACACTAGTCCTTTGATGTGTTAGCACCTCTTGATTGGAGGGTTCAGACTTGGAAGGCTTAAGACCTGAGGCTTGCAACCCAGATTGGCTGAAGGCCCCAGAGCACATGTGGGGTGGACTCTGAAAAGGGGAGTTGTTCCTTTGTTTGGGTTCTCTTTGCTTGGAAACTAGGGGTGGGCACGAACCATGAAAATGGAGGTTCGTTGGAGGTTCGTGGTTCGAAGTTTTCGTGAACCACAAACCTCCAACGAACTCCTCTATTGCATGAACCGGTTTGTGGTATGTGAAGTTCAGCCCACCCAGAAAGGAGCTCTGAAGGCATATAAATGCCCTTGGAGCCTACCTCCAGGTCAGGCCGGCTCAACTGAGCTCAGCGAGTGACCTCCGAAGGCCGTTAACAGGCTTTGGAACTCACTTTGCAAGCTCAGCTGAGTTGGGCGGCCAAACTCAACTGAGCTCCTAGAGTGGGCTCTGAAGGCTTTTATAGGCCTTCAGAGCACACTGCCAGGTGGGGCCTGCCCATATAAGGGCATATAAGGCCTATAAAAGGCTTCAGAGCCCACTCTGGGAGCTCAGTCAAGTTGGGCAGCTCGACTTGACTGAGCTCCAAAGGCCTATAAAGGACTTTGGAGCACTCTCAGAGCTCACTTCTGGTTGTGCAACCCAACCAAGAAGTAAGTTCTGAAGGTATTTAAGTGCCTTCAGAGCTCACTTGGGTGGGGCTGTGGGCCAGTGGTGGGCTCCGATGGCATTGAAATGCCTTCAGGGCTTACTTTCGGGTGGCCCGCCAGATCTGGAAGTAAACTTTGAAGGCGTTTAAATGCCTTTGGAGCCCATGAACCACACAAACCTCCCTGAAAAACATGGAGGATCATGGGCAGATCATAGGAGACATGTTCTCCTGAACTCCTGGTTCATGAACCATGAACCAGCCTGGCTCTTACTTGAACCAGGGTTCACTTGGTGATCCATGCCCATCTCTACTGGAAACTCTTTGGAATATGTGTTTTGCTGTGAAGGACAAAAGAGGAGAATGAAGCAAAAGAGAGTTGCAGCTGCTCCAGGGGCAGGGGCCTCTTGCAACTGCTGGAGATTAGATGTAACATGGACTGTGATTACTTAGTTAGCAACGGTCTTTTTGTGTGATTTTATTAGCATACCTAGAGTCTGTCTTTTACAATACCCTTAGTTTATACCATGCTGAAATAAAGTTTGTATCACAGAATTATCAGGTTGGAAGGGGCCTAAAGACCAACCAGCCAAGCTCCCTGCCCCATGCACACTGAACAAAAGGATCCCTGGCAAACAATCATAAGAACATAAGAGAAGCCAACGCTGAATCAGGCCAATGGCCCATCTAGTCCAACACTCTGTCACACAGTGGCCAAAAATACCAGGTGCCATCAGGAGGTCCAGCAGTCGGGCCAGGACACCCCCCAGCACCAAGAATACAGTGCATCACCTGCCCCAGACTGAGAGTCCCTAGCTATACCTTGTGGCTAATAGCCACTGATGGACTTCTGCTCCATATGCTTATCCAATTCCCTCTTGAAGCCATCCATGCTTGTAGCTGCCACCACCTCCTGTGGCAGTGAATTCCACGTGTTCATCACTCTTTGGGTGAAGACGTACTTCCTTTTATCTGTGCTAACCGTCCAATCCCAATTTAGACGCCTCCAAGGAGAGAGAACCACACCACTGAGCAGACAATTCCACCACTGAAGGGCTCTTATCGATAAAAGTTTTTCCTAATATCCCACGGATCTCTCCCCGCCTGTAATTTAAACCCATTATTACGAGTCCCGTCCTCCACTACCGACAGAAATAGCACCCTATCTTCCTCTATATGACAGCCCTTCAAACACTTTAAAAGAGTAATCTGATTCCCCCCTCAACCGCCTCTTCCCTGGACTGAACGTTCCCAGTTCCCGCCGCCATCCTTGGTAAGGTTTAGCCTCCAAACCCCTCATCAGTTTTGTCCCTCTCGTCTGCAGTGACCCTCCCAGCGTTCCTCAAAGGATAGTTGTTCTGAGGGATTTGAAGAAGTGAGCAGCGACTCACGAAAGGTCTTCCCCTGCCACAAATTGTGTTAGTCTCCAAGGTGCTCCTGGGCTCTCGCTGTTCTCTGCTGCTACAGACAGGCTAACACGGCCATTTCATCTTGAGGATGAAATGGAAGGGGGAGAATGATGTCAGTCACTGGGGAGAAAAGTGGGGTATGAATGAAGTAAATAAAATAAACAAACTGATATATATATAACACACACACACACACACACACACATATATATAGGGTTCTTTTTGTAGCAGGAACTCCTTTGCATATTAGGCGACACACCCCTAATGTAGCCAATCCTCTAAGAGCTTACAGAGCTCCTCTTTCCAGGGGCTACTGTAAGCTCTTGGAGGATTGGCTACATTAGGGTGTGTCGCCTATTACAGGGCTCTTTTTGTAGCAGGAACTCCTTTGCATATTAGGTAACACACCCCTAATGTAGCCAATCCTCCCAGAGCTTACAGAGCTCCTCTTTCCAGGGGCCACTGTAAGCTCTTGGAGGATTGGCTACATTAGGGGTGTGTCGCCTATTACAGGGCTCTTTTTGTAGCAGGAACTCCTTTGCATATTAGGCAACACACCCCTAATGTAGCCAATCCTCCCAGAGCTTACAGAGCTCTTCTTCCAGGGGCCACTGTAAGCTCTTAGAGGATTGGCTACATTAGGGGTGTGTCGCCTATTACAGGCTCTTTTTGTAGCAGGAACTCCTTTGCATATTAGGCAACACACCCCTAATGTAGCCAATCCTCCCTGAGCTTACAGAGCTCTTCTTACAGGGGCCACTGTAAGCTCTTGGAGGATTGGCTACATTAGGGGTGTGACACCTACAGGGCTCTTTTTGTAGCAGGAACTCCTTTGCATATTAGGCAACACACCCCTAATGTAGCCAATCCTCCCAGAGCTTACAGAGCTCTTCTTCCAGGGGCCACTGTAAGCTCTTGGAGGATTGGCTACATTAGGGTGTGTCGCCTATTACAGGGCTCTTTTTGTAGCAGGAACTCCTTTGTATATTAGCGACACACCCCTAATGTAGCCAATCCTCCCAGAGTTTACAAAGCTCTTCTTCCAGGGGCCACTGTAAGCTCTTGGAGGATTGGCTACATTAGGGGTGTGTCGCCTATTACAGGGCTCTTTTTGTAGCAGGAACTCCTTTGCATATTAGGCAACACACCCCTAATGTAGCCAATCCTCCCAGAGCTTACAGAGCTCTTCTTACAGGGGCCACTGTAAGCTCTTGGAGGATTGGCTACATTAGGGTGTGTCGCCTATTACAGGGCTCTTTTTGTAGCAGGAACTCCTTTGCATATTAGGCAACACACCCCTAATGTAGCCAATCCTCCCAGAGCTTACAGAGCTCTTCTTCCAGGGGCCACTGTAAGCTCTTGGAGGATTGGCTACATTAGGGGTGTGTCGCCTATTACAGGGCTCTTTCTGTAGCAGGAACTCCTCTGCATATTAGGCAACACACCCCTAATGTAGCCAATCCTCCCAGAGCTTACAGAGCTCTTCTTACAGGGGCTCCTGTAAGCTCTTGGAGGATTGGCTACATTAGGGGTGTGTCGCCTATTACAGGGCTCTTTTGTAGCAGGAACTCCTTTGCATATTAGGCGACACACCCCTAATGTAGCCAATCCTCCCAGAGTTTACAAAGCTCTTCTTACAGGGGCTACTGTAAGCTCTTGGAGGATTGGCTACATTAGGGGTGTGTCGCCTATTACAGGGCTCTTTTTGTAGCAGGAACTCCTTTGCATATTAGGCAACACACCCTAATGTAGCCAATCCTCCCAGAGTTTACAAAGCTCTTCTTACAGGGGCCACTGTAAGCTCTTGGAGGATTGGCTACATTAGGGGTGTGCCACCCACAGGGCTCTTTCTGTAGCAGGAACTCCTTTTCATATTAGGCGACACACCTTAATGCAGCCAATCCTCCCAGAGCTTACAGAGCTCCTCTTTCCAGGGGCTACTGTAAGCTCTTGGAGGATTGGCTACATTAGGGTGTGTCACCTATTACAGGACTCTTTTTGCAGCAGGAACTTCTTTGCATATTAGGTGACACACCCCTAATGTAGCCAACCCTCCATGAGCTTACAGAGCTCTTCTTATAGGGGCTACTGTAAGCTCTTGGAGGATTGGCTACGTTAGGGGTGTGTCGCCTATTACAGGGTTCTTTTGTAGCAGGAACTCTTTTGCATATTAGGCCACACACCCCTAATGTAGCCAATCCTCCAAGAGCTTACAGAGCTCCTCTTTCAGGGGCTACTGTAAGCTCTTAGAGGATTGGCTACATTGAGGTGTGTCGCCTAGTACGCAAAGGAGGTCCTGCTGCTAAAAGAGCCCTGCACTACACCAGAGCACTGAGGTCGGGGCCACAGAGCCGCTTGACTATTCCGGGGCCCAAGGAGGCCAGGCTCGCCGTGACAAGGGCCAAGGCTTTCTCAGTGGTGGCTTCTTACTGGTGGAATGAGGTCCCAGAGGAGATCAGGGCCCTGCGGGATCTTCTGCAGTTCCGCAGGGCCTTCAAGATGGAACTCTTCTGCCAGGCTTTCCATTCGGAGCCGCCATCACCATCAACGAGCCCGGCCCTCAGTTGAGCAGAATCATGTGGTGTGGATCGTCTTGGCCTGTACCGCACACAGCTGCTCATAGGGTTACCAATCTCCAGGTTGGTCCTGGAGCGCTCCTGGAATTACAACTGATCTCTAGGGCTACAGAGGTCAGTCCCCTCTGAAGAAAAATGGCAGCTTCAGACAGTGGTTTTTATGAAATTAAATCCCTGCAGAGCTTCCGCCCCTCCCCAAACTCTGCCCTCTTCAGTCTCCAACTCCAGAGTTGGCAACCCTGGACTGCTGGTCAGGGTCCTGCGGGGGAAAAAATCCTTCCTGCACATAGAAAACTAGCATCTCAGGAAGGAGAGACCCTCACATGCTAGTTTTCTATGGGGATGATCCAGTCAATCATAGAATCATAGAGCTGGAAGGGACTTCCAGGGACATCTAGTCCAACCCCCTGTACAATGCAGGAAATTCACAAATACCTCCCCCACACACACCCACAGTGACCACTGTTCCACACCCAGAAGATGACAAAAAACCTCCAGGATTGCTTCCAGATTTGACCCCAAAGTGGCAATCAGCATTTCCCTGGGCGTGTAAGAAAGGGCCACGAGAACTAAGCACTGAAGCAGCCCTTCCTGCCCTCCCTCCCATGATCTGCCTAAGTTCACACAATCAGCATTGCTGTCAGATGGCCACCTAGCCTCTGTTTGAAAACCTCTGAAGAAGGAGAGCCCATCACCTCCTGAGGAAACCTGTTCTGCTGAGGAACCGCTATAACTGACAGGAAGTTCTTCCTAATGCTTAGCCAAAAACTCTTCTAATTTAATTTCAGCCCCTTGCTTCTGGTCTGACCTTTTGAGGCAACAGAAAACAACTCCATACCATCCTCTATATGACACCCCTTCAAGTACTTAAAGATGGTTATCATATCACCACTCAGTCATCTCCTCTCCAGGCTAAACATGCCCAGCTCCTTCAAACTTTCCTCCTAGGACTTGGTCTCCAGACCCTTCACCGTCTTTGTTGCCCTCCTCTGGACACATTACAGCTTGTCTCTATCCTTCTTAAATTGTGGTGCCCAAAACTGAACACAATACGCTAGGTGAGGTCTAACCAGAGCAGAATAAAGTGGTACCATCACTTCATGTGACCTGGACACCATACTTCTGTTAATACAGCCCAAAATGGCATTTGCCTTTTCAGCAACTACATCACACTGCTGACTCAGGTTCAGTGCATGGTCTACTAAGACCCCTAGATCCTTTTCACACATACTACTGCCAAGGCAAGTCTCCCCCAACCTATAATTATGCATTTGATTTTTCCTACCTAAATGCAGAACTTTACATTTATCCCAATTGAAATTCATTTTATTTGTTTTAGCCCAGCTTTGCAGCCTGTCAAGAAGACTCTGTCCTCTACCGTATTTGCTACTCCTCCCAATTTAGTATCATATGCAAATTTAATAAGCATTCCTTCATTCATATCATCGATAAAACAGGTCCCAGGACAGATCCTTGAGGCACTCCACTTGTCACTCCTCTCCAAGAAGATGAGGAACCATTCGCAAGCACTCTTTGGGTGCAATCTGTCAACCAGTTACGGATCCACCTAACAGTCATAGGACCCAAACCTCATTTTTCCAATTTGTCAACAAGAATATTATGTGGAACCTTATCAAAAGCCTTACTGAAATCAAGATAAACTATGTCTACAGCATTCCCCTGATCCAGCAAGGTAGTAACTTTCTAAAAAAGAGAGAGATAAGGTTAGATTGACATTACCTGTTCTTGAGAAACCCATGCTGGCTCTTAGTAATCAATGTTGGCTCTTGGAGGAGGAGGAGAAGGAGGAGGAGGAAAAGAAGAAGGAGAAGGAGGAGGAGGAGGAGGAGGAGGAGGAGGAGAATCTCCATTCCCTTCCCCTCCCCACAACAGATACCCTGTGAGGAAGATGGGACAAAGAGAGCTCTTTTGAGAACTGCTCATGAGAGAACAGCTCTGAAATAACTTGTGATGGATGGACAGACGGATGGATGGAGGGAGGAGGAAAAGAAGAGATTGGATTTATACCCTGCCCTTCACTACTCGAAGGAGTCTCAGAGCGGCTTACCATCTCCTTTCTCTTCCTCTCCCCAACAGCAGACACCCTGCTCGAAAGTGGACTAATCCCTTGCACATCAAATTGAGCAAAATAAATATATAACATAATTCTTGATTTTCAGTTCAAAGACAGAATCTGGGAGTTTGGGGCATGCAGATTCTCAATGCAGAATTCCAGATTCCTTGTCCTTATTATTAAACCATTTAGGACATTTTCATGGTTTTGAAATTATTAAAAGGTGCAGAATTGGACAGGTCAATAGCTATCGCTAGACCTCAGTTGGCAATTGGCCTGGCCTTCCTAATGCATTCCTAATAACTCTCCAAGTTCTGCAACAATGAAACCTAACACAGGGCCCAGAAGGGGGGAGAGGGGTAAACGGAGTGGAGCTGTCCAACAGAGCCTGAGCTACACATTGAATTAAAACGACTTAACCACTCGAAAGATTCCCCCCCCCATTACCTTGCCATATAAATTACTCCAGAAATGCACAAAAGCACAAATTGGGCCCTTGGAGTTATAAAGAAATGCAAAGACAGCTCCACATGGCAATGGAATCACATCGCATCACAGTCAGGGAGGTGATCAAAGTGTTAATATAAATTCCAAGGTCACCTTGAAAGGCAGACTGTTTTGCGCATTAAAGGTCCTCTTGCAGACGTTCTACATTATCCCTTAACTGCTGAGACTGACAGCAGATAGACGCGGGGGGGGGGAGGAATCTAGCGAAGCAGTTAAGTCTGGCTGGGGAAGAGGATTTCAGACGGAAGGCCTCGCCGGTCCACGCCGCTGGCCCTGTGCTACCAATCACAAACACACTCAGAAATAATTCAGCCATGTAAACAGGGTCAAGTGCGCCATTAACACGGTGAGCTAGAACATCCCAGGCACACAGAGAGAGGCTTTTGGGGTGGTTGCCCCACTTTGCTTTGTGGCTCCCTTAGGGTTGCCATCTCCAGGTTGGGAGATTCCTGGAGATTTGGGGGTAGAGCCTGGGGAGGGCAGGGTTTGGGGAACCCTGAGGAGGGACCTCGTCAGCATATAATGACATCGAATTTCCCCCTCCAGTCAACCTGGGACCTTCTGTATGCCAGGCAGATGCTCTACCACCAAGCCACGGCCCCTCCCCAGCTGTTTAATCATTTAAACAGAGTTAAATCACTGGTAAAAACCATTTCAATCAGTCATAAACAGGGCTATTTTAGGGCAGGGACGCACAGGAATGGAGTTCTGGCTGGCTTCAGAGTTGGCCACACCCACTACAGCCAAAACCTCTGTGGATACAGAGGGAAGGCCTGGAGAGCGACCCCCCGGCAACTCCAAAGCGGGCGGGCCAGGGCCCCCCCTGGAAGGATCGGAGAGGCATTTAAATACTTCCCCATGCCTTCCCTGGCCTGTCCAAGGGCCACCTTGCCCAGGCTCTTTGCAGCCACGGGGCGCCCAGCCAAGCCAAGGGAAGGTACAAGGATGTGGCCTAATATGCTAATGAGCTGTGCTGTCAAGGGTGTGGCCTAATATGTTAATGAATTTCTGTTGTTGGGTGTGGCCTATTATACTAATGAGTTCCTGCTGGGCTTTTTCTACAAAAATAGCCCTGGTCATAAACAAACACTTGTGTTTAGGAGAACCTCCTACAGTGTAGTGTTTATCTAACTGGAGAGGGGAGGGGCTGTGGCTCAGTTAAAAGGATTAAGTAATGGGTGATGTGAAAGACCTCAGCCTGAAACCCTGAAGGGCCTCTGCCAGTCTGAGCAGACAATACTGATCTTGTCGCCCGAAGGCTTTCACGGCCAGAGTTCATTAGTCGTTGTAGATTTTCCAGGTTGTGTGGCCGTGGTCTTGGCACTGTAGGACCTGACGTTTCGCCGGCAGCTGTGACTGGCATCCTCAGAGGTGTAACACAGAAAGATGGAGTACTGTGTCAGAGACACAGAGAGTACTCCATCTTTCTGTGTTATACCTCTGAGGGTAAAAAGAGGGGGAGGGGGAAAAACTGAACCTAAAACCTAGAATCCAGAACCTGACAAAGGTTAGTCAAATGTGGGAAAGGGGGCCAATGTTAAAAACTTGATAAAGGAAATATAAAAATACATGTATTTATTAATCACAACTTTAAAAATATATAAGGGCCCAGTCACATGTTATTTATAAGTAACAAACGATAAAACACAAGGGCTTGTAAATCTGACCTGACGCGTTTCGGCCTACATAGGCCTTCCTCAGAGGTCAATAATGAGGAACATATTGGCTATTATAAAAACATATAGTACAATAATACACAATCATATACAGAGCATAAATACAATAAGGACCAGAAGCAAGTTGTTTCAAGATAACCCACCAGGCAGAGAGCAAGAAAATACAAATGAGGCCTCTATTAGTGCCATCACATGCCCAGTGGTTCTCAGATATAAACTTCTGGTCCAGGAAACACCTTCCTATGATTGTAGAGCCAAATAATCCTCAAGCAAAGAGCAGTCACAGCTGCCGGCGAAACATCAGGTCCTACAATGCCAAGACCACGGCCACACAGCCCAGAAAATCTACAACAACTAATACTGATTTTGGTGGACTAAAGGTCTGATTCTGTATAGGCCCATGCCTATGTGTTCCTGTGAGACTTGCCAGCTCCGGGCTGGGAAATACCTGGAGATTTTGGGGGTTGAGCCTGCAGAGGGTGGGGTTTGGGGAGGGGAAGGGCCTCAGCAGGGTACAATGCCATAGAGTCCACCTTCCAAGGTGGTCACTTTCTCCAGGTGAACTTCTCTCTGTTGACTGGAGTTCAGCTGTCATAACCACCACCTGGAGACTGGCAACCCAAGTTCCTGTGCCTGCAGGTCATCTGTAGTGACATGAATGGCTGCCAGTCTCTTTGGATCAGCAGCCTGCTCACAGGTTCGGGGGGGTGGAATGCAGACCTGTTCTACAGGCTTTCATGTTTCAGAGCTTAGTTCTTGTGGAGCTTTTTTACATGCCCAGGGAAATGCTGATAGCCACTTTGGGGTCAGAAAGCAAACCTGGATGGTTTTTTGTCATCTTCTGGGGGTGGAACAGCGGTCACTGTGGGTGTGGAGAGGGAGATATTTGTGGATTTCCTGCATTGTGCAGGGGGTTGGACTAGATGACCCTGGAGGTCCCTTCCAACTCTATGGTTCTATGTTGTTCAGTGTGAACCAAACAGACCAGCAACCAGCTTGTGTCTGATTGTCACAGCCAAACACGGAAAATTTGACTGCTGAACACATTCCCAGGGAAATCTGTGACTTTCCTAGAAATAACCACTCTCTTGCTTGGTTCAGGAAATTAATAGCAGTGTCAAAAACACAACATGTTATTATCTGAGAGCACGGTGAGCTCAGCATGCCACAGAAACCCAAGAACCATCCCTGTAATTTCAAACACAATGTCAGGTCCGAAGGTCTTCTTCCATTAATGTCTTCTTCTGGTCTTCTTCTGGTCCAAAGAGCCTCCCACCAGTGGTACACATCTCCTCCACCTCTTTTCATTTCTCCAACTTCGTGCATAGCAGATTTTTGCCACAATCA
Organism: Gekko gecko; assembly: GCA_029375565.1. Taxonomy (NCBI): domain Eukaryota; kingdom Metazoa; phylum Chordata; class Lepidosauria; order Squamata; family Gekkonidae; genus Gekko; species Gekko gecko. The sequence continues at coordinate 229,155,282 of JAPDNY010000003.1, forward strand.
CACCCGTTTCCAAATCCAAACCAAATACTTCGTCTTTCAGGTCGGGTTGCCTAACTGCTTGGAGAAAAACAATGCCCTGCCCCTATAACAGAAACTAAACGGGATGTTATATGCCAGCTGGTAGCATTTTCCTCCACGCCCTGAAACATTTCAGCTTCCCGTTTCCAAACTTTGGTGGTGGAGGAAAGTGCCAAGTCACAGCGGACTTATGGCAACCCTATGCAGGGGTGTCAAACATACGGCCCATGGGCCTGAACTGGCCCATTCAGGGCTCTTATCTGGCCCATGAGCAACTGATCATAAGAACATAAGAACAAGCCAATGTTGAATCAGGCCAATGGCCCATCCAGTCTAACACTCTGTCATACAGTGGCCAAAAATACCAGGTGCCTTCAGGAGGTCCATCAGTGGGGGCCAGGACACTAGAAGCCCTCCCACTGCTGCCCCCCCAAGCACCAAGGATACAGATCATCACTTGCCCCAGACCGAGAGTTCCTATCTATATCTTGTGGCTAATAGCCACTGATGGACCTCTGCTCCATACGTTTATCCAATTCCCTCTTGAAGCTGTCCATGCTTGTAGCCGCCGCCACCATCTCCTGTGGCAGTGAATTCCATGTGTTAATCACTCTTTGGGTGAAGAAGTATTTCCTTTTATCTGTTCTAACCCGACTGCTCAGCAATTTCATGGAGTGCCCACCAGTTCTTGTATTGTGAGAATGGGTGAAAAGTACTTCTTTCTCTACCTGCTCTGTCCCATGCATAATCTTGTAAAAACCTGATCATATCACCCCTCAGCCATTGTTTCTCCAAGCTAAAGAGCCCCAAGTGCTTTAACCTTTCTTCATAGGGAAAATCTTCTAACCCTTTTATCATTCTAGTTGCCCTTTTCTGCACTTTTTCTAATGTTATAATATCCTTTTTGAGGTGTGGTGACCAGAACTGTACACAGTACTCCAAATGAGGTCGCATCATCGATTTATACATCAGTTTATAAAGTTCGTCACCTTTACTGCCAGATGACCGAGGCTGAGCATTATGTCCCTGTATACTGTGCCAGTGCTAATAAGTAATGGGCAGCAGAAGTGGGAAGCCAGGCATCAGGGAGATACTTTTAAGGAAATACTCTAAGAGTGTTAATGTTTTAAGCATGTGTGTATTCTGAGCAAAAAATAATATCATTAATTGGGCTCGCCTGTGTCCTTTATAAAGTTTATATCTCCGGTACCTGGTGTTACATTTCACAGCACAAATGGCCCGGCCTGACAAAGGCCCATTCTGCATCCAGCATTCACTCCATTGTTTTACCAAACCCACGTTGGAACAGAAATTCCCCTCTGCATTGCATGCCACTTTCACTTTATTTGATTGTCGGGTTTTATGGTAGCGTCCACACTCCCTGCCGGTTTCACTTCCTTTAATCTCTCAATTGGTACTGTCTGCATAGATTTATGGCCATTCAGGGGTGACTCTGCAGTCAGTACAGCGTTGGCCTGGGATATTCTAATGTTGTTTTGAGCCACATCTTTTTCTGTTCCAGTGTGGGTTTGATAAAACAACGGAGCAAACGCTAGATGCAGAATGGGCCCAAGTTACATTTATGTCAGATCCAGCGCTCGTAAAAAATGAGTGATTAACATATGGAATTCACTGCCACAGGAGGTGGTGGCAGCTACAAGCATGAACAGAATTAGATAAACATATGGAGCAGAAGTCCATCAGTGGCTATTAGCCACAGGGTATAGATGGGAACTCTCAGTCTGGGGCAGGTGATGCACTCTATTCTTGGTGCTGGAGGGGCAGCAGTGGGAGGGCTTCTAGTGTCCTGGCCCCACTGCTGGACCTCCTGATGGCACCTGGTATTTTTGGCCACTGTGTGACAGGGTGTTGGACTAGATGGGCCATTGGCCTGATTCAACATTGGCTTCTCTTATGTTCTTATGAGTTCAATACCTCTGCGTGTAAGGTTTTTGTAATGTACCCAAGCCGACCATGTGATCCAACCGGTTCTAACCGGTCCGACATGCGGCCAGGCCAAGTGCCTGAGGTTGGACCTTGAGGACAATAGACGCTCGGATCCTGAGTCCCCTCCAATTGGGGAACTAGGATCCAAGAGGTTAATGCAATTACTGTAAACAGACCACTCAGGGGGGGTTGGGGTGTGTTTTCCTTGGGGCATATAGGCCGGCCTGTGAGCCGGCTATTTTGTCTTGTTCCTGATCTTGAAATAAAAGTATGAGCTGATTTCACTCTACCCGACGCTTCAGTCTCGGTACTTTTCAGTTTTCAAGGCAAGTGAGGAACAGAGGTGGTTTGCCGTTGCCTGCCTCTCTGTAGCAACCCTGGACTTCCTTGGTGGTCTCCCATCCAAGTACTAACCAGGACTGACCCTGCTTAGCTTCTGGCATCTGATGAGATCAGGGTAACCTGAGCCATCCACACCAGTGTTCCCTCTGAGCTGAGTGAGGTTGAGCTAGCTCACAGTTTCTTAGCCTCCGGCTCACACATTTTTGTCTTAGCTCAGGAAGAACGGCACCAGAGTAAACTTAAGTTATGCAGTAGCCAAATCACTCGCTCACAACTTTAATGCCAGTAGCTCACAAAGTAGAATTTTTGCTCACAAGACTCCACAGCTTAGAGGGAACATTGATCCACACCCTAAGCTTCTATTAAGAGGGGCTGTGGCTCAGTGGCAGAGCATCTGCCTGACATGCAAAAGGCCCCAGTTTCAATCCTCTGACACTTCCAGTTACAGGGATCAGGTAGGAGATGATGTGAAAAGACCTCCACCTGAGACCCTGGAGAGCCACGGAGAGGGGCTGTGGTTCAGTGGAAGAGCCTCTGCTTCGTGGGCAGAAGGTCCCAGGTTTGGTCTCCAGCATCTCCAGTTTAAAAAGGCCGCAGTAGGTGATGGGAAAGACTTCCTGTGCTGCCCCAGTCAACGTTAACTGTAGGTAAAAGTTTAGTAAACTGCTGTGTATCTTTAAGAGCAGTTGCCCCTGGGAATTGTAGTCCTCAGTTCGGTATCCCAAAAGGCACCCCTTTGACTGGCTCATTAGAAGAAGAAGAAGAAGAAGAAGAAGAAGAAGAAGAAGAAGAAGAAGAAGAAGAAGAAGAAGAAGAAGAAGAAGAAGAAGAAGAAGAAGGAGGAGGAGGAGGAGGAGGAGGAGGAGGAGGAGGAGGAGGAGGAGGAGGAGGAGGAGGAGGAGGAGGAGGAGGAGGAGGAGGAGGAGGAGATTGGATTTATACCCCACCCTTCACTACCCCAAGGTGTCTCAGAGTGGCTTACAAACTCCTTTCCCTTCCCCTCCCCACAACAGACACCCTGTGAGGTAGGTGGGGCTGAGAGAGCTCTGACAGAAACTGCTCCTTTTCAAAGAACAGCTCTTATCCAAACTATGGCTTGCCCAAGGTCATCCAGCCAAGTACAAGAGGAGGAGTGGGGAATCAAACCCGGTTCTCCCAGATTAGAGTCCGCGCATTTAACCACTACACCAAACTGATGTGATTAGGGGTAATTTCCTGAGCTCAGAGGTGCGAAGATAGGAACTTTATTGTTCTTTTCCGTTTTCTTTGTCTATCCTTACCGCAAGGAGAGGGGGAAACTCATCTCTTCTCACCACAACCATAGAATGGACCTAGATCACAAGATGTCACTTTTCCACCCAGCCATTAGCTTCAGATCGTGAGTAAAATGATCTTCTGAATGCATGTGGAGTTCAACAAAGATGATTTGAGTCTTTTAATTTGGCTGTGCGTTGATCGCATCCTAGAAAGCACCTGAATTAGCGCCGGATGGGAGAATACTTCCACCCATGGCCCTGGAGAGCGGCTGCCAGCCTGAGCAGACAAGACTGACCCGGATGGACCAAGGGTGTGATTCAGTAGAAGGCAGCTTCACGTGTTCGTATGTATTAAAGGAACAGGCTGGGTTTTTTCTGCAGGCCCGTTGGCAACCCTACTTCCAGGAAGTGTAATAATAGTTACTAGATAATATTACTACACACCTCTTCTGCTGGAAGAAGGCATCAGAGGAAGGCTCCACCACTGAACAGATCCAGATTGGAATATAGAAAGGCAAGGCAGAAACATTTCAAATAGATGCCATTTCACCCCAGATGTATCCTATACAAAGTGGGCTGGGAAATTCCAAGTTCCGTTTCCACCCTCTTCAGCGAACTCCACAGGTGGCAAACCACTTGCTCTTTGCCTGCCTCATACGGGGAAGAGGAAAATGATGGTGTATTTCGCGGGGATGGCGTAAGGATCACTGAGCTAATACACATGAAGTGTTCTGAGCACTTAGCGAAAGAGCGGCATAAATAGTAAGCATTATATTATGACGGCGTTGAATAACACAGCTCTCGGTGTCACGGCTGTGATGCTCGGGGAACGACGACTTTGGTAAATTCAATGGCAAGAGATGCTTAAAGCATGTGTGTGTGTGTGTGTAAGGGGGGAATTACCTTGCTTCACCAAACTCTGAAAGGACAGAGCGAACGCGTCCAATAAAACGGTAATCTCATTGCTTGTCTGTTGTTTGTTTGTTCGGAACACGGTTAATGGAAAATGCAGCACAAATATGACTGCCGCGTAGCTGGTCTCTTTGCTTGTATTGTAATGAACAGACAGTGAGAGAGATCACGTTTCTCCAGTTGCCAGTAAATAGTACAATGAAGTACATACTGATAAGCAGTTTCCCTTAGCCTCTCAGATACCCAGGTGTCGTGCATTCAGACTGCAGTTGCCGGGACTGGGTTGGGAAATTCCTGGAGATTTTAGGGTCGAGGCTGGGGACGGCAGGGCTTGGGGAGGGGAGGGATTTCAGTGGGGCTCAATGCCATCCAGTCCACCCTCCAAAGCAGTCATTTCCTCCAGGGGAACTGAGCTTTGTAAACTAGAGGGGACAAAAGGGGGGAGGCTTAACCCTGAAACCTGGGATCCAGAACCTAAAAAGGTAAGTCCAACAGAACAGAGGGCCAACAATACAAACTTAATTATATATTATGAAAAGATACATGTATATATTGTTCAAAGAGTGATTAACACATGGAATTCACTGCCACAGGAGGTGGTGGCAGCTACAAGCATGGACAGTTTCAAGAGGGAATTAGATAAACATATGGAGCAGAGGTCCAACAGTGGCTATTAGCCACAAGGTATAGATGGGAACTCTCAGTCTGGGGCAGGTGATGCACTCTATTCTTGGTGCTGGAGGGGGCAGCAGTGGGAGGGCTTCTAGTGTCCTGGTCCCACTGCTGGACCTCCTGATGGCACCTGCTATTTTTGGCTATTGTGTGACAGAGTGTTGGACTAGATGGGCCATTGGCCTGATTCAACATTGGCTTCTCTTATGTTCTTATGTTCTTAGGGGGAAGGAAAGGAGATTGTAAGCCACTCGAAGACACCTCTTCTCTTCTCTTCTCTTCTCTTCTCTTCTCTTCTATTCTATTCTCTCTCTCTTCTCTTCTCTCTCTCTCTCTCTCTCTCTTCTCTTCTCTTCTCTTCTCTTCTCTTCTTATATATATATTTATAAACAAAGAATTAAAAAGGGCCCAATCACACCTCATATAAAAATGCCAAAATTAGGCTTGACCTGACACATTTCGGCCTGTACAGGCCTTCTTCAGAGGTCAAACATAATGAGGAGCATCTTGGCTTGTATCATAGTGCAATACAATCATACAATTATGTAGCGTAGATACAAGATGGACCAGAAAAGAATTGTCCCAAAGTGAAACCACTAGGCACAGAATAAAAGTATAAATGAGGCCCCCAAAGGTGCAATCACACGCCAAATGACGTTTCACTGATAATAATTTCTGGTCCAGAAAGTGCCTTCCAAAGATTGTATCTATGTTACATTGGCCCTTGTGTGCTCAATTTCGGCATTTTTACATGAGGTGTGATTGGGCCCTTATATGCTTTTTAATTCTTTGTTAATAAATATATACATATACACACACACACATATATCTTTTCATAATATATAATTAAGTTTTTATTGTTGGCCCTCTATACGGTGGGACTTACCTTTTTAGGTTCTGGGTCCTTTATAAACTAGAGACCAGTGGTAATAGCAGGAGCTCTCCAGCCACCACAGGAGATTGGCAACCCCATTTTTCTTGTCTGCTCGGGGCCAAAATGCACTTTGCATGTGATATGAGTTGGGTCATGGGTCCCAGACCTGACTCTCAGTCACACACCCACGCTAATTTCCTGACCTTCCTTGCAAATTTGTGTGGTTTTCTCTGTGTGATTCTCTAATTTGGTCCTGCACACTGGTCGTGATCTTGGCAGGTTTTTAAAGCCTGTCCTGTGCGGATTGCACTCTTCCTCCAGATGGATCGACCCCAAGAGATTACGTTTGGCAGTTCACAGAAGGTCCATGTGGCTCAGCTACCATTTAAATGTTAGGCTTCTAGAGACTGCAAAAATGGTGTCCCCCCCAAAAAAACCCCTTTGTATAATAATGTATTAAAGGGGAAAATGTTTTCAAAGCTTTAGCCTTCCCATCCCAATGTCTCTCTCTCTTTACATCTCATGTCAATTTTATTCAATGCTGACGATCCCCACCCCTTTATTTTGTTTGCATGCAGCACTGAAATCCTTCCCCCCTCTTTTTTTTTTGCAATGGAAATGCTGTTGTTTGCCTCCTCTCTGATCCCCCCTTTCAAGTCAATACCAGCGGGGAACTAAATCTCACACAGGTCCTTTTAAACTTTTTAGTCTCATATCGCTAGACTCATACCATTTGTAAAATAAAAAATTAAAAATGAGGGGGAAATGGAATTTGTACACTGATGAAGAAGAAGAAGAGAAGAAGAGGAGATTGGATTTATACTCCACCCTTCACTCAGAGTCTCAGAGTGGCTTACAATCCATTTCCCTTCCCCTCCCCACAACAGACACCCTGTGAGGTAGGTGGGGTTGAGAGAGCTTTGACAGAAACGGCTCTTTCAAGAACAGCTCTGACAGAACTATGGCTTGCCCAAGGCCATCCAGAAGCTGCAAGGGGAGGAGTGGGGAAATCAGACCCAGTTCTCCCAGATTACAGAAGGTGAGTTGATGGCGGAAGGTCAGAGTGGGTGGGGAGTGACCTTTGGGGGTGGCAAAAGGGTAGGGTGGGAAATCCAAGGGAACCTGTATGCTTTTGAATTATCTTCAGCTGAGAAGTGAAACAAGGGGGAAATTGGCACAAAAACACTCTCAAAAAACCCAGGAAAACAGCGACCAGAAAGCAAACGGAGTGCTGAAGGGAGGAAAATCAATGCAGAATGACAAAGGAAACCCAATGGACCTACACGGTGACAGCAAGGGAAAACACCCATGCATAATAGGCCAAAATTTGAGTCCAGTGGCACCTCCAAGGACAACAAAGTTGAATTCTGCGTATAAGCTTTCTTGTGCATGCACACCTTTTCAGATACATTCAAACAGACTTCCATAGGTGGGCTGCCAGATCCAGGTGGGAAACTCCTGGAGACTGGGGGATGGAGCCTGGGGAGGAAAGGAACCTCAGTGGGGTACAGTGTTGTGGAATCCACCCTCCAAAGCATCCATTTTCTCCAGGGGGGCTGATCTCTGTAGACTGGATCAGAGCCTGATTCCTAGCTACTTGGAACATACTTGTAGACTTTGTGTCATTTTGAATCTTGCCAGGGCTGGCTTGAGCTCCATCACTAAAGAAAAGCAGCCTGATGAAGCCCTAAGAAACGGCAAAGCAACCTAGGCGTGCCGTTGCCGCTCCTTTGGTTCGCACCACAGCTAGTCCTGAGCTCATGCCGTCTATTGCACGCTTTCTTCTGGAAACTCTTCTCTGCATCATGAGCTGGTGACCGCATCAATCTGAAGAGAGACTTGTACTTTTGAGGGCTGTTAGGTCACTATTCAACTGATGCAGTTGTCATTTATGCACGGTGGCAAAACTATTTGTTATTATGTGTATTAATTTTGGTTGTTAAGTAGAACTGTATAGGAAGACAGTAGTCTCTAGTGTGATTTGTACAGCGCAACAGAGTACTCTGTTTATTTGTTTGTATAAGTGCCATTCGCTGCATTTCCATTTTTGTGTGTTTGTTAACCTTCGGGTGGTAGCTGGAGATCTCCTGGGATTGCAGCTGATCTCCAGACAAGAGATTAGTCTACCTGGAGAAAATGGCCACTTTGGAAGATGGACTGTATGGCATCATATCCCGTTGAAGTCTCTCCCCTCCCCAAACCTCGTCTTCCTCAGGCTCCACCCCCAAAATCTCCAGGTATTTCCCAACCTGTAGCTGGCAACACTAGTCTGGAGATGAGCTGTAAGTCTGGGGGATTCCCAGGTCCCACCTGGAGGTTGGCATCCCTACCTTGTAGGAATGGCAGGATAAAAGTATACAAGGAAGACCAGCTTTCAGCCCAGGAAACATTGTGTGCAGTGCAATCCCCACAACCACCATGGGTCCGATTCAGACTGGGGGTTCCCACTGCTGCTTAGGGGCAAATAATACATCAAGAGTTCCAGTCTCAGAACTCCCACACCAAATATTGCTGAATTACAAGTTATTACAACACTTGGAACAAAAACCTCTCCAGGACTCAACAGGGATATTGGTTTTTTTATCGCATTACATATGCTAACTCAATCAGTCCTCACATATGTATTCTCAACAAGGCGGACTATAAATCCTCTGTATTTTAATGCATTTTAGTGTATTTCTTTTTCAGAATAGTATATTAGAACAGTGAATGCATGCAAGGGATATTAGGATGTCTGCTGACATAACAGCATTTTTTTGGAGGGGGAGGTAGTGTTAAGTGCCCTCCACACCTGACAGGAGAGAATGAAGATTCCCAGTCACTTCCCACAATTAGAAAAGACACCTTTAGACATTTATCCGCTAGTTTGACATATTTATTGCTTCACAACTGTTGCCCCTATAACTCTAACTTGTTATTTAGTGTCACTTTGCATATCTTGATCATCATCGTGTTGCATGTTAATTTGCTGCTCATTCTCTGGCTATAAGTTTGAACCTTGCCTGCCATTCTAACATATTCGAAAAAGTGTGTCTTGCACACGAAAGGTCATACCTGGAATTAACCTTTGCTGGTCTTAAAGGTGCCACCGGGCTCTAGATTTGTTCTGCTGCTTCAGACCAACATGCATGGCCAACTGGATCACACCAAATATAGTTAGTCTTCTCACCAGGGCTCTTTTTGTAGCAGGAACTCCTTTGCATATTAGGCGACACACCCCTGATATAGCCAATCCTCCAAGGGCTTACAGAGCTCTTCTTACGGGGCTACTGTAAGCTCTTGGAGGATTGGCCACATTAGGGGTGTGTCGCCTAATATGCAAAAGAGCTCCTGCTACAAAAACAGCCCTGCTTCTCACCCAATCTCGGGCTTCTTCCCAGCTTTTGAGGTCGACAGGAGCCTCCCGGTGCTGAGTGCAAACAGCTAGCTTGCCTATAGCATTGGAGCAATGCCATTTTGCCTCCCCGCAGTCCCTTCTTTGGCTTCCCAGTGATATTTTAAGTGACAGGGCAGTGTCAACCTGTCCCCCTCCCGGTGCCAGACTTCCAGGAAACAGAGGACAACAGAAAAGGTTCCTTTGTTACTTTGCGCCTTGTAAAAGTAGAAAGTTCAGGATGACCTGGCGCCTCATTTGGAACAACGTCAGGGTTAGTTTGCCCTGCACTTCCATGAGCTCCAAAATGCCCATGTAAGGAGAGGCTGGGCTAGCATCCTTCCCAACAAAGAAATCCCTGTAAATCAATCAGGCAGCCTTTATTGTGTGAGGACTGGGGAGAAAGAGAAGGAGCAGGTGGAGCAGAAAGACAGAGACTGGAAAAGATGAGGTTTGGGCAGGGCTGGCTCCAGGTTTTGGGGCGCTCTGGGCAGAGCCATCTGACCACCATCAGGGCTCCCCTCATGCCCTCTCTTCCACCCCCTACCTGCATGCCCCCCACCTGCCCATGCACCCTTCTCCCACTTGCAAGCCCTCCCACCCCCCAGTTGCCTGTACCACCTGCACACCTTTCCAGTTTGAGAGCAAGGTTGGTGTAGTGGTTAGGGGCGCGGACTCTAATCTAGGAGAACCGTGTTTGATTCCCCACTCCTCCACATGCAGCTGCTGGTGTGATCTTGGGTCAGTCTCAAGTTCTCTCAGAGCTGTTCTTTCAAGAGCAGTCCTCGAAAGAGCTCTCTCAGCCCCACCTACCACACAGGGTGTCTGTTGTGGGGAGGGGAAGGAGAAGGAGATTGTAAGCCGCTCTGAGACTCCTTCAGGTAGTGAAGAGCGGAGTATAAATCCAATCTCCTCCTCTTCTTCCTTCTCCTCCTCCTCCTCTCCTTTTCCTTCTCCGTCTCCTTCTCCTTCTCCTTCTTCCTTGACCACACTGGTCAATGCATACAGCTGGGAGGGCTTCTGCTGTTGCCCCCAGGAGTCCAAATGCCATGCACCACCAACATGCCCTTCCTCAATGACTCTGGGCAGTTGGGAGCATGGGTACAGACAGGTGGCAGAATAATCAAAACAATGTATGTAACCCATGGAATTCACTGCCACAGAAGGTGGTGGCAGCTACAAGAATGGACGGCTTCAAGAGGGAATTGGATAAACATATGGAGCAGAGGTCCATCAGTAGCTATTAGCCTCAAGGTATAGATAGGAACTCTCAGTCTGGGGCAAGGGATGCTCTGTATTCTTGGTGCTTGGGGGGAGGGCAACAGTGGGAGGACTTCCGGTGTCCCCACTGGTGGATCTCCTGATGGCACCTAGTATTTTTGACCACTGTGTGACAGAGTGCTGGACTCCTGGATGGGCCACTGGCCTGATCCAACATTGGCTTCTCTTATGTTCTTATGTTTGCATCATTGTGTGTGTGTGTGTGTTTACAAAACTATGCATGGGATAGAGAAGGCGGAGAAAGAAGTACTTTTCTCCCCTTCTCACAATACAACAAGAGGTACTCATGGGCACTCAATGAAATTGGTGAGCAGTTGGCTTAGAACAGATAAAAGGAAGTACTTCTTTACCCAAAGAGTAATTAACATGTGGAATTCACTGCTGCAGGAAGTGGTGGTGGCTACAGGCATACACAGCTCCAAGAGGGGATTGGATAAATATATGGAGCAGAGGTCCCTCAGTGGCTATTAGCCACAAGGTCTAGAGGGAACACTCTGTCTGGGGTAGTGATGCTCTGTATATCCTTGGTACTTGGGGGGCATTAGTGGGAGGGCTTCTGGAGTTCTCGCCCTCCTGGTGGACCTCCTGATAGCACCTGGCGTTTGACCACTGTGTGACACAAAGTGTTGGGCTGGATAGGTCATTGGCCTGATCCAACATGGCTTCCCTTATGTTCTTATTGCTGTCAAGTCACAGCTGACTTACGGCAACCCTGCATGGTTTACAAGGCAAGAGACATTCAGAGCTGGTTTGTCTTTGCCTGCCGTCGTGTTGCAACCCTGGACTTCCTTGGTGGTCTCCCATTCAAACACCAACCAGGGTTGACCCTGCTTAGCTTTCAAGATCACTGTAACGGGAGACCTCCAAGCAGCAGTCTCTGATTCCCACTGCTGCTCAGAAGTGGGCAGGGGAGGATGAGCCAGAAATCACTAGATCACTATTGGCATGACCTCATTTCCACGGAAACCCGGATGTGACATCACAGCACTGATACAACGTTCTAGGATGCGCTGGAAGCTCTATGGCAAAACCCTGTTACCAAGGCATCATTAAACATAAATACATTTTCAACCAGCCGCAGCTCTGAAAAAGCTGTCTAACTTGTGGGATTGCATTTGTTTCTCATTAGCATTTATCCTTTGAAGGAAAGTCCTTGATTACTACAGGGCACAAACCCTTTAAGATGTATACAGGGCAAGCATGTGATATCTCACTTTCCTTTTCAATCCCTGGCTCTCGGAACGGGTGGCAGCCTGGCGGCTGATTCCCATCGGCTAATTTCTGTTTCCATGTGTTTTAGATCAGTGACTCATCAGACACAAATCTCCGAGCATAAATATTGTGGTTCTGAGATAGGCTGAGCATCAAACAGCATGTTGTAGCTTTTCCTGCTGGTACAGATGGAGAAAGTCACTCCGCAGTCGGCAGGCATGATTCAGCGGTGCAGCAGGAACCAGATTTGTTTTGAGAGGGCTGATTTCTTTAAGGACCGCATGAGAACGAGGGTTGCCAACTTCCAGCTGGGGCCTGAGATTGCCTGGAATTGCAACCACTCTCTAAATGACAGAGATCAGGGGAGGCCCCCACAGAAAATGGCTGCTTTGGAGACTGGACACTATAACATTGTACTAGGGTTGCCAGATCCCTCGGGGGGGTCACCTGCTTTAGGGGCCCCCAATCCGCCGGCCTGGATTTGGCTGGCAAGGGGAACCCCACCCTCAAAGTGCTAGTATTGGGCCAACATGTCCGGCACAATGACATCACCCAGAGGTGACGTCATTGCGCCAGGCACATCACCGGGGGACGCTCTAGCATTCAGCCTGAAAACTCTATGGTATCACAGTTTCTAGCCAAATGCTAGAATGCATCCCCCTGGCAATGTGCCTAGTGTGATGATGTCACTTCTGGGTGACGTCATTGTGGCTCGCGTGCTACGTGAGCATGCCAAAAGTTCCCGGGAGAGGAGCTTCTCCCCCACAGCAGCAAAAGGTAGGGATCTGGCAACCTTACTTTGTACCCTAAGGAGGTCACTCTCGTCCTCAAACCCTGCCCTCCCCAGGCTCCGCCCACCAAATCTCCAGGAATTTCCCAACCTGGAGCTGGCAACCCCAGAGGAACAGACCTGCAAAATCACACCAAGGGTCCATTCAGTCCAGCATGCCATTAAAAGCCAATGTGGTATAGAATGTAAAGGGAACAGGGTTGGAGTAAATCAGACGGGGAGCAGGGTTGCCCGGCCCCTCCAAGCAGTCGGCGGAGGATGGGGAGTGAGCTTACTAGAAGCAGGGAGTCTCATCTGTTGTTTCAACAACATTCCCATATTACTTCCAATATGACCCAGGAGAGATGTAGGCGCATTGGGGATGTCAGGGTGATACTCCGGGTGTAATGTCTTAACTGTAACTAAGCCTATTCTTTGCCATGAAAAGCTGGATTCTATGCAGAGGATCGTAAGCTGTAACATTTCTATTGGTTGTTCCTATGGAACTGTTGAAAGTCACCAATCACTGTTGTAAATATGTTTGTGGAGGGAACAGACCTCATTGGTCTTTATCTCTGTTATTCTATTGGTTGTTAACTTCTCTGTGGGCGTGGCTCAGACAGCCCAGATGATTTAAAAAGGGAGCTGTGCTCCACTTGTTGTGTGTGTTGTCGTTGGAGTTCTGATAGTCTAGTTGCTGTTACAAATAAAGCTGAATCACTTTGCCGAAATCACTGCCTCTTGTCGAGTTGCCTACTTAACAGCAGGTTTGTGGCAAAAAATAGAGTGTCGCCCCAACATCCCTGACATGCCTGCATCTCTTCTGGGTCATGTTGAAGTCATGTAGGCACGTTGCTGAAACGTTGAGTATTCTTCCCTTTCCTTTGCTGTAAGGTCCCCGCAGTCAGCTGATGGGCGGCAGAGAGGTGGAGCCTGGGAGCAGGGGTCCCCCACCTCCACTGGGGGGTCTAGGATCCCTAAGGGGGGGGAAGAGACCATGGTATAGCCAGATCTCATCAGAATTCAGAAGCTAAGCATTCTGGGATGGTGGACTGCCGAGGCCCTGCAGAGGAAGGCAATGGCAAGTGTTAAGTATGAGACTCAACAAAGGATTCAGCTTCAAGTGATTTCAGCTTTATTAAACAGCAACTGTAAGTCAGGAACACACAACAACAAGGGGAGCACAGCTCCTCCTTTTAAACTCTCCGGGGCTGTCAAAGCCACACCCATAGTCAGATAAGAACCAATAGTAACACTGGGATAAAAGCCAATCAGGATACAGGGATAAAGGCCAATCAGGACCGTTCCCTCTTTGCAACAATATCACTCAGTGATTGGGTCATTACACAGGTTCCGCAGAAACCAACCAATAGCAATGCGACATCTGAAGAGCCACATTCAGACTCAAGCTTAACATGTGAATAGATAGGAGCGATTCACATTCTGTACATAACAGCAAGCCATCTCGGCTTCTTACTTGCCTTGAAAGCCCCTTTGCTGGGGTCCCCGTAGAGTTGCCAGGCCCCTCCTGGCAGCCAGCAGGGGATGGGGGGACTTAGCTGGAGTAGGAGAAAGGCCCAGGCCTTGTTGCCGGCGTCACATAGGAAGTGACATCATCACACCAGCGACGTTCAGGTGACACTCTGGTATTTGGGCAACAGCTCTGTGGTAAAACTGGCTTCTCCTGTACAGTTGCTGCCCAAATACCAGAGCATCGCCTGGATGTCACTGATGTGATGACATCACTTCCTGTGCGACACCAGCCACAAAGCCTGAGCCTTTCTCTTTCTCCAGGTAAGTCCCTCTGCCAGCCAGATGATCAGCAGCTGGGGAGCAGGGTCTGGTGGTGGGGGACCCCCACCTCCATCGGGGGGAGTCTGACAACCCCAGGTCGCCATGTCGGTTGTATCTTCACAGCATTTATACATGTAAATAGAATGGAATAATTCTGGGGGTGCTTTCACAAAGGGACATCTATAGTTTAGGACACAGTTGCTGAACTTGAGTTCATTTGCAAATTCAGAACAATGGACCCCCCAGGACTGAATAGGGACATAGGATTCTTATCTCACTACCGATGCTAATCTTCTGCTCCCAGGCATTTCCCCTCTGTTCAAATCATGCTGATTAATATATGCATTGGTACCTCTGATTCCTGAGCTCCTTCTTTGCAACATCCCTCCCACCTACTGACTGGGATATCAAGACTCAGGGATCTCCATTCTGGCTTGCACCTGACAAAGGCAGCGTGGACTCCTGAAAGCTCATAACCCCGCCCCCCCAATTGTGTATGTCTCTAAGGTGCTACTGGGCTCGAAGCTAGCATTTTAGAACACTGTTTATTGTATCCGTTATCTTACTGCATCGTTTTCTAAATTTCTGTAATTTGGCTTTTGCATTCCTTATGTGCCACGTCTTCCGCTGTTTTTGCCACGTTGTTTTCTTACTCTAACTCAGTCTTCCTACACTGTTTACTGTATGTCTAATACTGCTCTTGTTGTGTTGTTTTAAAGTTTACCATCTGCCTGGAGTCTCAGTGAGAAAGGAAATCTTTAAATAAAATAAGTAAATACGTAAATAAAACAGTGGTTAGAGTATTGCACAGGGAGGAGGAAAGACCAGAACTCATGCTGCCCTGCAAGAGCCTTGCGCAGCAGTTATAAGGCTATGGACTACAGCTGTGAGCTGAACTGTATAATAAATATGCCAGGGACTGAAATGTGCAGTAGCTCAATGGTGGTGCCAACTCCCGCACCATAGACACGTGCCCAGCTGAGAGAAGCCTCGCCCTGAAGCAGCGTGCCAGCCAGACTTGGACCCACAGTGCTCCTCGTCCCTGTACCCATACAGGAGGCAACCCAACCTTCCTGATTCCAGAAATACGCAGCAGCCAGCAAGCAGAAGCCATGCTTTACACCAGAAGCCTGAGTGTTCCTGCAAAAGACTCCATTGAAAGACTTCTTCTCCAGCACGCAGGCAGCCTTCCCCCCGCACGCACACACACCTTCTCCTAGCATTACTGCACGTACTCCATCCTCAAGTTAAACAATAGAACTTGGCCCTGACGGGATTATCTGAGCAGTCAAACACACCCACTGCCCATCGAGATAACACAGATGCAGACCATTGGATCGTTGGCTAGCCAAGCACCTGGAACGATCGCCTGTTCTTTCTCTTTGTCTTAAGCCATCCGCTCTGGGAGGTGTCACTGTTAGCAAACATTATATCAATTGCCCAACACTTAATTTCATTCTTTTGACCCATTAAGGAACTGGCAGTTTCCGAGAAGAAGAAGAAAAAGAGATTGGATTTATACCCCGCCTTTCACTACCCAAAGGAGTCTCAGAGCGGCTTACAAACTCCCTTCCCTTCCCCTCCCCACAACAAACACCCCGTGAGGTAGGGGGGGCTGAGAGAGCTCTGACAGAAACTGCTCTTTTTCAAGAACAGCCCACGGTCATCCAGCCAGGTGCCAGTGGAGGAGTGGGGAATCAAACCTGGTTCTCCCAGATTAGAGTCCATGAACTTAATCACTACACCAAACTGGCTCTCCTAGTATCTTCCTGGGGACTACGTGCCTTGGTGGCTCACGCCCCAAGCCCCTCTTAGGGTATATAAGAAGAGCATCTGCCCATTGTTCGCTCTCTCTTCTCCTGCCTACCTAAGCACACCCTATCTAGCTAACTCCATTCCTAGTGCTGTCTGGAGTCTACCACATGTGCTGCTGGTCAACACACGACCCCTTCCCTAGTATTTCCCCCATTTTTTGCTGCAGGATCACCTCGTCATGTCGGACAGGTAGAGTATCACCCCCACCAATGATACTTCTTGCTAATGCAACTGTCGCTGTATTATTCTATCTAATTTCCTAGTTCTGTATTGCTTAAGTGTGTGATTGTTTTATTTTATATTGTAAGTGTGTGTGGATTATTTAGTAAAAGAAATCATATTTAAGATCTAGTCTCCTGGTCTATTTCTGGGGCTCTGAATAAATCGGACTCTGGTCTACACAAGTTATTGCTCCCTTATTAAAGCCATTGCCATTTAATATTCATGTTCCCACCCTATTTATCAATAGTTAAGACAATTTGGCTAACACTCAGGTTCCTGACCTTGGGTCATTTGCTCTCTTTCAGCCTCACCTCCCTCACAGGGTTATTGTGAAGATAAAATGGAGGCATGGACAATCGTGAACGCTGCCTTGAGTTTTTTGAAGGAATGGTACGAAAGCAGCAGCTTTCAGAGTGAGGTATACTATCTCTGCACATGGATGTTCCATTTACATACTATGGTTGGCACCTTTCCTCCCTCCCCCCTCTGCATCCTTTTTTTTCTTCTGAGTTCCCTCTTCCCTGCTCAGAAAATGGCCAGGTAGTCCAGGGGTGGGGGAGTCTCTCTCCCTTCTCTGCACAGTTGCTGGACAGCCAGTTTGGTGTAGTGGTTAAGTGCGCGGACTCTAATCTGGGAGAACCGGGTTTGATTCCCCACTCCTCCACTTGCACCTGGCTGGATGACCTTGGGCAAGCCGTAGTTCTGATAAGAGCTGTCCTTGAAAAAGAGCCGTTTCTGTCAGAGCTCTCTCAGCCCCACCTACCTCACAGGGCATCTGTTGTGGGGAGGGGAAGGGAAAGGAGTTCGTAAGCCGCTCTGAGACTCCCTTGGGTAGTGAAGGGCAGGGTATAAATCCAATCTCCTCCTCCTCTTCTTCTTCTTTTCTTCTTCTTCTTTTCCTTCTTCTTCTTCTTCTCCTTCTATAGCACTGATAGAATCATAGAATCACTGAGCTGGAAGGGGCCATACAGGCCCACCTAGTCCCATCCCCTCCTCAATGCAGGATCAGCCTAGAGCATCCCTGACAAGGGTTTTCCCAGCCACTGCTTAAAGACTGTCAGTGAGGGGGAGCTCAACACCTCCCCAGGCAGCTGATTCCACTGCTGAACTACCCTTACTGTAAAAACGTTTTCCGTAATATCCAGGTGGTTCCTCTCCACACATAAACCCCTTATTGCGAGTCCTCTCCTCTGCTGCCAACAGGAACAGCTCCCTGCCCTCTTCTGAGTGACAGCCCTACACTTCAAGAGAGCGATCATGTCCTTCCTCAACCTCCTCTTCTCCAGACTGAACATTCCCAAGTCCCTCAGCCTTGCCTCACAGGGCTTCTTGGTCTCCAGCCCCCCCCCGCCCGATCATCCTCATCGCTCTCCTCTGCACCCGCTCCGTTCCGTCCACATCCTTCTTGAAGTGAGGCCTCCAGAACTACGCACAATACTCCAGGTGCGGCCTGACCAATGCAGGGTACAGCGGGACTATGACATATTGCAATGTAGATGTTATGCCTCTGTTGAGACACCCCAAGATCGCATTAGCCCTTTTTGTTGCCGCATCACACTGGCTGCTCACATTTAACTTATCAGCGTTGGCCAGTTACCCCTTCTTTTGTACGCAAAGGGATTTGTGCCTTCGGCATGAAGTGCTAATCCATTGGCCAGTCTCGTTGCTTACGCATTTAAAATGTGTTTATTGAACTCTCCCTTTTTTTAAAAAAAAATACACCCTGAAGCAGCTTACCAAAGTTAAAGATACAAATGGCCAAATGAAGCTCAGTGCCTCCCCAGCAGCAGCAGCAGAAATGTCTCTGCTAAAAGCAACGGAATCTAAACATCTTTTTTTAAAACACAAAGCAATAAAACTGTCATCAAAAAGGAGGGGCACCGAAACAACAAGCATGAGAAGGAACAGACACAGCAGGTTCCACCCCGCCCTGAAGAACTTCCCGACTTTGGAGGTTTTCAGACCGAGGCTAGATGGCCATGTGACAGCAGTGCTGATCCTGTGAACTGAGGCAGATCACGAGAGGGAGGACAGGAAGGATTGCTTCAGTGCTTAGTTCTCGTGGCCCGTTCTTACACACCCAGGGAAATGCTGATCGCCACTTTGCGGTCGGGAAGCAATCCTGGAGGTGGTTCTTTTGGTCATCTTCTGGGCATGGAGAT
Source organism: Gekko gecko (assembly GCA_029375565.1). Classification (NCBI taxonomy): domain Eukaryota; kingdom Metazoa; phylum Chordata; class Lepidosauria; order Squamata; family Gekkonidae; genus Gekko; species Gekko gecko. The sequence continues at coordinate 229,173,931 of JAPDNY010000003.1, forward strand.
AGTTGTAAATTTCCTGCATTGTGAAGCTCCTGCATCGTGCAGGGGGGTTGGACTAGGTGACCCTGGAGACCGGTGTTCCCTCTAAGCTGAGTTAGTGTGAGGGCTCCAGAGCAAACTGATGCATGCAGCAGCCAAATCACTCGCTCACAACTTTAATGCCAGGAGCTCACAAAGTAGAATTTTTGCTCACAGGACTCCATAGCTTAGAGGGAGCATTGCTGGAGGCCCCTTCCAACTCTATGATTCTGACCCCAGCTGAGTTCAGCCTGCAAATGTCTGGGGGAACAAGATTCGAGTCCAGTCACACCTAAAGAACAGCAAGATTTCGGGGGTATAAGCTTTCAGGCATTGGAGCTCCCTTCATCAGGTACAGGCTACCAGTCTCATCTCTGGTTCTTCTACTGCAGACCAACACAGCCACTCTCCTGAAATGATTTTCCTGGAGAAATCAGCAGCTCTTTAGTGTGATACCTAAAGCTCAGCCAGGTTGGCGGTGTTGGAGCGAGCTACTCATCATGCCTGGACATTGGGGAGTTGGCATGGGCCGTGGCTCCACTGAGGCTGACTATTCCTCAGATGAGGAAGAGGCACGGAGCAACCCAGCCTCCTCCAGAGTCAGCCCCGAAGAGGAACCTTTACCAGCACCTGAGGGGGAAGAGGCCCCAGCATCTGCACAGGAGGGGCAGCATGGCGAAGAGACTGAGGTGCAGTCAGAGGGAGAGTCTGGTCCAGAGCCTGGCCCAGCACCCCCAGTTGGAGACAGCTTGAGGCCAGAATCCCCACCGAGCTCACCTGAATATCCCAGACACAGGGCACGCCAGCGTCTGAATGTGCAGGAGAGGAGGAGGAGTGCCAGACTTCAGCTGTTGCAAAGGCAATATGAGGGGCTGTGAGTCTTTGCAGGTCGCCTCCCAGGGAAGGGAGGATTGGAGTATAAGCAACCACGCTCACCTGCCTTGGCACAGAAGCAACTGTGCATTCTCTGACCTTGTCCCGGCTGCCAGTCACTGCTCCTTTCTCCTGAGAATTCTGACTGGTTTCCCGGCATTCTGACCTTCAGCTCTGTTTCTTGGCTTGCTTTTGGGCTGCATATCCAGCTTTCAGTGAAGTGTATCTGTGGCAACCAGCCAGTGTGTATTCAGGTGTCTTTGCAAGGACCTCGAGGCCCAAATGGCAGAAAATGGGGTGGTGGGGTAGAGCCCTTGAGAAAATTTTGAAATTTGACCAATTACAGGGACATTTAGAGGCCATATGGAATGGGTATTAGAGCATACAAGAAGAGGAACCCACGATACTCATGGGGGAGGGAGAGAATCTCCCCCGGCTCCCAGAAGCAGGAGGATCTCAGGGCTGAGGAGGAAGCGGCCACAGGTAAGCTTCCCCCCCCGGCTCCAGCGGTGAGGCCCAAGCGGCTTCCAGCCCACCGATTTCCTCCTCCCCCCAGCTCCGCCGATCTCCTCCTCCTCCCCCCAGCTCCACCAATCTCCTCCCCCCACACACTGCTGCAGCGAGGCCTGAGCAACTTCCAGCCACCAGACCACCGCAGAGTTCCCAGAGCACAAGTGCAGAGAATGCTCTGTTACTTTGGGGGGGGGGATTTAAATATCCCCCGCATATTTTTTTCAAGTTTTCAGATTTTTCTGCACATCTGGGGATTGCCCCAAATGTGCAGGAAAATCTCCCTGCCCTCCAAGTGCCCCCGATGTGCGAATTTACATATCCGCACAGAGGGGGCATGTTGAGAATTAGATATAGATTCTAAGGTCAGTATTAAGTACTTCAACCCAGTGGCTTATGATACTTTCACTAAAATAGCCTTATTTTAATAACAAACACTTTTTAAAAACTCCATTAATTTTGTTGAAAAATTCACATATTAAAAAAATTTGCTTCAGGGCCTGAAGCTTAAGTTTCATTAGTTTCATGGTAGATCCTACCCTGCTCCTCCCTGCCTCTGATCAGCTGACCAGCAGGGGGGACTTAACCCTCCAAAAGAGGGAGGCCCATCTGACATGCAGCGACATGTCTACGTCACTGCCCACATGACCCGGAAGTGATGTCATCACATCCAGGATGTTGGGGTGATGCACTGGTATTTGGGGGAAAACTCTATGGTAGAAGCCATCTATCACATCCTGGACATTGGGGTGATCCTCTGGTATTTGGGCAAAAGGTAAAGGTAAAGGTTTCTCTTGCTTGAAGCTAGTCGAATCCAATTCTAGAGGGCGGTGCTCATTTCTGTTTCCAAGCTGAAGAGCCAGCGCTGTCCAAAGACATTTCCATGGTCAGGTGGCCGGCATGACTAAATGTCAAGGCACATAGAACGCTGTTACCTTCTGTCAGGCTCCTTAGTCAGGTCACACAACACAGGGCTTCAGTAGAAGAATCCCTTTATTGGTGAATCATAACTAAAGACGCATGTACAGCTTGTGTCAGGAATGCCCGGGTACAGTAGGGCTCCCTCAATTATAGTGGAATCAAACACCCCCCTAAACGAGCTGAAGCCAATGAAAATAGTTCGCACACGCGGGCAAAGTGAGCAAAACATTTTAAAAGCTGTTGATTCCCAGCAGAGGAGTCCTGCAGCTGGAGACACTACAAGGTCAGGAAGATGATACCATACAGACAGTAGAATAGTAATGTTCAGAGGCTGGTAGACTGAGAGTATTCCCCTCACATTCCAACTCCATGACAGGGCTACCTGACACCTTCCCACTGAAGTGGTACCTATTTTGTTATGTATTGGAATGTGAATCTGGGCTATACATTCCTATGTTAAGCTTGATTTCAAATGTGGCTCTTCAGCTGTGGCATTACTATTGGCTGGTTTCTAAGAAACCTCTGTACAGAACCAATCATTTTGTAAATATGTTGCAAAGAGGGAACAGTCCTGATTGGCCTTTATCCCTGTGTTATGATTGGCCTTTATCCCTGTGTTATGATTGGCCTTTATCTCTGAGTTGTGATTGGCCTTTATCCCTGTGTTATGATTGGCCTTTATCTCTGTGTTGTGATTGGCCTTTATCTCTGTGTTGTGATTGGCCTTTAGCTAACTGTGGGTGTGGCTTTGACAGCCCGGGAGAGTTTAAAAAGGGAGCTGTGCTCCACTTGTTTGTTGTGTGTTCCTGAGTTGAAGTCTTGCTGTTAAATAAAGCTGAAATCACTTTTTGCTGAATCCTGTTGTTGAGTCTCATACCTAACATATTTCTTGCAATTTCTTCCTTTCAAACTTCTAGGTTGGCAGTAGCTGGGGCCAGAGACGGGAGCTCACTCTGTCATGCAGCACTCGGGTCTCGAACTGCTGAACTACAGACCATCCAGTCTGCGGCTCAGCATCTTAACCTCTAAGCAACCGCAGCTCCTATTTTGGGCAAAAACTCTATGGTAAATTTGGCTTCTACCAGATCTTGTTTGTCCCTAAGGTGCTCCTGGATTCGAATCTAGCTGTTCTAGTATAAATCCAACACAACCACCCTCTGGAATGGTGCATGAGTTACACAGGCTTTAGTGATGAGTGCTAGGTTGATGCCAAACTACAGGAAATAATTTTCACATGTCAGGCCTGGGATCTCCGACCCAACTTTTAGACCACAAACCACGCATCATGCTACAGAGGTCCCTGAGTGGCTATTAGCCACAAGGTGTAGTGTGATGTGTGGTTCATTGATGCTGGATCAAGCCAAGGGCCCATCCAGTCCAATACTCTATGTAGGGTTGCCAAGTCGACTTACCTGCAAAGCGGGGGGATTCCTGTCTCCGTCGGGAGTCTCCATGATGACATCACCAGAAGTGAGGTCATCGCATCACCCATGTTGGGGGCGGGGGCACCGTTACTCAAGGGAAAACCATAGAATTTCCCCTCGATTCACAGAGTGTCCCCCCCACAACATGGCCAGCATGATGATGTCACCTCTGGGTGACATCATCACACTGGGGACATCCTCCGGCAGGGGTGAGTTCCCCCCGGAGCCCGATCCGCCGCCGGCGGGTAACGGGCCTCCTGGGTGGGAATTTACCCGCCCCCAATGGGGGTTTGGCAGGCCTAACTCTATGTCTCGCAGTGGCCAAAACCCAGGTGCCATCAAGAGGTCCACTAGTGGGGCCAGAACTCTGGAAGCCCCTCAAGCACCAAGAAGACAGAATATCACTGCCCCAGACAAGATTTTTGGCTTAACGTTCTGGTATCGCTACTAGCCATGGGTGACTGAGGGGTCACTAATCCTCTGAATCGCAGAGCCAGGAGGCAACATCAGGGGAAGGCCTCGGCCTCTCTTGCCCTGTTGTTGGCTCTCCAGAGGAATTGGTTGGCCACTGTGTGAGACAGGATGCTGGACTAGACTGACCACTGGTCTGATCCAGCAGGGCTCTTCTGATGTTCATATGACGCAAGCTTTCAAGAGTATCTGACAAAGGGACCTTTCACTCTCAGAAGCTCATATTCCAAAAATCTTGTTGGTCACTAAGGTGCTGCTGAACTCCAGTCTAACTATTAAAGTTGCCAGCTCTGGACTGGAAAATACCCGGAGATTTGGGGCTGGGATGAACTTCAACAGGATACAGTGAGAAGGGATGAACGACAGGATACAAGCAGCCCTTTTCTCCAGGGGAACTGATCAATGTTGTCTGGAGGTCACTTGTCATTGCAGGAGATCTCCGGGCCCCACCTGGAGGGTGGCAACCCTGTTATGCACCATTGTATTCTTTGTTCCTAGTACATCCACGGAGAGTCAAATCCACCTCGGCAATGGTGGCAAAATAGTCTACAGTCTTCTCTAAACAACAAACAAACACAATCCTATCCAACTGCAGAAAACTGGAACACTCCAAGGGGGCATAATATTCTGCTGAAAACAACTCCATCCCCAGACACGGGGAATCAAAGTCTGCCACGGGGGTTTAGGTTAGAGAATTTATACGTTCACTTATAAGGTAGACAGCCTGACAGGGCAGCCGTGGGGGTTCCTACGGGGCCAGTTTCATGACTCGAGAAAGCAGGAAACAGTGGGATGACGGGGCCCCGCGGCCAATGTAACCACCTGCCCCCTATTCAGTCGCTGGACTTCACCGCCTTCACTGATCTTTGCATGACATAAAATCAATCCCAGCGCTTCTGACCGATCTAAGGATTTCTAAAAATAGCAGACGCGTATAATGCTTGACAGAGGGAAAGAGATACACACTCGCCGTATGTTAAAGCAGACAAGGGAGTTAATGTCCACCAGCAAATTGTGGTGTAGTGCAATAGGTATGACACCTTGTAAGGTGCCACGGCTGTGTTGGCCAAGTATGGGTGGGCGGGGGGCATTGAAGCTTCTTCTGAGATTCTCTGCACTTCGACCTAGATTTCTAAATGACATGGTCTTGTTTCTAAAGGGGAGAGGATGCTCTAAGCGTTCTCGATGGTTTCATTTCTATCCACTCTCCCCAGGATCTGCCCCCAAACCTCCAGGCATTTTCCAGCGCTGAGCTGGCAACCCTGAATCAAGCAGTTCTCTAGGACCTGAATCAATCAAAGCTTAATAATGGAGAAGAGAGGAGAAGAGGAAGAGGAAGAGGAAGAGGAAGAGGAAGAGGAAGAGGAAGAGGAAGAGGAAGAGGGAGAGGAGAGGAGAGGAGAGGAGAGGAGAGGAGAGGAGAAGAGAAGAGAAGAGAAGAGAAGAGAAGAGAGGAGAAGAGAAGAGAAGAGAAGAGAGAGAGAAGAGAAAGAGAAGAGAAGAGAAGAGAAGAGAAGAGAAGAGAAGAGAAAGAGAGGAGAAAGAGAGGAGAAAGAGAGGAGAAAGAGAGGAGAAAGAGAGGAGAAAGAGAGGAGAGGAGAAGAGGAAGAGAAAGAGGAAGAGGAAGAGAAGAGGATTTATACCCCGCTCTTCACTACCCGAAGGTGTCTCCGAGTGGCTTACAATCTCCTTTCCTTTCCCCTAAGAACATAAGAGAAGCCAATGTTGAATCAGGCCAATGGCCCATCTTGTCCAACACTCTGTCACACAGTGGCCAGAAATACCAGGTGCCATCGGGAGGTCCACCAGTGGGGCCGGGACACTAGAAGCCCTCCCACTGCTGCCCCCCCCAGCACCAAGAATAGAGTGCATCATCTACCCCAGACTGAGAGTTCCTATCTATTCCTTGTGGCTAATAGCCACTGATGGACTTCTGCTCTATATGTTTATCTAATTCCCTCTTGAAACTGTCCATGCTTGTAGCTGCCACCACCTCCTGTGGCAGGGAATTCCATGTGTAAATCACTCTTTGGGTGAAGAAGTACTTCCTTTTATCTGTACTAACCCGACTGCTCAACAATTTCATGGAGTGCCCACGAGTTCTTGTATTGTGAGAAATCCCCTCCCCACAACAGACACTCTGTGAGGAAGGTGGGGCTGAGAGAGCTCTCTCGAGAACTGCCCTTGAGAGAACAGCTCTGAAAGAACTTGTGACTGACCAAAGGTCACACCAGTAGCTGCATGTGGAGGAGTGGGGAATCAAACCCGGTTCTCCCAGATTAGAGTCTGCGCTTCTCACCACTATGCCAAACTGGTTCTCCTGAAGAACTTCGGGTCATTTAACCCACAGCTGCCAAGGTAAGAGATGTTCAAAGGTGGTCCATCATTGCCTGTCTCAGTGTAGCAATGCCAGAATTCCTTGGTGGTCTTCCATCCTAGTACTAACCAAGGCAGACCCCAAGTTTCCAAGAGCTGACAAGATTGGGCCAGCCTGGGCCATCCATACCAGGGCTGAGGTTGCCAGCCTCCAGGTGGTAGATGGAGATCTCCTGGGAACTGGGCTCTTTTTGTAGCAGGAACTCCTTTGCATATTAGGCGACACACCCTTAATGTAGCCAATCCCCCAAGATCTTACAGCAGCCCCTGTAAGAAGAGCTCTGTAAGCTCTTGGAGGATTGGCTACATTAGGGGGGTGTCGCCTAATATGCAAAGGAGTTCCTGCTACAAAAAGAGCCCTGCGATTACAACTGATTTCCAGGCAACAGAGAAAATGAATGCTTTGGAAGGTGTACTCTATGGCATTATACCCCACTGAAAACCAGTTTGGTGTAGTGGTTAAGTGTGCGGACTCTAATCTGGGAGAACCGGGTTTGATTCCCCACTCCTCCACTTGCACCTGCTGATGTGACCTTGGGTCAGTCACAAGCTCTGGCACGGTTCCTGAAAGAGCAGTTTCTGTCAGAGCTCTCTCAGCCCCACCTACCTCACAAGGGTGTCTGTTGTGGGGAGGGGAAGGGAAAGGAGATTGTAAGCCACTCTGAAACTCCAAGTGAAGGGCAGGCTATAAATCCAATCTATTCTCTTCTTCTTCTGAAGTCCCTCCCCTCCTCAAACCCCGCCCTCCTCAGGCTCCACCCCCCAAATCTCCAGATTTTTCCAACATGGAGCCAGTAACCTGTGTCAGGGCAAGAGATGTTTTCCCGTTGCCCACTTTTGTGTAGCGACCCTGGACTTCCCCGGTGGTCTCCCATCCAAGTACTAACCAGGGCAGACCCGGTTTAGCTTCCGAGATCGAATCCGATCGGGCTAGCCTGGGCCATCCAGGTCAAAACAACAGCCGACATACCCTCAGCCTCTTCTCCACGCGTCAGGTAGCTGTAAAGCATGTTTACGTACACAAAGCTGTAATTTATTTAATCCTTTAACCTCCCTCTGAATTACTCCATTGTGAGCCTCGTTGCTTTTTTTGGGTTTGCGTGTGTGTGTGTGTGTGTGTATTTAAAGCCAACAGATGTTCTGATGCTGATGCTCTGGATTAATTGGCCTCCCATCCCCTGGAGGACTGAAGCCCAATCTGGTCAGGTCACCAGTGGTAATTGTTTAATGGTATTGACTTGGTCCCTAATGAGTAATAATTTGCACCACACAAACCACACCGCCTGATTGACACAAAGCAGCTTTTGACATGTAGGGCAGGCAACCGACGAGATGGGGGGGGGAATACAGGGTTGGAGACTCCGAAGGCAGCTGCCGTGATTATTAATTACCAGTAAACAAATAGCGGGCATGTGTATGTAAATGCAGCCCAAAAGGTGGCCCATAAAGGATGCTCGGATGAGTTCCCTGAGGATACTGGCACATCACTTGAAGAGATACAGCCTATCAGCTCCTTACGGGATCCGTGCCCATCCTGGCTTATGACAGCGTGCCCAAAGGAAATGACCGGGTGTGTCCAAAAGTTCGTTAGACCTTCTTTGAAAGAGGAACAAGTTCCAGCCTCCTTGAAGCAGGCGGTCATGAGGCATCTTCTCAAGAAGGCCACTCTAGAACCAAATAGGATGTGCCAGGAGACCCTGAGCAGCAGCAGCAGCAGGAGAAAAAAATTTAGACTCCATGGGTGTTGTATGCACTGTGACGTCACTTCTGAGGGAAACCTGGGAGTGCTATGCAATGTTCCCTTAGTCTAAGCAAAGTTAGTGTGAGCTAGCTCACAGTTTTTTAGCCTCCGGCTCACACGGGTTTTTGTCTTCGCTCAGGAAAGATGGCTCCAGAGCAAACTCATTTACGCAGTAGCCAAATCGCTCGCTCACAACTTTAATGCCAGTAGCTCACAAAGTAGAATTTTTGCTCACAAGACTCCACAGCTTAGAAGGAGCATTGGTGCCCTGGGACATGTCTGTCTGTGTGTATGTGTGACGTGCCATCAAGTTGCTTCTGACTTATGGCGACCCTGTGAATTAATAACCTCCAAAACATCCTGTTGCAAACTGAGGGCCCTGGTTTCCTTGATGGAGTCCATCCGTCTCCTTTTGGGTCTTCCCAGGGCTTTTTTTGTAGAAAAAGCCCAGCAGGAATTCATTAGCATAATAGGCCACACCCAACAGCAGAAACTTATTAGTCTATTAGGCCACACCCCTGACAGTGCAGCTCATTAACCTACTGGGCCACAGCCCCATGTTACCAGACGTGTGGTCATCCAGCCACACCCTCCTTTTGCTTCTTATTCTGTTTACCTTGTTTGTTGTCAAAACCCAGGGCTTTTTTTTGGAGCAGGAACTCCTTTGCATGTTAGGCCACACACCCCGGACGTAGCCGATCCTAATGAGTTTCTGCTGTTGGGTGTGGCCTTTATGCTAATGAGTTCCTGCTGGGCGTGGCCAACTCGGGAGCCAGCCAGAACACCATTCCTGTGCGTTCCCGCCTCAAAATAGCCCTTGGTTATTTCCTGCTGCCTTCCACATTTCCTATCTTGATTGTCTTTTCCAGTGACTCTTGTCTTCTCATCATGTGAACAAAGTATGATAGCCTCAGTTTGGTCAGTTTAGCTTCTAGGGAGAGTTCAAGCTCAATTTGATCTACAATCCACTTATTTGTCTTCTTTGGAGCATCCACGGTATTCTTAAAACTCTCCTCCAAGACTACATTTCAAATGAATCAACTGTCTTCCTGTCGGTTTTCCTCACTGGGGTAGCCATAGGAGTAGCAGTGGGGTAGCTTCAGGAATCGATGGTTTTCCAGCAATTCCTAGAGCTACCCCACATCATTTCTGGGTTTTCTCTGGAAGTGACCTCATGAGCCACACACCGTGGTGCACCCCCTCATATAGCTGTCCTCCAAGCTCCTAACAGTTGCTAGTTAGGTATCATCTGGCAACCCTAGACCCAAATGATGTTAACAGCTACCAGCTGGACACAGATATCCTGGAAGTGGTACCAGTGCAACTCCAGACCTTCTGCTGTTTTCCCAGCACAGTTTCAGGGCTGAAACAGCCTCGGTCACCCTGACTGGTAACCATTACTGAGGAAGAAACAAGATCTTGCTGCTTCTCCTGGACCTCTCAGCCGCCAGCATGACACGGTGGTGGAGAACAGTGGCCTCTAATTCGGAGAACCAGGTTTGATTCCTCACTCTGCCTCCACATGAAGCCTGCTGGGTGACCTTGGGCCGGTTCACAGTTCTCTCAAAACTCTCTCAGTTCCACCTGCCTCAAAAGGTGCCTGTTGTGGGGAGAGGAAGGGAAGGCGAATTTGTAAGCTGCTTTTGAGATTCCGTAGAGAAAAGAGGGGTATAAAAACCTGCTCTTCTTATTTTGATACCATCAGTCTTTGTATCCTTTGGGAGTGGCAGTTCAATGGCCTACCTGGCTAAACTTGAGATGGGGATCTGAATGCCGGTCTCCCCACCTGGAGTCCATCACTCTGATGAATATACCACACCAGCTCTGACTGGTCCCAGAAAGTTCCGTAGGTTTTCAGTGTCGTGGAGCTTGAATGAGAAAGACCCACCGGTGGAAGGCACCTATTGGAAGGTAACTGTGATCACATGAGACCCTCCCCCCCGCAATCATCAAAGAAGTTTTGATATTCCTTTTTTTCTATATAAAGTCAAGGATAAATATGCATACAGGAAACTGCCTTATACAGTCTTGCTAAGCTAGCTAACTATTGCCTACTCCATGAGTTTCCAGCCTTTTTGAGACTGCCGGCACCTTTGGAATTCTGAAACAGCCACACAAAATGGCTGCCGCAGGTGGTAGAGCCAGTCACAAAATGGCTACCTCATCTTACCTTCAGCCACATAGTGAATATCCTTGTGCTGTAGTGGCAGTTACTGCTGGAGCGACATTTTTAAACTCTGAACAACCAATCAGAAACCTTGCTGGGCAAAATCCCCACCTGGCCCCAGCCACTTTCTAAAAACACTTGGTGGGGCAGCAGGTAATAAATAATAATAATAATAATAATAATAATAATAATAATAATAATAATAATAATAATAATAATAGCTCTTTTTGTAGCAGGAATTCTTTTGCATATTAGGCCACACACCCTAATGTAGCCAATCCTCCAAGAGCTCACAGTAGCCCCTGTAAGAAGAGCTCTGTAAGCTCTGGGAGGATTGGCTACAGTAGGGGTGTGTCGCCTAATATGCAAAGGAGTTCCTGTTACAAAAAGAGCCCTGATAATAAGAGATTGGATTTATACCCCGCCCTTCACTCAGAGTCTCAGAGCGGCTTACAATCTCCTTCCTTCTCTTCCTCCCCCCACAACAAACACCCTGTGAGGTAGGTGGGGCTGAGAGAGCTCTTTGAGGACTGCTCTTGAGATAACAGCTCTGAGGGAACTGTGACTGACCCAAGGTCACCCAGCTGGCTGCATGTGGAGGAGGAATGGGGAAACAAGCCTAGTTCTCCAGATTAGAGTCCAGTGCTTTTAACCACTACGCCAAACTTGCTCCCTGTTGGTGGTCTCCCTGATGCCCGCAGGCACCTTGTTGGGAAACCCTGGCCAGCTCTGTTAGTGGCTCTTCCCACATCTCAGGTCCAGCCACATCTTCCCTGGCACCTGGTATCCTTTAACTGGAGATAGAGACCAAGAACTGGACCTGAAACTTCCCATACGCAAAGCCCGTGTTCAGCATCTGAGCTACAGCCCTTCTCCACCAAGCCTCTCTTCTTTTTATTGGTTAATTAAGTACCAAGAAAAAGTCAGGCTCACACTGCAGGTGATGAACCTGAAATCACCCTCTGTAGATATTGTGCTGTCCCCCTAATGCCCTCCTGCCAACAGAAACCAATCTGTCCCCGTCCTCCCTTCCTCCCCCAGTAGCTCATTTGAATCCCTTCAAAAGGCATTGCTGGGGGAAAAGAACCCTCACCCCCCCAAAAAAAGTCATGCAGGTTAGGGAGGCTGCAGTGAGGAGGGGGACAAGATTGCCCCTCCTCCATCTTCCACATGCAGCTGCTGGAGTGACCTTGGGTCAGTCACAAGTTCTCTCAGAGCTGTTCTCTCAAGGGCAGTCCTCGAAAGAGCTCTCTCAGCCCCACCTACCTCACACGGTGTCTGCTGTGGGGAAGGGAAGGGAGATTGTAAGCCACTCTGAGACTCCTTCGGATAGGGAAGGGCAGGGTATAATTCCAATCTCCTCCTCCTCCTTCTTCTCCTTCTTCTTCTTCTTCCATAAGCAGAACCACAGCAGGGTACAACCTATTGTAGGTGCCTTGATGCATAGATAACCGCTCCCACCCACCCCTCCCCAAAAATCACTTGGATTTTTTGAAATCACATAGGATACTACCTAATAAATCACGCAAAGGAAAAATAGCTCCCAGTTTGCCGAGTCCCGGTGCTACAAATACATGTTGGCACTATGAGTAATGTTTTTTTACAAAGAGAATAACTTTTTTTTCGCTGCCGTTGCTTTATTTATCATGCAGGCAACCAGCGAGACAATCTGTTTGCTGTTGTCATGGAAATCTCCAGCATGAGCTCACTTCTTGAAGATGGAACTCCCGCGCTTTTACATTTCATGCTACTTAACCTCCTTTAATATTTTAAAAGCCCTTTATGACAGCAACAGAACCCTCCGTCGGGGAAAGGGCGAGGGTTCTCTACGCCGAGCGCGCTGTTAAAAATAGCTCTTTAAGGTACCCTGTGTACATTCTGTTTTGTGGAAATTGACTCCAGGTATTTCTGGAATATTTTCAGCACAGCTGCTTGTAAAGGGAGCGGAGGTGGGGGGAGGAGAGACAAGGTAGGCCTTATGCAAACTGCTTCATCAAGTAGGGTTGCTAGGCAGCACCTAGCAACCAGAGGGAGGGTTGTGGGGGACAGCATCCAGGAAGAATTTTTTTTTAAAAAAAAATGACCTCTGGTACTTATCAGAAGTTCAGACCATAGATTTCCTGATAACTCCTAGAGCTAATCAGAGCCGGAAGTGACAAGGGGAGCTCTAGGAGTTGTCAGGAACTCTATGATCACGATTTCCAGGAAGGACTGCAGTTGGCTGGAGGTCTCCCACCAGAAGCGGTCAAATGGGAGCCCTATTCATCAGATGCTCAACCTGTTCCTATTTAGCAGGAACAGTCCTTTTCTGGCCCCTACCTAATGCTTTCTTCAAGGAGCTCAGAGTGCCATACTCTGCTCTCCTCTTTTATCAACACAACTGCTCTGCAGGGTAGGTCACTGAGAAACCCACCCAAGATCACATGAATACATTGAACTGTGTTATTCTCAGGGCTATTTTGGGGCAGGAACGCACAGGAACAGAGTTCCAGCTGGGTCCCAAGTTAGCCACGCTCAGCAGGAACTCATTAGCATAATAGGCCACACCCAACAGCAGAAACTCATTAGGACTGGCCATATGAGGGGTGTGTGGCCTAATATCCAAAGGAGTTCCTGCTCCCAAAAAAGTCCTGGGTTTTGACAACAAACAAGGTAAACAGAATACCAAACAAAAGGTGGGTGTGGCTGGAAGATCGCGCTTCTGGTAACATGGGGGTGTGGCCTAATAGGCTAATGGGCTGTGCTGTCTGGGATGTGTCCTAATATGCTAATAAGTTTCTGCTGTTGGGTGTGTCCTATTATGCTAATGAGTTCCTGCTGGGCTTTTTTTACAATAAAAGCCCTGGTTATACTGAATCTGATCCTTGGTCCATCAAAAGTCAGTATTGTCTATGCAGACTGGCAGGAGCTCTCCGGGTCTAGGCGGAGATCTTTCACACCACCTACTACCTAGGGTGGCCAGGTCTGGGTTGAAAAATACCTGGAGACTTTGGGGGTGGATCCAGGAGACGGCAGGGTGAGGGGAGGGGCCTCAGCATGGTACAAGGCTATGGAGTCCCCCTTGAAAGCAGCCATTTTCTCCAGGGGAGCTGATCTCTGTCAGCTGGAGGTCAGTTGTAAAAGCGGGAGATCCCCAGGTCCCACCTGGAGGCTGGCAACCCTACTATTACCTAATCCTTTTAAGTGGTGATGCTGGGGATTGAACCTGAGACCTTCTGCATGCCAAGCAGATGCTCTACGACTGAGCCACAGCCCCTCTCTCACTCAGCAGGTTCCATGGCTATGTAAGGGTTCGCACTCTGGTACATATCTTCCCAATTTCACAATGACCAATTCACAGATTGCAAAGTCTTCACATCCTCCACCTGTTCCCTACGGGTCCTGTCAACCAGATGTGCTCTCCATGCCTGGAACTGGCATGCCCCAATAATGGTTTTTGGCCCTCCTTCTAGTGCTGTTTGTTGTGTGTTTTTAATTTTGATTTTATACTTTAACTGTGTTTTAATTGTTTAAATGTTTTAATGTCCTCTGCCTCATAGACCTTGATAGGGTGGAAAGGCAGCACAGAAATGGTTTAAATTAATAAATAAATCAATTTGATTCCCAGGCCCACGCAGGCCTGCTTCTCTTTTTTTTAATACTTTATTTTAAGTTCAGTTCTGTTTATTTTGAAAGATTTATATAATACACTCTACATACACATCACCCCACAAAAAAATTGGAAATTTACTGGGATGTGAAGAAATGCTCCCTCTAAGCTGTGGAGTCTTGTGAGCGGAAATTTTACTTTGTGAGCTGCTGGCGTTAAAGTTGTGAGCGAGCAGTTTGGCTGCTGCATACATTAGTTTACTCTGGAGCCATCCTCACTGAGTGAAGACAAATATGTGTGAGCTGGAGGCTAAAAAACTTTGAGCTAGCTCACAATAACTCAGTTTAGAGGAGACACTGATGTGGAGTAAACTTTGAAAAGTTTGTAAAAAACAACAACAACAAGGACTTAAATAATCAGGGAAAAACATTAACAGAAAAGCGGGCAAGGGAGGCCAATAATACATCTCATCTGATCAGGAAATGACCCCCACAAAATGGTTTGGAATCTACCTCATACCCCAGGAGAAGGACCTCTTCCCCCCTCCTTCCCTGAAATATCTGGGACCTGCCAACAAGGGGGGAAGCACTCCAAATTCACATACAAACTAAGGAGAAGAAAGGAAGGGGCCAAAGTAAATGGGCTCACCATCCCAAATTCACATACAGACTAAGGGGGGGAGGAAAAAGCCAAAACAGAGGGCTCATCTTCCCAAAACCACTTCACAGATAGAAATCACAGGTAGAACCAGCGACACTACAAGAAAAGCTTACCAAACCACCCCCAACCACAGTGCCCTCATTGCAGGGGAAGGAAAAGAAGAAGAGAAGAGATTGGATTTATACCCGCCCTTCACTGCCCAAAGGAGTCTCAGAGCGGCTTACAATCTTCTTTCCCAGATTAAGATTTGGGGTGCGGTCACACTGACCTCTTACTGCAACTTGCTCCCGCTGTTGGCATATCCGCGACTTTTTTATCGGATGAAAACTGTTCAGACAGCCACGCCACTCAAGTGGAAGCACAGGAATTTTTTTAAAAATACATTTGCACATGCGCAAGGATTATCATGTGCATAACTGTGCATGCGCATAACAGCAGTCATCGGGGGGAGGATCAAATCACACTCATTGCGAGATGGCAGTCCAGATAGGAGAAAGTGTGGAATCGCAGCTGAAACACCCAGAAAGTATTCATTTTTCTGGGTGTAGGAAAACACAGGAGAGAACCAGGAGCATTGTGTGAGTGAGCCCACTTCGGGACGGGAGGCAGATTGGCCTGTCTGATCACCGAATTTACATGTGAGAGGGAACAGCGGTGAATCCCAATCAAATCAACCATGTGACCGCAGCCAAAGAGAGGCATTCCATTCCCCCATAACAGCTGGTATTCATAGGCATACTGCCTCCAAACCCAGAGGGCCCTTTTAGTTTTCATGGCTAAGAGCCATGATAGGAAGTAAAGGCAAAGGTCTGCCATGATGATATCACCTATACACACTTAGAGTGATGTAGTTCCTTGGAACACCAGGTACTGAAGCTGAAGCTCAAATACTTTGGCCACCAAACGAGAAGGGAGCACTCACTGGAGAAGAAGACCCTGATGCTGGGAAAGATTGAAGGTCAAAGAAGAAGGGGACGGCAAAGGATGAGATGGTTAGACAGTGTCATCGATGCAACAAACATGAAGTTGAGCAAACTCCAGAGGACAACAGAGGACAGGAGGGCCTGGCGTGATGTGGTCCATGGGGTTGCGAAGAGTTGGATTTGACTGTGCGACTCAACAACTACAATAACAAAGTGCTCCCCAATGCCCAGGCATGCTGAGTGTCTCACGCCAACACCCCATTTAGAAGAAAAAGAAAATTTCTCCTTGAGGGAAAGACTTTCAGGCCGAAGAGTTGCTTAAGCAATCAGAAGTTGTTGAAGAGGCCAGGGTATGGTTGTGATCTGAGGAACCGCCAGCCACTCCGGCACCAAGAACGGATCTCACAGGGTTATGATCAAGCTTGTCTGCCAGGCGGTAGACACAATAATCTCATCTTGATATGGGAAATGCACGGATAACCTCCTCAAGGTCAGGATGGCTGGGGAGCCGGAGATGTGTCTTAAAAGATAAGGCAGCATTTACCAGTTGCTTTCATCTGTTTTGTCTTGGCTGAGATGGATGAAAATACCAGATGCCTCCGGAGAACAAGAAAGCAAGGTGATAAGGAGAGCAAGACGAGCGCAGGGACATAAGAAAAGCCCTGCTGGATCAAATCCATCTAGTCCAGCTTCCTGTTTTCAACAGTGGTTAGACAGATGTTTCCAGGAAGCTAACAAGTGTCCCCCTCCCCCATCACAGCTGGTATTCATAGGCATACTGCCTCCAAACCGAGAGGGCCCTTTTAGTTTTCATGGCTAAGAGACATGATAGGAAGTAGAAATTAAAGTCAAGGGTCTGCCATGATGATATGCAGCTGCCTTTGCGCATATTGGTCCATCTTGCCCACTATTGGCAGTAGCTCGGTAGTAGAAGGGGCTGAAGGTCAGTGATGGAACATCTGTTTTGCATGCAGAACTTTATAAGAAAGAGGAGACAGAAAGAGAAGTCTATCTAGGAGAGAGTCAGCAAGCTAACCTTTCTCAGCAAGAGCAGGAAGGAGACCTGACTGAGCCACTCAGGAGGCAGGAAGAGACTGTTTGAAAATAATAGGAAGTCCATAATCTCACTATGTTAACTAGTTGTCCCCTCTGCTGCCCCCTGCAGGATGTTCTTGTCATGTTTTCTATCTATGCACAATAGACTTTGCATATTCCAACAAGAAGTTTCCTGGTTCAATATCCAGTGCCTCCAGTTAAAGGATCTGGCAGTAGGTGGATGTGAAAGATCTCTGCTTGGGACCCTGGAGAGCATCTGCCAGTCTGAGTAGACAATGCTGACCTTGATGGACCAATGGTCTGATTCAATAGAAGTGTCATAATTCAGTCTGGGTTGAGTGATGGCTCAAATTTTTCAGATGAAGAGTTACCTGCTAGCCCTCAGCCAGTAACTGAACAGCCAACTGCAGCCAGCTCTGAGCCAGAAGGAGAACAACAAGAGATCAGGTTACTAGCTGATCAGGAGTCGTAGCCTACAGCTGAAACTGAGCCAACACCTTGTAGCTCTGAAGCAGTAAACAAGGCTTCAGAAGCCACTCCCAGCCCACCTACCTCACCCACACCCTTGCAGCACCACGCTGTCAGAGACGCTTAGAGTTGCAAGGAAGGAGAAGTGTGAGACTCATGGCCTGTCATCAGCTATCAATAGAAGAGACAATTTAGTAGTTTCAGGATGACTGCCAAGGAATTGGCTGGGAGTTTAGCTTGTTAAGACTTGGCTATAAATTCAGCCGGGAGAAGCAGCAATTTGTGGAAGCAACTAAGCTACCAACCTTGCCGCTACTGGACTGCTGCAACCTTGAACTGGACCTGATAACTGGCTTTTGTGGAACCTCTGACCTTGGATTGGATATGGACTTGCTGCCTGGAACTTCTTCACCCTAGACTGGACTTTGGTAAACCTGCTCTCTGGAACCCCTGACTTTTGGACTGGACTTTGATTGCTCTCTGCAACATTGAGAAAAAAAAGTGAAGAACAGACAGACAGATATTTATTACTACTGCTTCTTTACCCAAAGAGTAATCAACATGTGGAATTCACTGCTGCAGGAAGTGGTGGTGGCTACAAGCCTAGACAACTTCTAGAGGGGATTGACTAAACATATGGAGCAGAGGTCCATCAGTGGCTATTAGTCACAAGGTATAGATGGAACACTCTGTCTGGGACAGTGATGCTCTGTATTTTTGGTGCTTGGGGGGCAACAGTGGGAGAGCTTCTGGAGTTCTGGCCCCACTGGTGGATCTCCTGATAGCAGCCAGATTTTGCCTACTGTGTGACACAGAGTGTTGGCCTAGATGTCCCATTGGCCTGACCCAATATGGCTTCTCTTATGTTCTTATGTTAATTATACTTATTGTGAGACCTCATGTATACTACTTCCAAAAAACAGTAATGTCTGGGATTGTTATTAGTCAACATGTCACTTATCAGTAATGTTAAGTACCTTTGCTAGTTTGGTGTAGTGGTTAAGTGCGCGGACTCTAATCTGGGAGAACCGGGTTTGATTCCCCACTCCTCCATTTGCACCTGGCTGGATGACCTTGGGCAAGCCATAGTTCTGATAAGAGCTGTTCTTGAAAAAGAGCAGTTTCTGTCAAGAGCTCTCTCAGCCCCACCTACCTCACAGGGTGTCTGTTGTGAGGAGGGGAAGGGAAAAGGAGTTTGTAAGCTGCTGTGAGACACCTTTGGGTAGTGAAGGGCGGGGTATAAATCCAATTTCTTCTTCTTCTTCTTCTTTTCTGGTATACAAAGGGGCTTTCTTATGCTGATCCTTTGCCGCTCACTTGCTCTGAAGTTTGTCGTAGATTGGCTCTTTCATTATAAAGGGTTCTGAGCCCTGCTCAAGGGGCCACCACCAAACAAAGTCCTGTCTCCGGTCACCACCCAATTTACCTGTGCTGGTGACGGCACAGGGAACAGGGCTTGTGAGAAGGATTGTAATTCCCTCCAGGTTGCCTGTCACTGGGGCCGATGTTGCTCACTCACTTTCCATCCTGTGCCCAAAGGGGATTCTACTCCTGAGTGCACATAGTTATATGAAGTTAGGTCCCACCTCAAAGCCTTACCTAGTGAAGCTTGGGATAGAAAGCTGAATGTGCACAACCGAAAGCCTCCATAGCATCAAAATTCTCCTCTGCTTTGCAGTTCCATTTCATGCTCTGCAGTTCCATTTCATTAGCGATCTCTCTTTCTTTCCAGTCGCAGGACTCAAATACCTATTGACTGCAGTCCCAAGAAATCCAAGCAAATATCTAATTTGATGGCAAATCAAAGGGTTTTGTACCGTCTTTCTGTTAAGATCTTCTTTACAAAGTGTGTGTGTGGGGGGATCCAACAGGAACCGCAAGACAGTTCGAACTCCATTTATCTCCTGCGGAAGACAATGTCACACGGCTTCGAGATAATCAGACCCCCAACTGAGGGAAGAAACAAAATCTGATAACAGCTACATTATATACACATCTCCCGCAGGATGGTGTCGTCAACGCAGGATAAAGTGAGACTCAAATGATAACGAACAACAGCAAAGCTGTTTGTTTAACCCCAAGTCTGCCCCCAATCACACGTAAAATGGGGAGACCAAGTTTGCAGAGCACTTTTGACCCTTCAGCCTCTCCCTGGTTGTCTTTTTCAGCTGGGCTGGAGTAATACTTTTACGCTCTCCCAAAATACTAGAGCTGAAGGGTATCCAAGGGACCTGATGGGGCATATTTCCCAGGAGAACAAAAGGAAATACTTCTTTACACAGCAAGTGATTGAAATGTGGAATGCACTGCCAGAGGATGCCGTGATGGCCACAGGAATAGACAGTTTTCAAAGGGGATTAGATGGAGTCATGCAGGAAAGTGTCCATCAGCGGCTACTAACCATGGTGCCTAAAGGGAACCTCCATGTTCAAAGGCAGTCACCCTCTGAATCCCAGAGAAAGGAGGCAACATCAGGGGAAACATCAGGGGAACATCATGCCCTCTTGTTGGTCCTCCAGAGGAACTGCTTGGCCACTGTGTGAGGCAGGATGCTGGACTAGATGGACCACTGGTCTGATCCAGCAGGGCTCTTCTTATGTTCTATGCAGGCCCATAGCCAGGACTTTTTAATTCAGGGGGCCTTTAAATAAGTCGGGGGGGCACCTTGCACTCCGCCCCAAGGAGAGCCACAAATAAGATAAAAAATAGAAGTTGGGGGGCCTGGGCTGGATGGGAAGTCAGGGGGCCTTAGCAGTAAGTCGGGGGCCAGGCCCCAAGATGCCCCACTGTCGCTACGGGCCTGCCTCTATGCCCTGTTGTTGGCCCTCCAGGGGAACTAGTTGGCCACTGTGTGAGGCAGGATGCTGGACTAGAGGGACCACTGGTCTGATCCAGCAGGGTTCTTCTTATGAAGGCCCCGGCCTCTATGCCCTGTTGTTGGCCCTCCAGAGAAACTGGCTGGCTACTGTGTGAGGCAGGATGCTGGTCTAGATGGACCACCAGTCTGATCCAGCAGGGTTCTTCTGAAGTTCTTATGAAGGCCTCGGCCTCTATGCTCTGTGGTTGGCCTTCCAGAGAAACCAGTTGTCCACTGTGTGAGACAGGATGCTGGATTAGATGGACCATTGGTCTGATCCAGCAGGGTTTTTCTTATGTTCTTATTTTCAGTTAGGGTATTTTCAGAGGGTAGCCATGTTGGTCTGCAGTGGGAGCTAAATCAAGTCCAGCGGCATATTAGAGACCAACAGGATTGGGAGCGGGTAT
Source organism: Gekko gecko (assembly GCA_029375565.1). NCBI lineage: Eukaryota > Metazoa > Chordata > Lepidosauria > Squamata > Gekkonidae > Gekko > Gekko gecko. The sequence goes on from JAPDNY010000003.1 coordinate 229,194,389, forward strand.
AAGCTTTTGAACGGGTATAAGCTGATTCTTGAAAGCTTATACCCTAAAATTCCTGTTGGTCTCTGAGACATTGCTGGACTCAGTCCTAGGTCTTATTTTCAATTGTTCATGAAGAAAGCTCCAAATTAGTGCCTCAAATATGATTTGCGTGGAATGACCCTGGCAAGAGAGGGTCAGTTTTCCTTTTTACAGGCCTTCTGTGGATATTCCTTCACTCTCCAGTTGAGAAGCGCTCCCTTTCTTTCTGTCCCTTCTCAATCTGGCTCCGTTTCCCTCTCCCAGTGTGGGCCTGGTTGAATGAAGGGGTTCTCTGTTTTCCCTTCAGGGTGACCTTGTGTACAGGGCAGGCCCCGACTCCAACTTGTTTTGTTTAACGACTGTGATTTTGGCCCATTTTGTGGTTCTCCTGGACTCACAGCTGAGCCGCAGTGTTCCTTATTATGAATAGCACAATCCTGGGCTTTATTCAGAAAGTCAACCCCTCAAAAAAAAAAAAAAAACACCCTTCTTGAATGCATGAGAGACTTTTGTGTGAGAAGCTAGGACTTCCTCTCCACAGGCTCATAATTAATCAATCAAGAGTCATTTTATATGTGACACTGGAAAGGAAAACCTCAAACAGACCAGGGGGAAAAAAGAATCTACCCTCTTTGGAGGGGAGCACATTGACCCAGTGGTGTTTACATATATTTTCCAGTTATACAACCTGAGGTACTGACAGCTTAACACCGTTTTTCAGGGTAAGAAAAACGAAGGGGTGTTTGCCATTGGATGCCATTGCAGCGGCAGGAAATCCATCACTCCTGAGGCAAAAAAAAATGGGAATGAAAAGAGCAAAGGTGACAGGCCCGAGAACGCCCTCCACTTTGAGACGCCATGTCACAAAATGCCCCCCGGGGGCACGAGCCATTTGTCATCTGTTTACGCTGGCCACAGAGACCAATGTAAATGCCCGCATGATCCAAATTAAATGAACGTGGCCAAGAAGGATGTCATAAATCCAAAAGAGAAATCACTCTGCTTGGTTATTAGGAACGTCAGGCAAAGGCGTAGGTCTATTTTCCATTTTTTTTAAAAAAAACGTAGAAGATCGTCTGGGAACCATTTCTGATTCCGTCGCTTTTCAGAGAGTCCAGCTATTGAGACAGAGAGGCACGGTTGTTCATAAAACACAGTTCTGTCTGAATGCGGAATGCTGAGGAGAGATGAAGGAAATTGTCACAATCTCCAGGCGACGGAGATCAGTTCTCCTGGAGAAAACGGCCGGAAGTCGGATTCTATGGCATTACACCCCACCCCTCCTCAGGCTCCACCCGCAAAATCTCCAGGTATTTCCCAACCCAGAGCCAGCACCCCTACTTCTTAAGTCACTGGCTTGGAGCCTAAGTGCTCTTTCTGGTCACAGTAGGCACCTTTTCTTGTAGATGGATTCAGGTGGATTAACTGTGATGGTCTGAAGCAGTAGAGCAAAGTTCTACAAAGCAGTAGGACAAAGTTCAAGTCCAGTGGCACCTTTAAGACCAATAGTGGTTAAGTGCGCGGACTCTAATCTGGGAGAACTGGGTTTGATTCCCCACTCCTCCACTCGCACCTGCCGGATGATCTTGGACAAGTCGTAATTCTGGCACAGCTGTTCTTGGAAAAGAGCAGTTTCTGTCAGAGCTCTCTCGCCCTCATCTACCTCACAGGGTGTCTGTTGTGGGGAGGGGAAGGGAAAGGAGTTTGTAAGCCGCTCTGAGACTCCTTTGGGTAGTGAAGGGTGGGATATAAATCCAATCTCCTCCTCCTCCTCCTCCTCTTCTTCTTCTTGGCACACATGTAAAAAAAGCTTATATCTTTTTTGTGTGGTACTTTTGTGTGGTTTTTTAAAGTGTGTGTGAGAGTGTGTATGCACTTGGAAGTCATGGTGACCTCTGGTGGCTGACTGTGTGTGCCCTTGGAAGTCATGGCCACCTCTTGTGACAGACCCCAGGGGGCCTGGAAGATATTCAGAGAGGTAGCTGAATAAAGCCTGCCCCCACCTCCCAACTGCTGGTATTCCAAAGAGGTCTCCCATCCAAGTACTTCCCACTCAAGTACTTGCCAGAGTCGACCCCGCTTAGCTTCGAAGATCTGACGAAATTGGGGTTTCCTGGGCTATCCAGGTCAGGGTAAAAGCTTATATCTTGAATAAAACTTTGTTGGTCTTAAAGGTACCCCTGGACTTGAACTTTGCTCTGCCTTTTCTTGTGGTTAGGGACCAGGTTGCCAGCTGTGAGTTGGGAAATCCCTGGAGACTTAGGGTGGGGTGGTGCCTGGGGAGAGTGAGCATGTTATACTACTTCTTTGCATGCACAGCCAAGAAAATGTAATAACTATAGATGACAGAGAAGGAAAAACATTTTTATGAGCAAGCACGGGAAAGAAAATGCAAGAGAAGACATTCCTAAAAAGAAATCAAGCATATCTATCCTACAAACATAAGTACGATCAATATTAGTTTCATAAGATCCTGACAGCATTTTTGACCACCATCCCGTTTTGGAGAAATGATTTGCCAAGGAGTCACCTCATGCCAAGGAGCGAGATTCTGCCGCCTGTGTTTCTTGAAAGGGAAGATCTCCTTCTCTCCGAGTTTTAAGGCCGCCCTGACTTGGAATTCATGCATCCTTTACTTATTTACAGGTCAGTTATAGAACTCTTAACCTCAACCCAAGATTTCCCATGATGCTGTGCAACCCAGTGCCTCGCGGAGTGACCTGAACCTTTATTGAGGGTCGAGAGGCAGTTCATTCTCTGTCTCGGCCTGGTTCTGAGCCTGCCAATTATCACGCAGGGATGATCAAATCTGCTGGACTGTGTGCGGGAGATTAAAGGGCCAGTGATCTCTTAAGATCTGAGCAATTTACAGCGGCATTAATTAAACAGCCCCTCTCCGGGTGATCCTGGGCTACAGATGGCACCCCACAGATGGAACGCCATTATTGATACGCATAGAGCGATTCAGGCCTTTAACTTGAGCAGGATCCTGCTGATCAGCAGGGCAATTTTTCCCTTTAATCCACAGTTTCAGATTTTTGATGTAGAGGGGATGAGTCCTCTTGCAAAAAGTAATGTTAAATGCAGGAGAGACATATGTTAATAGAGTTTGGACACGTCTTCAAAGAGCACCGAACTTTCTTTAGGCTGCTATCCTAGGGATTATTCGAGTGGGACTAACTCGCATCTAAATTAGGGTTGCCATATTTCGAAAAGCAAGAAAAAAAAAAGAGGACTTATTTCCTGACTGACTACTTCAAACAAGCGATCGCTATGACAAATCTCATTTTAAATACCCCTACAGTTTAAGCTGTGATCATTGCTACTAACGAGGAATATTCCTAACCTTCCAACCCAAAAAAGAAGCCATTTTCATCAGCTTTTTTAAAAAAGAGCCCAAAAGATGGCAGACACCAAAAAAAAGGGGACAAAATGGCTGCCACGGGAGGTGAAACCAGCACCAAAAATGGCTGCTGCAGCTTGCCCTCAGTCACACAGTGAAGATCCTTGTGCTCTGGTGGCAGCTGCTACCGAACCAATTTTTCTAAAAAGAAACACTGCACATCCAATCAAATCTCTAATGGCCAATTACAACCTTTGTTTGGTAAAAGCCCCACCTGGCCCCACCCACTTTCTAAAAACACTGGGCAGTCACTAGGAAAGGTGTTAGCGGGCACCCTGGTGCCCGTGGGTTCCACGCTGGGGACCCTTGCTCTAGTATTTCTGTCTCTGTGCCCCTGCCTACACTCCACACCCAAGCTCTTATCCATGCCTCTGAGTGGTCTTTCATTAATGGTAACCCAGTCAATAGGCAAAGACACCCAGACCTCCTTCTAAGGAATTGCATAGCCCATTTTCTTCTGTTTTTTTGTTTGTTCTGGAACCACAGAAAGCTTCCTTTACATTCTACATACTACAACCAACTTAAGGAGTCACCTTTCATCCATTTATTTACTTACTTATATGATACTCTGTTTTCCTCCCCAATGGAGAGGGCTTACAGCTTTGTTCTGCTCTTCTTCAATTTATCCTGACAGCAAACCACCCTCTGAGGTAGGTGAGAGAGGGAGGGAGGGAGAATCACTGGCCAAAGGTCACCCAGGGCGTCATGGGTCAGCCAGGGCTCAGAGATAATGAGGTCTCCTCAGAGGAAGAAGAGCCCTGTGTAGCCAGCCCAGAGTTGACGGAAGCCGACCAGTAGGAAAATGAGCCAGCAGGCCACAGCTCACACCCAATAGCTGGTGCAGAACCACCCTCCATCCCCGATTCAGCAGGTGAAAGTCAGTTGACTGCAACTAACCTGCTGAGATCACCTGTACCTTTGGAACACCACAGACGAAGGCTGAGAGCTGAACTACAGGTCAGACGACAAAGTGCACGTCTCCTGGCTCACAGCCAGCTGCCTGCTGAGGATGAAGATGAGTCTTTGCATGACTATTCCTGAGCCGCTGGTTGGAGGCATGACACTTGGGTGGTTGGCTGTTTTGGGCATGGATGCAAGTCGTACATTCAAGGCTGAACTGCCGACAATGCCTGATTGATTCCTGACTCTGACCTTGGACTGAAACTCTGACCTTGGATGGAGGACAGGGCCTGATTGATTCTTGAAACCCCTGACCTTGGACCCAAGGACACTCCTTAAATTGGCCTCTGAAACTCTGGCTGTAGACTGCAGGACATTGGACTTCAGAAGCTTCCTTAGGCTTTGTTATTTTGGGAAGCTGAACAAGGCGCTGTAACCCAGAGCCTGCAAATCAGTACACAGGGAATTTCCATGGCCGAGGGGGGGATCTGTACCTGAACCTCCCAGACCCTAGTCCAACACCATAACCATTACATCATGGATACATCTATGATAGGGTTGCCAGTCGTGGTTGGGAAATGCCTGGAGAGTTGGGGGTGGAGCCCTGAGGAGGGTGTGGTTTGAGGAGAGGAGGGACTTCCGTGAAGTATAAGGCCATAGCATCCACCTTCCAAAGCGGCCATTTTCTCCAGATGAACTGATCTCCGTCACCTGGAGATCAGTTGTAATCCCAGGAGATCTTTCTCTAGCCACCATCTGCAGGTTGCAGCCTTAATCCACCACCATGCAATTTGCAAATTGTCTTGTAGAAACCCTCAGGGAAGGATCCGAACCCTGAGCAAGTCTAGTGGTACAATCTGCTGGAGTTTTGGGGCATGCAGTTCCTTCTGCAGATGCAAACAGTGACAGTGGTTAACCGGGAACAGGTGCCCAAAGTCGATACAGATGCAAACCTAGTCAAAGAGACTTTAGGCCAGAAAATAACAATTCCCCTGTATTTCTTGTTCTGTGTGAGGGCACTGCTCAGCGGTGTGTTTTATGGCAACATCCCAGCCAATTTTGCAGCATTGTGACTCAGTAAGATACAATATGCTTTTCAGGAGTAGCCAATTACGGCTGTTCATCAAAAAGACAGATCCAGGTGGTCAGCCGTGTTGGTCTGAAGCAGCAGAACAAATTTAGAGTCCAGGGGCACCTTTAAGACCAACAAGGTTTTATTCAAGGTATAAGCTTTTGTGTGCATGCATACTGTGGTGGCTCAAGTGGTTAAGACGCTGAACTGCAGGCTGTGGAAGGTCAGTAGTTCAGCAGTTCGAGATCCGAGAGTGCCGCATGACGGAGTGAGCTCCCGTCTCTAGTTCCAGCTCCTGCCAACCTAGCAGTTCGAAAGCAAGAAACTGCAAGCAGATAAATAGGTACCACTTCGGTGGGAAGGTAACAGCGTTCCATGCGCCTGGCGCTTAGTCATGCCGGCCACATGACCACAGAAACGTCTTCGGACAGCGCTGGCTCTTCGGCTTTGAAACGGAGATGAGCACCGCAACCCTAGAGTCGGATTCGATGAGTTTTCGAGCAAGGGAACCTTTACCTTTTACCTTACACTTTTTCAAATACATTGGAAGAGTGCACGCACGCGGAAGCTCATGCCTTGAATAAAACTTTGTTGGTCTTAAAGGTGCCGCTGGGCTCTAAATTGCATCAGAAAGACACCAAGGCAAACTAGGCCCAAAAGACACGTAGGAATCATGGGAGGTGTTTTCTTTGATCAGGTGGAACAGCAGTGTCCTTTTACAGTCTCCACGCACTCACTTTGAAATTGAATGCATTGGATGGTAGATCGAACACACACAGAATCCATTCACAGGACCCAAGCCAATATATTCAGAGCACATGCAATGCATATGTGACACCAAGACTTCAGAAAGCAGTCCTGACCTGGATAGCCCAGGCAAGCCAGATTTCTCAGATCTCGGAAGCTAAGCAGGGCCGACCCTGGCAAGTACTTGGATGGGAGACCTCCAAGGAATACCAGGGCTAGGAACGCAGAGGCAAGCAATAGCAAGCCCCGTCTCTGAATGCCCCTCGCCTCCAAGCCCCACTAGGGGTTTCGAGAAGTCAGCCATGATTTCCAGGCAGGCACACACACACGCTCACAAAATACCCCCCCAAAAAAAGAAAAGACTTCAGAGAGCAAACTTAGAATCATAGAGTTGGAAGGGACCTCCAGGGTCATCTAGTCCAGCCCCCTGCACAATGCAGGAAATTCACAAATACCTCCCCTCCACAATCACAGTGACTGCTGTTCCAGGCCCAGAAAATGACAAAAAAAAAACCCTCCAGGATTGCTTCTTGACCCCAAAGTGGCAATCAGCATTTCCCAGGGCATGTAAAAAAAGGGCCAAGAAAGAGTGCCGGAAAAATGGGACTGGATAAAGAAGATGCTTTTTATGGCAGAAACGGACAAACTGACAAAGAAACTTAATGATAAAGAAGATGAAGAATTTCTTGCCGAATGGAAGGATTTCAAAGACTATGTTGAAACGAACTGGGATGTTAAAAATAATTTACTTTGCTTTGATAACTATTGAGAGTAAAGTACAGAAAATAATGATTGAAGAGTAGCTAAAAGCTTACCTAAGATCTAGACAGAGAAACTGAAAATGTTAGAAATGAAGAACTGAAAAAGTGAGAAGTTTTAATGTAAATGAAAAGTGAAGTAACAAGGGGTTAATGAAGGGGTGGGAGCATTGCTGGAAGCCATGAGGAGGGGAGGGAGAGGATATGAGAAAAGGATGTATTTAATGATATCTTGAAATATGGAATATGTTACTATATCCTATTAATAATTTTTTTTAAAGGGCCATGAGAACTGAGCACTGATGCAGCCCTTCCTGCCCTCCCTCTCGTGATCTGCCTAAGTTCACAGAGTCCGCATTGCTGTCCGATGGCCACCTAGCCTCTGTTTGAAAACCTCCAGAGAAGGAGAGCCCACCGCCTCCCGAGGAAGCCCGTTCCACTGGGGAACCGCTCTAACTTGTCCCAAGGCTACTTTTTAACACATTTTGCACAGGTGCGTGTGTTTGGGGGTGCCGATTCTCTACCAGGGATTCAACTGCCATGCCTGAATACTGCCTCGCTGAAGCATCTGCCGAAAACAACAGATGGGAGGATGTAGAGGAGAAAAAAAAGATTTGTCAGGGTAGCAGGAAGAAGCATCTGCTGAGTGATGGGGTTTAGAAATATAATTTAATCTCTAAAGTGACGCTCGGGTGATTAAGACCGCGCCCATAATCTTCCAGCTGGAGTGATGGACATCAGCAGTCTAATGAAGCCAATTTCAGCCCCCAGAAGGTAATTGCTAAATTGCTCCCATTTAACCATGACAATGCTTTCAGCCTAAACAGATGGGCGTTTAGGATTTAACCAACAGTTGATATAGCACGAAAACAAGGGGTCAGCAAAGGTTGTTTTTCCAGAAAGAAATATATGAAGCCTTGACTTGAGTTGTATTCATCTGAGCTAAGAATACACCGCAGTACATGTTAGACCAATTGTTCCTTAAGAACATAAGGAGAGCCCTGCTGGATCAGAACAGTGGTCCATCTAGTCCAGCGTTCTGCCTCACACAGGGGCCAACCAGTTCCTCTCCAGGGCCAACAACAGGGCAGAAAGGCCGAGGCCTTCATTAGAACATCAGAAGAGCCCTGCTGGATCAGACCAGTGGCCTATCTAGTCCAACACCCCAACGCACACAGTGGCCAACTAGTTCCTCTGGACAGCCAACAACAGGGCACAGAGACCAAGGCCTTCCCCGATGTTTCCGTCAGTCGTATTCAGAGGCTGACTGCCTCTGAACATGGAGGTTCCCTTTAGTCACCCTGGCTAGTAGCCCCTGATAGACCTCTGTTCTATGAATACGTCTAAACCACTTTTAACCTGTGTACGCTTCTGATCCCATTATTAATATCCAGTCAACTTTTCCCTTAAAAGTCTGTCTTCATTCAGCTTTGAGCTGGAGATGCCATGTGTTATGTATTGAAGTGTGAATCACTCCTATAATTTACAGTGTTAAGCTTCAAGCTAAATGTGGCTCTTCATATGTCGCATTACCATTGGCTGGTTTCTGAGAAACCTCTGTAAATATCCAATCACTATGTGAGAATGTATCAAAGAGGGAATGGTCCTGATTGGCCTTTATCCCTGCATAGTTATTGGTACTTATCTTGTTGTGGGTGTGGCTTTGACAGCCTGGGATAGTTTAGAAAGGGAGCTGTGCTTCACTTGTTTGTTGTTGTGTCCTTGAGTTGGTGTTTGCTGTTACAAATAAAGCTGAATCGCTTTTGCTGTAATCCAGTTGTTGAGTGGCATACTTCACACCATGGACTTCATGGTGAACAGGTCTGGTGCTTTGGTGGTGTGCAAATCTCTCCATGGAAGTGCGAGAGAAAACTCGCAAGAATACCTCAGAGATACCTTTTGCATCTTCTTGGGAGGTCAAGAAAAAAAACCAACTGGTGGCAGATTTAGAAGGCTGCGGTCAGACGTGCCTTTAGATCTGACTCAGTCGCAAATGCTTGATGGATCTAAAGGGCACGGTCAGACAGCTACATCTGGGAAAGGTCCCGCAGATGTTAGCACCCCATGTTGCCCTGCCACAGAAGCGGAGTTAAAAGACGATGGGGAAAGTCTGGTCCTAATGCTTGCCAATGGGCCACGGATGAACTTTAATTTTATTTATTTATTTATTTTTAATTCAATTTATAACCCACCCTCCCCACAAACGGGATCTAAAGGGCACGATCAGACAGCAACATCTGGGCAAGGTCCCGCAGCTGTCAGCACCCCATGTGGCCCCGCCACAGAAGCAGAGTTAAAAGACAACTTTTACTTTATCTATTTTATTATTATTAATTCAATTTATACCTCGCCCTTCCCGCGAACTTTCCCTGTCCGATTGTTCAAGCACGCTCTCATGCTGTTGGGACGGTCTGCTCATTTCGTCCTGACTCAGTGCCATTTTTTCCCCCTCGCTTAGCAGTATGCACATAACCACATACTCCATGTGGCGGTATAATTCCTCATTTATGCACATGGGAAACAAAAGGCAAAAAAAACCCCACTCGCCTGCACATGCCGTCTGATCATGCAATGACAGGTTGAGCCAGCAGCTGCAATGCCGTGTCAATTTCCACCCGGGGAAATAGACTCACTTCCCCTCCACACTAAACTGCATGTCTGATGGCAGCCTTTGTTTGGATAGAAGCTCTGGAAAGTTGAACGTGGCATATACCAGAACCTGCCAGTAGAACCATGGTTTCCAGGGAGACACGGAGTTATATCAGGTCTCTTTTTGTAGCAGGAACTCCTTTGCATATTAGGCCACACACCCCTAATGTAGCCAATCCTCCAAGCGCTTACAGAGCTCTTCTTACAGGAGCTACTGTAAGCTCTTGGAGGATTGGCTGCATTAGGGGTGTGTTGCCTAATATGCAAAAGAGTTCCTGCTACAAAAAGAGCCCTGCGTGGAGCTCATTCCTTTCTTTTCTTTATCCCTCTGAAGCTCCTTGACACATAGATCCTGAGCAGTGGGATTGTTTCAGCCTCTTGCTTAAGGGACATAAGGGCTGAAATAAATTTCGTAACTGCCACTGCAACTTTAGGATCCCTGAGTTATACTGAGAGTTGTCAGGTCCTTCCTGGCAACAAGCAGGGGATGGGGGGGACTTGAGTGGGAGGGAGACCCAGGCCGCGTTGCCAGCAATGTGGATATGTCACTTCCGGTGTGTACCAGAAGTGGTGTCATCATGCTGGGACATTCCAGCAGTGCTCTGGCATTTGGACAAAACCTCTAGGGCAAAAATGACTTCTAGCGTACAGTTTTCGCCCAAATACCCGAGCATCACCCAGACATCACTGACGTGATGGTGTCGCCACATTGCCGGTGACGTAGACTGAGTAGAGTTGGAAGTTCCCTTCGGCTTGCTGGTGGGGGAATTTGGGGGGGGGCATTCCGGGGGTGGGCTGGGGTGCTGTCAGGTAGCCCTGCCATGATGGATGGAGGGGAGGGGAGGATGGCAATGGGCGCCATAGTGGCGTGACAGGCGGGAGGTTGGAATCCGAGGGGTGTTGATTTATGTCTAGGGTGTGAGAGTGGAATGTGCATCTGGTAACCCCTATCTCTCGCAGACTGAACATTCTGACCTTGAGGAGTCAAGCTGCGAGCTTTACTATCGCTTTCAAAGCTCCGGCTTTCCTGAGAATAATGGGGGCGTTGGGAACTTCATTAGCGTAGTAACTTTCGATTCCCAGTCGCATGTTATTCCCTGATTGGTAGAAGGGGGGTCCCCATTCACCCCCTTCTCGGTATAACCGCTTGCTTTCTGTAACCAAGTCATTCTGAACAATGTACCTGTTTCAGTGACCTTTCTATTGCAGCTCTATAATAAATGCTATTCTTGCTTGAACCGCAAGGCATGGTGTTTTGCTGACTAGGTTAGGGCTTCTGGTGCAGTGTGAAATTGAACTTGGAGAAGAAATCAGCCCAACGCAGCTGTTTGGCGTTCAAGGAACGGGGGGAGCGGAGAAGCTCGAGGTTTTTGTGATCAGTCCAGACCTCGAACGGAACTCGCGCCCCCTCTAGCCAATGTCGCCAGGTAGCCAACGCTAAGCGGATCGATCCCGCTTCTTTTTCCCACACTGACCAATTCCGTTCAGTATCGTTAAATTTTCTGGAAACATAGGCAAGGGGGTGTAATTTACCATCCTCCCCTCTTGGAGGATCGCCCCCCATAGCAACATCGGAAGCGTCTACTTGGACAATGAATTTTTTAAGTTCATTCGGGTGGGCTAACACAGGTTCCGACGTAAAAGGGCTTTCAATTTGTCAAATGCCCTCTGGCACTGTGGCGACCACTCTAGTTTGGCCCCTGGTCGAGTGCATTCGGGTGGCTTCCCTTTGGTTTTCAATAAGTCTGTTAGGGGAAGGGCCACCTGGGCAAAGTTCGATAGGAACGATCTATAAAAGTTCGCGAATCCGAGGAACCCTTGGAGTTGCCTCCGTGTTTTGGGGGCCTCCCACCCTATCACATCTATGATTTTATCAGGGTCCATCTCAATCCCCTTTTGGGACATGCGGTAGCCCAGAAAAGGGATCTCTGTTTTGTGAAATTCACACTTGGACAGTTTTGCAAACAGTTTATGCTTGTGCAACATTTGTAACACTTCCCTCACCAGTTTCACATGGGATTTCAGGTCGGGGGAATATAAAAGAATGTCATCAAGGTAAACAAGGACCCCCTTAAACAAATACTTGTGGAGCACCTCATTAATCAAGTTCATGAAGACTCCCGGGGCTCCCTGAAGCCCGAACGGCATGACTAGGTATTCAAATTGGCCCAGAGGGGTGTTGAACGCCGTTTTAAATTCGTCCCCCTCCCGAATTCGGACCCTGAAGTAGGCATCACGGAGATCTAGCTTCGAGAAAACCTTCCCCCAGCCACCGCAGCCAACAAGTCTTTTATCAGAGGCATGGGGTAGGCGTTTGTGTTGGAGACTGCATTCAAGCCACGATAGTCGGTGCACAGCCGCAACCCCCCATCCTTTTTCTTCCGGAAAAGCACAGGAGCCGCAAACGGGGAGGATGCTGGCCGTATAAAACCCCTACTCAGATTTTTGTCAATGAATTTCCTCAGTTCCACTTTTTCTGAGGGGCTCATAGAATACAACTTCCCTTTCGGTAGTTTCTGGTTAGGCAAAATTTCAATCGCACAGTCTGAGTTCCTATGGGGGGCAATTCGTCGGCTTCCTCCTCCCCAAAGACAGGGGCCAGGTCGTGATACTCAGGGGGAATGCCTTCCAGTTCGGCTTCCGCCACCCCCACCGTCACTAGGAGTTGCCCCCCGTCATGGGTCCCCACTCATTCTTCCATAAGTGGGACTGGCATTTGTCGGAGATGAAATTCACTTTCCCCTCCCCCCATAGGACGTGTGGATCGTGATCAAAGAACCACGCGCTTCCGAGTACTAGGGGAAAGCGGGCAGACGGGGTAACAACGAAAGGCCTTTCTTCCCAATGCTGCCCAATTCCCACCCTCAAGGGCACAGTCTCGTATTTACAGGGTTCTCTCATGGTGGAGCCATCCATCTGAGTAAATATCAAGGGGTCGTTTAGTTTAATAACTTTCGCCCCCAGTCCCGTCACTAGTGTGGGATTGATGAGGTCTCTCCCATACCCAGAGTCAATGAGAGCCCGTACTCTCACATGAGTCAATAGACCCGGGTCCATTAAAGTCACTGTAAGAAAGAAAAGAGAGGGGGGTTTGCTCACCGGGGTTTGCGCCTGGGAGTCCGGGACCTGCTGTTCAGCGCTGTTCACAGCAGGTCCGTCTCGTTTCCCTGCGGCGCAGCTTCGCCATCGGATGAGTCGGATGCCTCGCTGAGCGGTTTGGCTTGCAGGGCTTTCGCCCCCTCGGCTTTGCCACCGGTTTCGGCGTGGAGGTGTCGAACTTCTTCTTGGCTCCCTTGGGCGCTCCTGACGATGCTGATGCGGTCGGGCAGTTCGCGGCGAAGTGGCCCCCTTCTCCGCATTTGAGGCAAAGACCTTGCTTCATTCGAAGTTCCCTCGTGCCATCCCTCGGTTTTGGATTCGGGGTAGGGGTTTTCCCCTCGCTGCCGGCGCAGGGCCGCTGTTGGCCATCGCTGCGGCATCATCTAGTTTGATGGTTTTCAGCCGGTTCTCCATCGTGATGGCGGCTTGTATCCATCCCGAGAGGGTGTCTGGGTCTTGGGTTTTGGTGACTTCTCGTCGGATCTCCGCGTTGAGTCCCAACTTGTAGTAGTCTACGAGGGTCCTATCTTGCACCCCTCGGATTTTAGCCGCACACCTACGGAACTCCGCCGTGTAATCTCTCACCGATCTCGTGCGTTGCTTGAGGGCTCGGATCGCTGCCTTTGCCGCTTTGTTAGAGTTCGCGTCCTCGAATTGTTCTTTCATGGCCCACATAAAAGAATCGATTTCTCTCAACTCACGCCCATCAGCCTGGTGAAGTCCCACATACCAGTCAGCGGCCGCTCCCTTCAGGTGGGCTGCTATGACATCGACCATACGCTCTTCGCGCTGGAATAGGTGGCCCCAAGTCTCGATAAACCTCTCGGCTCTCACGAGGAAGAACGGAAACTTCTCGGGGTCTCCGTCAAAATCTGCATCCAGTAGTTCCGCAGGTTTCGGTGGCAAGAACCCCCAAGGTCGAGGGGGTGGCTGCCCCGGTGGCCCCTGCGGCCCTGGCCCCGCGGGTTGATCCGGAGGGCCGGCTGGTACGTTCTGCTGGCCCTGATCCGGCGCTGGCGTTGATCCTGGGGAGCTTGGTCTGGTGGTTCCTCTCGCCTTTGTCGCTCACGCTCCTCCCGGATGCCCTCCGCGATCATCTGTGGGATGCGGGCGAGGGATTCATCTAGGAAGCGCATCAGGTGGTCTTGGCTCGGTTCCCCACTCCACCTCCGTCTCACCACGGCACCTTCCAGGCTCTCGGAGTCTCGGCCGGTTTCCTCCAGGGCTCCCGCCGTAATCAGCCTGCGGACCGATCTTTCGGGGTGGCCTCCCCCACCGATGCTCGCGGGGTTCCAAACCATGTCTCGTGGGTTTCAGCCAGGGGTTTCACCCAGTCTCGTCTACGTCCGACTCGGGTGGTCACCCCTCCATAGGCCGCCCCATATGGATCCCCGTAGGGCCCTCCAAAGTCGTACTCCGGACCCCATTGTCCCGGCACGTATGTGTCAGGGGTCTCTCTGGGTACGTCCTTCCCGGGAGGTTTCTTCTCCTTTTTCTTTTCTTCTTCAATCGGGAGAGTGTCTTCTTCACCGCTACTCATTTTGGAGTTGCGGGTTTCTGACCAGTCCCGAAGTTGATGATGCATTCTGAACAAACTGTCAGAAGCCCTAACCTAGTCAGCAAAACACCATGCCTTGCGGTTCAAGCAAGAATAGCATTTATTATAGAGCTGCAATAGAAAGGTCACTGAAACAGGTACATTGTTCAGAATGACTTGGTTACAGAAAGCAAGTGGTTATACCGAGAAGGGGGTGAATGGGGACCCCCCTTCTACCAATCAGGGAATAACATGCGACTGGGAATCGAAAGTTACTACGCTAATGAAGTTCCCAACGCCCCCATTATTCTCAGGAAAGCCGGAGCTTTGAAAGCGATAGTAAAGCTCGCAGCTTGACTCCTCAAGGTCAGAATGTTCAGTCTGCGAGAGATAGGGGTTACCAGATGCACATTCCACTCTCACACCCTAGACATAAATCAACACCCCTCGGATTCCAACCTCCCGCCTGTCACGCCACTATGGCGCCCATTGCCATCCTCCCCTCCCCTCCATCCATCATGGCAGGGCTACCTGACAGGTGCTGTGCGACAGCCCCAACTCTATGACATTACACCAAAGTAGCGTCATCACATCAGGGATGTCGCGTGGCAACGCTTTGCATTTTGGGCAAAACTCGAAAGGGGTTTGCCCAAAAAGCAGAGTGTCACTGTGGGATGTCCTGACATGATGACGTCACTTCCACATGATGTCATCAGTCGGGGACACTGACGTGTGACATCCCTGTTTGGGGTGGGGCTTCCCCTGCCAGACTGCTGGCTGGAGGCAGGCAGAAGCCCGAGAAAATAGGCAAACCCCCACTCGGACTGGGGGTCTGCCAACACTAAGACTGGACATCCCTCCTGCTCCTGGTAAGTCCTTCTACTGGCCCGCTGCCCAGCAGCAGGGGGCAGGGGAGGCCCCCCCCAGCAGGGGGCTAGCGACCCTAGTCATACTGGAGCTCATTACTATTTGCTTGCAGGCCAGCACCACATTGCACAGAATTTAGCACCTGTCACTCTGTGATATGCTAAATGTTTCTGCACATGTGTAAAGAAGTTTGGGAAGGAGACTGCCCCAGACCTCATGTGGCATACACAGAGCACATGGCACTCTGCATGCACTCAGCAGCTCTCTCACTTTTTGTTACTTTATCACTTCTGGGAACAAATCCAGAGTCCCCTGCTCCAACTTGTTTTAAACCACGTGCAAGATTATTCTACCAAGCTTGCACTGAAATATGAAATGGCACACCAAGGGTGCAATCTATTGCCACTGAATAAGGGATCTGGGACTGAACCCAGTTCAACATTTAAGCCCTCTTCAGTTGGGTAGCCCAGGCTAGCCCAATCCTATCAGATCTCGGAAGCTAAGTAGGGTTGGCCCTGGTTAGTACTTGGACGGGAGACGACCACCAAGGAAGGCCTGGGTTACTACACAGAGGCAGGCAATTGCAAAGCGCCATCTTGGAAGCTAAATAGGGTCGGCCTTGGTTAGTACTTGGATGGGATACCACCAAGGAAGTCCAGGGTTACTACATAGAGAAAGGCAACAGCAAATTGCCATAGAGAGCCAGTTTGGTGTACTGGTTAAGTATGCGGACTCTAATCTGGGAGAACCGGGTTTGATTCCCCACTCCTCCACATGCAGCTGCTGGATGACCTCGGGGAAGCCATAGTTCTGTCAGAGCTGTTCTCTCAAGGACAGTTCTGGAAAGAGCTCTCTCAGCCCCACCTACCTCACAGGGTGTCTGTTGTGGGGAGGGGAGGGGAGGGGACGGGAAGGGAAAGGAGTTTGTAAACTGCTCTGAGACTCCAAGTGAAGAGCAGGGTATAAATCCAATCTCTTCTCTTCTTCTTTTTCATCTCGGAAGCTAAGCAGGGTCGGCCCTGGTTAGTATTTGGATGGGAGACCGCCGAGGAAGTCCACAGTTACTACACAGAGAAAGGCAATGGGCAGACCGCTATCTTGGAAGCTAAGCAGGGTCGGCCCTGGTTAGTACTTGGATGGGAGACCACCAAGGAAGTCCACAGTCACTACATAGAGAAAGGCAATGGGCAAACCGCTATCTTGGAAGCTAAGCAGGGTCAGCCCTGGTTAGTACTTGGATGGGAGACCGCCAAGGAAGTCCACAGTCACTACATAGAGAAAGGCAATGGGCAGACCGCTGTCTTGGAAGCTAAGCAGGGTCGGCCCTGGTGTTAGTACTTGGATGGGAGACTGCCAAGGAAGGCCTTGGTTGTTACGTAGAAGAAAGCATGGCAAAACTACCTCTCTTGGTTTCTTGCACTGAGATGTCTATGAAAATTGGTTGCAACTTGACTGCCATAAAAAGGAACTTGGTGGATCCTATGTCTGAGTAGGCAGGCACAAAATCATGCTGCCAGTGTGAAAGACTCGGCCATTGCGCAAAGGCACACTCTGTGACTTCTGACCGTTCTCCCGACCTCTCCTTTCCACTTTTTCAAAACAGCATATAAACCCTCTGGACAGCATCCCAGAATTCGTTCTGCATTTCCTCGGGTAAGACTAGAAGACGCACCAGTTCTCTGAACATCTGTTCCCTCTTGCATGGAGTCCAGGAAGGGGAGGGGATGTAACACAGGTGCTCCTAAAAAAAACCCCAATTTGTCTTGAAGAAATCATGCCAAAATCATGCAGGTATTCGGGGGATACGTTTTGTTTGGAGTTCCCACGATTCTTGACAGTTGAAATTTCCTAGTAACTTTTATAGAGTCAATATTCTTTGTTTAAATTATTTTTTCTAATTTCATACCTGATAACAAACACAGAATAAGGAGCCACCTACAGTACTTCAAGGATGGTCTTGGCTAGTTTTTGGAAGACAAAGTGTCTTCCAAGTGAACTGGATTGGTTAGGGAAAGTCTGAGACGTCATGAAGTTAGCTAGGCTTACTGCTTTGGTGAATGAGAAAAAAATTAAGGTCGGGAAGCACATTGGATCCCACAGTTATGTTGTGTCAAAAGGCTCGTTATCGAGCGGAAAAAAAGAAGTTTAGTCCGTGTAGGGGTCTGTTTTGAATTATATTTAGTGTCAATATTCTTAATAAAGGGGTGTGTGTGCTGATATTTTGTTCTATGCTGAATGAATTCCAAGGAAACTTCCCATCCCTTCCTGCCATGAAAAACCAAATGGTGCATTTCAAAATATCTCTTAGGGATGCCAACTCATGATTGGAAAATTCCTGGAGATTTGAGGGTGGAGCCTGGGGAGGAGGGGAAGGGAGGGACGGTATCCATAGAGTCCACCCTCCAAAGCAGCCATTTTCTCCAGGAGGAACCGATCTCTGCTGTCTGGAGATTAGTTGTAATTCCAGATCTCCAGGCCCCACCTGGAAGTTGGCAATCCTAATACCTCCCTCTGCTCATGCCCAACTTTAGAAGAAGAAGAGAAGAAATTGGATTTATACCCCACCCTTCACTACCTTCACCATTCCTTCACAGACGGGAACTCAAGTGGTTAAGGTGCTGAACTGCAGGCTGTGGAAAGTCAGTAGTTCAGCAGTTCGAGACCCGAGAGTGCCGCATGACGGGGTGAGCTCCCATCTCTAGTTCCAGCTCCTGCCAACCTAGCAGTTCGAAAGCAAGAAATTGCAAGTAGATAAATAGGTACCAGCGTTCCGTGCGCCTTGGTGTTTAGTCATGCTGGCCACATGACCACGGAAATGTCTTCGGACAGCGTTGTCTCTTCGGCTTTGAAACGGAGATGAGCACCACAACCCTAGAGTTGGATTCAACTGGCTTTCGAGCAAGGGAACCTTTACCTTTACCTTCACTACCTGAAGGAATCTCCAAGTGGCTTACAATCTCCTTTCCCTTCCCCTCCCCACAACAGACACCTTTTGAGGTAGGTGGGGCTGAGAGAGCTCTTTCGAGGACTGCTCTTGAGAGAACAGCTCTGAGAGAACTTGTGACTAACCCAAGGTCACACCAGCAGCTGCATGTGGAGAAGTGGGGAATCAAACCTGGTAAGAATCTGCACTCCAAACCACTACACCAGACTGGCTCTCACTGATTATCCCATTATAATTAGTGCTCTAGTCCTCCTTTGTCACAACTTTGCTAACCTCTGTCCTTCCTTCCTAACCCTCAATGCTCATCATGATTTATGGATCTTTCCCAAAGGGTGCTCAGTCCCCAGTGCCCCAAAACCTGGGATTTATGGAGCTATCATGGGTTGGGAACTGGGGACGTCACACTATCTGCAGTTCTAGTAATAGTAATCCTACACACCATTTGGTATGGTACTACATGGTTTTTGTTCACGTGAACAATCAGGAGTGATGTGACTTTGAAGAGATAACTTTTAAACATCATAAGAAAATCAACCATGGGCTAAATTTTCACGGCAGATTGCTGCCTTCTATCGAGGGTTGCCAACCTCCAGCTGGCGCCTGGAGAGCTCCCGCTATGACAACTGAACTCCAGAGATCAGTTCCCCTGGAGAAAACAGTTGCTTTGGAAAGTAGACTCTGTGGCGTTGTATCCCTGCAGAGGTCCCTTTCCTCTCCAAACCCCGCTGTCTCCAGACTGCACCCCCAAGATCTCCAGGTATTTCGAAACCCAGAGCTGGCAACCCATCTGCATATCACATGGACAGTGCTGATCCCAAGCAGGCATGTACTGAAGGAGGTTTTCCATCTCCTGGGTGGGAAATGCCTGGAGATTCAGGGAGCGGAGACTGGGAAGGGGCCAGGCCCATAGCTACAGTGGGGCATCTCGGGGCCAGGCCCCCCAGTTTACCGCCCAGGCCTCCCGACTTCCCATCCAGTCAGTTTATTTTATTTTTTGCACTTGCCATGGCCGCACCGAGCCGAGTCGTCACCCTGCCTCTTGCCTCTTGCCTCTCTCTCCTCCTCGTTTTTAAAATAATTGACTCGTTGCTCCTGACACAGCCTGGGTGTGTGTGCGGGGCTGCCCCCTGACTTATTTAAGAAGAAGAAGAAGAGAAGAGATTGGATTTATACCCTGCCCTTCCCTACTCTTCACTACTACTAATTGAGCAAACTTCAGAGGACAGCAGAAGACAGGAGGGCCTGTCGTGATCTGGTCCATGGGGTCGCGAAGAGTCGGACTCGACTGTGCGACTGAACAACAACAACTTCACTACTCAAGGGAGTCTCAGAGCGGCTTACAGTCTCCTTCCCCTTCCCCTCCCCACAACAGACACCCTGTGAGGTGGGTGGGGCTGAGAGAGCTCTGACAGAAACTGCTCTTTTTCAAGAACAGCTGTGCCAGGACTATGGCTTGCCCAAGGTCATCCAGCAGGTCCAAGTGGAGGAGTGGGGAATCAAACCCGGTTCTCCCAGATTAGAGTCCACGCATTTAACCACTACACCAAATGCCCCCCCGGTCAAAAATCCTGGCTGCGGCTCTGGAAGGGTGGGGTTTGGAGAGCAAAGGGAGCTCGGCAGAGACGTGATGCTATAAAGTCCACCCACCAAAGCAGCTCTGTAGTCTGAAGTCCACTTTCAATTCTGGGAGGATTCCAGGTGCGACCTGGAGGCTGGCAACTGCACAACGGAATCTTGAGGGAATCAATGTCCGCTCTGGGTTGAGAAATTCCCAGTTATTTGGGGGTGGAGCCTGGGGAGGGCGGGGTTTGGGGAAGGGAGGAACTTCAGCACGATATAGTGCCGTAGACTCCACCCTCCAAAACAGCCATTTTCTCCAGGGGAACTGATTTCTGCCCTCTGAAGATCAGGTGTAATTCCCGGAGATTTCCAGACCCCACCTGGAAGTTGGCTACCCTAGGAAACCATCAAGGATGTGGGCAGCCCCTGTTACTTCAGCCTGCTGTCCCATGAGCATCAAAATGTTAGGACCAGCCCTGACCTGGATAGCCCAGGCAAGCCTGATCTCGTCACATCTCGGAAGCTAAGCAGGGCCGACCCTGGTGAGTACTTGGATGGGAGACCTCCATGGAATACCAGCAGTTGGGAGGTGGGGGCAGGCTTCATTCAGCCACCTCTCTGAACATCCTCCAGGGCCCCAGTAGGGGGGCAGTCACCAGAAGTCACCATGACTTCCAGGTGCACGCACACATGCACATATTTTTTGAAAATACAAAAAAAAATTCTCCCCCCCCACACACAAAAAAAATCTGGGAATCAAAACCTGAGACCTGACAGCTCTACAAAGGTAAGGCCTATCATCTCACAGCTGCTAGCTCTTTGGGGGGCCCGCTCCTCCACATGCAGCTGCCGGTGTGACGTTGGGTCACTCACAGGTTCTTTCAGAGCTGTTCTCTCATGAGCAGTCCTCGAGAGAGCTCTCTCAGCCCCACCTACCTCACAGGGTGTCTGTTGTTAGGAGGGGAAGGGAAAGGAGATGGTAAGCTGCTCTGAGACTCCTTCAGGTAGTGAAGGGTGGGGTAAAAATCCAATCTCTTCTTCTTCTTCTTGTTCAGCAAGGCAGAGCCCATCATGGGGCCAACTATATTCTGGAGGGTGCTGGTTGCAAATTCCCATCCCTACCCATGCATTCACTGCAACACTGTTATTCACCCTCCAGTAAGTCTATAGTGGCCCATGTGCACATTGGTTCAGTAAAATTAAACACACGGAGTCTCACAATGAGGATTTCATCTTCATCGTGCCATGCGCTTTTGAAGATTGTAAGGCAGGAAAGCCTTCGTTACTCCCTCTTGCTTTTTCTCCTGTTATTAAAATGGCTGTTCTCTCTCATTTTTTTTGCTATGCGAAAGGGAGGAGGGAGGGAACGTGGTCAGAATGCCTTTCGGGTTTTATTCCAAAGGCAGAGGAGCTTTTTTTGACCTCAAGGCAGCAAATTTCCACTGCCACGGGTCGGCAACCAAGGAAACGTTCACGCTTCCTGTGGGCGAGTTTAGGAGTACAAGTACAAAAAGAGGCCATAAAGAAAAGGGAACCAGCTTTCAGGTACACTGAATCACCGGCTTCCGTGGAAGCCGTTGAAAGGCCTCACCAACTAGAATTTTCTGTTGATTTTTCTATTACATTTTTTAGCCCACCCTTATTCAAGGGGGGTTGGGGCAGTGTAGGGAGATCTCTCGTCCTCTGTTTTGTCATCACAAGTACCTCATGACGTGAGTTAGGCGAAGACAGAATGTGATTGGCCCACGGTTACCCAGTGAATTTTGTGGCTGAGTGGGGACTGGAACCCACGTTTCCAAAATGCCAGTCCAACACTCGAATCGCTAACCAGTTTGGTGTAGTGGTTAGGAGTGCACACTCTAATCTGGGAGAACTGGGTTTCATTCCCCACTCCTCCACATGCAGCTGCTGGTGTGACCTTGGGTCACTCACAAGTTCTTTCAGAGCTGTTCTCTCAGGAGGAGGAGGAGGAGATGATGATTGGATTTATACCCCGCCCTTCACTCGGAGTCTCAGAGCGGCTAACAAACGCCTTTTCCTTCCCCTCCTTCCCCTTGTGTTCACTGCTGTTTTGGGTGAATGCTCTGAGCTTTTTTATATTATGAAGAAGAAGAAGAGATTGGATTTATATCCCGCCCTTCACTACCCAAGGGAGTCTCAGAGCAGCTTACAATCTCCTTTCCCTTCCTCTCCCCACAACAGACACCCTGTGAGGTGGGTAGGGCTGAGAGAGCTCTGAGAGAAACTGCTCTTTTTCAAGAACAGCTGTGCCAGAACTATGGCTTGCCCAAGGTCATCCAGCAGCTGCATGGGGAGGAGTGGGTAATGAAACCCAGTTCTCCCAGATTAGAGTCCACGCACTCTAATCTTTGGGCAGTGAAGGGCGGGTTATAAATCCAATCTCTTCTTCTTCTTCTTCTTCTTCTTCTTCTTCTTCTTCTTCTTCTTCTTCTTCTTCTCCTTCTTCTTCTTCTTCTTCACCACTACACCAAACTGGTTCTCACCAAACTATTATGGTGAGGTTCAAATAAATACACTGTATTCAGGCTTTTTTTTTCTGGCAAAAGAGGTGCCGGACCTCTCCAGAGGGAAATGAAGTTTCAATCTGTATACTGAAGACTCATGAACTTTTAAACATTTTTTAAAAAAATTGCCGAAGAGGTTCCAGAACTGTGTTCCGGCGCGTTCCCCCAGAAAAAGAGCCCTGATTGTACTGCAGGCTTGTGTCCTCTTCTCTTTCCCACCAAGACTTGGGGCCCTGCCGGACTCCCATCCAGCCCAGGGAACCTAAGTGAAACTGGTACACCAGGTGGAAGCCTGGGGACCAGGTAAATTATTCTTTTTCTGCAACACAACCCTATGTGCGACTGAGAGCGCGAGTGATGGAACCCTCACAAGAGAGCAGGTAGGGGAAAGGCATGTTCTATGCTCTCTTGCTCCGGATTGCAAGACTAGATCTAATGGGTGGAAATTACAAGGGAGTCGTTACCGGCTAAATATCAGGAGAAACTTCCTAACTGTCAGAGTGGTTGAGCAGTGGAACAGCCTGCCTCGGGAGGTGGCGGATGCTCCTTCGCTGGACGTTTTCAAGCGGAGGCTGGCCGACCATCTTTCGGGTATGTTGGAGGGCTATCTTTCGGCTATGCTCCTGCAGAGTGCAGGGGGTTGGGCTAGATGACCTGCAAGGTCCCTTCCAACTCTAACATTCTATGATTCTATGTTGGGGGAGAGGTCAGCTGCAGCGGGCCCCGCCAGAAGCCCTGGGTGGGCCCCGACGGGCACCCCACTTGAGGGTATGCTGATACCGGCCCTACATCCCACAGCTGCTTGTGTGCCTTTAAGAGCAGCAAACTACGATCTGCCGAGAACAGCTGACGAAGCTTTGCACGGCCTCCTGATGGAGTTCACCTGCTAATCTCTGCTGAGCAAGCCGGTACTGGAACCGGCCGGTCAAAGCCTCGGCAATCCTATTTCACAGCCTCCATCTTTCCCCAGGACCTTATTTCATCGCCTTGCTGATATCAAATACAGGGGCGGGGGGTTCTTGATGCGATTCCGCAAAACGAAGGGAAAAAAAAGATTTCCCCTCTTTCTTAAAAAAATAAATGTCTTGCATATAGCAAGTCTTGCCTTTAATTCGCTCCCCGGAGCATTCGAACCCGCACGCCTTCATCTTTTCAAAGTGTCTCCTTGGCAGTGGCTCTCCCCGCTCTCGCTCTCGCTCCTTGGTCATCCCAGCCTTCGCTCTAATTAAGCCAGAATCCATATTTGAACTGTCCCTTTTGGCAGCATCGCCGACGCGCCGGTCTTCCACCCATCCATCATAACCGCTTATCTCCTCTCAACTTATTGTTTCCAGGGCTGCCCAGTCAATACAAAGAAGGGCAATTTCAAAGCGCTGAGTTTAAAAGTGCTTAAGAAATAATCTGCAGGAATCAATGGAAGAAGCCACACCGCAAGCGTGGCGTGATTGTATAATCGCCGCTTCGGAGCGCTGGTGCGGGCCACGTCTCCTGTTCCTTGGAGTCGTGCGGTTTCCAGGCCGGTAGCCAGGGTTTTGTGGCTTGTGGGGCAAAAAGTTTTCTGGTGGGGCTGCCATTATTTTTGTGTTAGCTCCAATCCAACCCCTCCCTCCCCTCCTGCAAGATTTAAAGGGCCCTTCAGCCAGTTTGGTGCAGTGGTTAAGTGCGCAGACTCTAATCTGGGAGGACCAGGTTTGATTCCCCACTCCTCCGTTCGGACCTGCTGGATGACCTTGGGCAAGCCGTAGTTCTGGCACAGCTGTCCTTGAAAAACAGCAGTTTCTGTCAGAGCTCCCTCAGCCCCACCTACCTCACAGGGTGTCTGTTGTGGGGAGGGGAAGGGAAAGGAGTTTGTAAGCCGCTCTGAGACGCCTTTGGGTAGTGAAGGGCGGAGTATAAATCCAATCTCTCTTTCTCTCTAATTGGCAGGGAGCATGTGGCCCACCGATCAGCTGAAGAGCCCTTTAAATCTTTCAGGAGGGAGAGTGAGGGGCACACACCGTACCCCTCTTCCCCCTGTGTTCATGCCCCCATTCGTCTAAATAAATCTTTTCCAAAAAAATCACCTCAAAAAAATCTTGTGGGGCTGGCCCTTTAAGAAAGGGGGTGGAGCACCCAATAGCCATACCGTAGCTGTGGGCCAGGCAGTTTCCCTTTTAGGCGGCAACGTGAAGGCCAGTCTTGGAAGCTGATTGCCCCAGCCTCAAGATATCTGGGATAATATAGCACAGTTTGCCCAGTCACAGAAGTGTGATACTGAGGCCCCGGTCATATGGGCCAGAAAACGCGGGTGGGGGGTGTGGCTGTTCACCCCGGAGCAAAATAAGGCGCGGTAGCCTGATCACACGGGCCACCGGGTTGCCACGTTCCAGCTCCGAGTGCTGATCACACCGAGCTGCTACAGCGCGGCGAAAAAGCGGCACAGCAGAGCACGCAAGCCACGCTGGTGTAAAGTGGGCAAGCACCGTTGGGGGGGTGCTGTCGGTGTCTTGCGTGTGCGCATGAGCCATTTGGCATTGGTGCGCATCCCATCAAAACTTACAACACCTGGAAACCCCGGGACATGGGCAGGCATCGGATGCTGCGGGATACTGGCGCTCCCGCGATCAGATGCCGGCTTTTGCCCCGGGGTTTCCAGAAACTAGTGCTTCGTCCCTGGTAGTTTTTTACTCCTCATCTTTGGAGGGAAGCTGCGGGTTGGCCAAGGGAGTGCTACGCCTCTCAGATGTGCCTGTGTGATCGCGCACGGAAACTCTGCAGGGCTACTGTGCCTTCAGCGGGCCAAATGCTCCGTGTGAACGGGGCCTGAGTGCAGCAAATAAATCTCCCAAGAAATATATTACAGAAGGTTAAAACTTACATTTATTCAGCTAGATCCAGTTCACATCCAGGATGCAGTTGAAAGAAGAGAAAGAGAAGCCTAATCTAAAGAGTCCTTTATCACAAATGGCCAGCTTGTCCAGCATCATGTGTGTGGGAGTATGAGGGCACTGTCTCTTCAGGAGCGACCTGCAGAGACGTGTCTCCATGGAAGGCCATGTGAAGTGAGTGAGGAGAGGTCAGAGGGCAGCTCTCTGGTTAAGACAAAGAGGCAGTTCTGGCAGGGAAAGGACAAGCAGTTACCAGCTGCTGTGGACGACAGACCCAAACATAAGAGGCAATAAAATGATTAAACCATAGCAACAATCTCCATAAGCAGCAATCTGTCACAAGGATCTCCTGTTGTTGGACCTCCAGAGGAACTGGCTGACCACCGTGTGAGACAAGATGCTGGACTAGATGGATTATTGGTCTGATCCAGCAGGGCTCTTTTTATGTTCTAATGAAGGCCTCAGCATCTATGCTCTGTTGTTGGCCCTCCAGAGGAACTGGCTGGCCACTGTGTGAGTCAGGATACTGGACTAGATGGACCACTGGTCTGACCCAGCAGAGCTCTTCTTATCTTCTTATGAAGGCCTCAGCCTCTGTGCCCTGTTGTAGGCCCTCCAGAGGAACTGGTTGGCCACTGTGCAAGACAAGATGCTGCGGACTAGATGGGCTCTTCTTCCGCTCCTTTGCCTGCCAGAAGTGATTGCCTGAAAAATCTGCTCCCCTCCCCTTTTTGTTTTCTAACTTCTGGCCTGAGAAAGCATTCTGGGGGGATTCAAAAGTTTGCATATTGACATGGTTGTGTGTCATTGGGTTGGTCTTAATCAAAGGCATTTAATGGATTTTGTTCTTGGCTGTTTGGATCCTACTCTTGTAAATGCTGCGCCTTCAAAAAAAGATGATGCTGTTGTTATTATTATTTCTGGTTTCAGATGGGTAGCCATGCCGGTATGCAGTAGAAGATTCTAGTCCAGTAGTGTCTTATTGACCAACAAAGTATGAGCTTTTGAGAGCATTGGACAAAGGCAGCTTTGGCCCATTCTGCATCTAGCATTCGCTCGGTTGTTTTACCAAACCCACACTGGAACAGAAAAAGATGTGGCTCAAAACCACATTCAAAGGCCCAGTCTGCATCTAGCATTTGCTCCGCTGTTTTACCAAACCCACACTGGAACAGAAATTCCCCTCTACATTGCATGCCGCTTTCACTTTCTTTGATTGTTGAATTTTATTATAGCCTCCACATTGCATGCCATTTCGCTTCCTTTGATCTCTCGGTTTTATGGTACCGTCTGTATAGATTTACGGGCGTTTTATGGCCGTTTGGGGGTGACTCTGCAGTCAGTATGGCGTTGGCCGGGGTGTCTGAATATGTTTTTTTTCTGTTCCAGTGTGGGTTTGGTAAAATAATGAATGCTAGATGCAGAATGGGCCAAATACATCCGGCCCTGAAAATCTCATTGATATCTAAGGTGCTACAGGACTCCAATCCAGCTGTTTGGTGTAGTGGTTAAGTGCGCGGACTCTAATCTGGGAGAACCGGGTTTGATTCCCCACTCCTCTACATGCAGCTGCTGGTGTGACCTTGGGTCAGTTACAAGTTCTCTCAGAGCTGTTCTCTCAATAGCAGTCCTCAAAAGTGCTCTCTCAGCCCCACCCACCTCATAGGGTGTCTGTTATGGGGAGGGGAGGGGAAAGGAATTTGTAAGCCCCTCTGAGACTCCGAGTGAAGGGCGGGGTATAAATCCAATCTCTTCTCTCTTCTTCTTCTGTTCTCATGCACCATTATTTCTGGGCCCACAGGGAGTAATGGAAGGGTGTAACAGGGAGGCTGCGGTAGGGACGGGGACAGAATCTTTCCTTCCTTCCTCTTCTGTCTATGGAGTTAGTTCCCAATGAGTTGCCATGTTCTGCAGTAGAACCTTAGAGAACAGTGAGTTTCTTAGGCACTTAAAAGGGATTATAGGGAGCAATGGAGAAGTGGAGGGTCAAAAGGCTTTGTGTATGCAAAGGCTGCCTGTGTTGGAATGCCACTTGCTTGGGGATCGTAGTGGGGGCAGCTCCATCCTTTGGGCGACATTTGTCAGTTTCTCGAAACATCTGGTTAGCCACTGTAGAAAATGGAATGATGAACTCAATGGGGGTCTAAGACCTGGCTCTCAAAAGCTTACACCCTGGAAATCCTTTGCTCTTTCAGGCACTGCTGGACTCGACTATTGGTATTATTATTTCTAAATTCCGATGCCGGACTGTAGATGAAGGGTGTTTGTATGTAGGCAATGGAGAATGCCTTCTTCGCTGTGCAAACTCATCACCCAGGCCTGTCATTACAGTGGGGCATCTTGGGGCCTGGCCCCCCGACTTACTACCCAGGCCCCCAGACTTCCAGTTTTTTATTTTATTTGTGGCACTCACTTGGGGGGGGGGGTGCCAGGTGCCTCCCGACTTATTTAAAGGCCCCCTGAATTAAAAAAATAAAACTGGCAATGGACCTATCATCGCCAATCACAGAGCCACCCCAAACCCAGTCAGTTTTCTATTGTGTGTACCCAAAGCTACTCCATGAGAAAGCTGCAAGCAGGGTAGGTTAGTCTAGCCATATAAGTGTACCCTGAAGTCTATTTTGAGGAAAACATAATAAAAAATTTTTACCATCGCCTCGAGGCTCGCAGTGAAACGCATTCTCCATCTATGGCAGCCAGAAATAACTGTATTACAAATAAATATGTGTATGCGTGTTAGGAAACGACAGGGATGTGGTAATTATCACTTGCTTGCAGCATATACTTATGAGCATCCCAAAATTGTAGCCTTTAAAAATCTTGTAAGGGATTTGGGAGGGGGGCAGATATGTGGGAAAGGAAACTGTATTCCGTTCCGGGAAGGATCACGCACATCCGCCGATATGTAATCTCATGTCACATCTACCCTGAATAAACGAATCGTTGAAGGGTACATCAGCTTGTATTCATATCCGGTCAATCCGCTAACCTTTCATAGGCAACTACCTCACAATTGTGTGAAACAGCAAAATTGTGTATATTCAGCTAAATGTTCTGCACGTCTACAGTGAGAAGCAAAATAAGTCAAAGTGGTGTAGTGGTAAAAGTGTTGGACTAGGAGTGGGGAGTTCGAATCCCCACTCTGCCTTGAAAGCACGCTGGGTTCGAATCCCCACTCTGCCTTGAAAGCACGCTGGGTGCACGTAGGCTACTTGCATATTTCAGCCTAATTTACCTCACAAGGACTGTTGTGAGGATAAAACAGTGAAGGGGAGAGTGTTCTTAAAGCAGCCAAATTCACACAAGGTAACTTTAGGCCTCCCATTTACCCATGCAGGGTGGGTGATTACCAGCCCCCAACCCCAATTTCTCACCCCTGAGGAAATGAGGAGCAGGAGCAAAAATGGACTCCACATAGTGACGCTCTAGGAATTTCCCCAAGAGCATCACTCGGAAGTAACATCATATCCTCCTCAAACCCCGCCTTCCCCAGGCACGGTGACCCCCAAATCTCCCGGTATTTGCCAAGTCATTGTTGGGAACCCTTTCAGACATTCCGCCACTCTCAGTATGAAAACCAGAAAGGGCATCTTTAAATGTGCTTGGAGGAAAAACTGGTTTTAAACACGTGAGGGACAGATTTCTGGTGTGTGAAAAACCAGCACTTCTAAACGTGCTTGTGCCCAGTTTCAGAATTGACTGATGGCCACCCGAGGGGATAGATTTACAGCCGCTCTTCCGTTTCCCTACATTTTACCAGGCATGTGTGATTTTGACTTCTCTTCCCAATGAAGAGGCTTCAGTCATTTCACTGCCCTTTTCCTTTATCTGCACCGAACTTTCTGAGATCAGGTGACCAGAAATACATGAAAGATTTTAAGTGGCTTCACTGCACATCTCCTTCCTGCTTAGTCCCAGCTCTGCTCTGGTTAGACCTCACCTAGAGTATTGTGTTCAGTTCTGGGCAATGCTGATTGGGGGAACTTAGGCAACTCATAAGGGGGGGCAGGAAGGGTTGCATCAGAGCTTAGTTCTTGTGGCCCTTGTGGTCAGGAAGCAATTTTTCTCCAGGCCAGTTTGGCTGGGGGTCCTGTAGGTTTTTTGTCATCCTCTGGGAATGGAACAGCAGTCACTGCGGGTGTGGAGGGAGGTATTTGTGAATTTCCTGCCTCTTGAAGGGGTTGGACTAGATGACCCTGGAGGTCCCTTCCAACTCTATGATTCTATGGTTCTATGACTCTGGCCACACCCAGGTTCAGTACCTGCAAACAGAGGAGAAAACGAATTCTGCCCAGATGATATTCCCTTATCCTCTTTTGAGTTTCATGACTTGCTTCCCAAAGGTTCAACAATCATTTACTGTATCCAGGAATGTGTCTCTTTATGTGGACCAAAATTTATGGTCTATTCATCGAGGGAGTCCCCAAAGTTAGCATTTCCCTACTGTACTGGCTTCCCTATTTTCTTTTTGTGCGTTAAAATCGGCTTCAAAATTTAGTCAGGGAGAAGAAGAGAAGAAAAGATTGGATTTATACCCTGCCCTTCAGTACTTGAAGAAGTCTCAGAGTGGCTTACAATCTCCTTTGCCTTCCCACAACAGACACCCTGTGAGCAGTGTTCCCTCTAAGCTGAGTTAGTCTGAGCTAGCTCACAGTTTTTTAGCCTCTGGCTCACATGTTTTTGTCTTAGCTCGGGAAGGTTGGCTCCAGAGCAAACTAACTGATGCAGTAGCCAAATCACTTGCTCACGACTTTAATGCCAGTAGCTGACAGAGTAGAATTTTTGCTCACAGGACTCCTCAGCTTAGAGGGAGCACTGCCTGTGAGGTAGGTGGGGCTGAGAGAGCTGCCCGTGAGAGAACAGCTCTGAGAGAACTTGTGACTGACCCAAGGTCACACCAGCAGCTGCATGCGGAGAAGTGGGGAATCAAACCCAGTTCTCCCAGATTAGAGTCTGTGCTCTGAACCACTACACCAAACTGGTTCATCACATCTCCTTAGTGCTATGTACCTTTTTCGGGGAAGCTTTGAAATATCTGCCGCTGAGACTGCAGACTGGATTACTTTGTGTCTGTTAAGACAACTATCTCATTTGACATGCCCTGCAAAACACCTACTAATGGGACAGCTGAGAAAAGGGGGAGCTCCCTTTAGTGTTCTTATCTGTTGCCTTCTGGAGATCTTTTCCTTTGCCCTGACCCAGGATTCCATTTGTCAAAAAGTCAGAGGCAATCATCAGGGTAAAACAAAACAGAAGTCGCCTGGCACCTTAGAGATTAAGAAAGTCGATTAACAGCAGGGAGCTGTAGGAGACGGAGCTCACTTCTTTAGATGCAAATCTGCACCGTCTGACCATTTAAAACGGCTGCCTGGCTTGTAAAATTCGTCTCAGTCAGACACACACGGGCCTCTTCTCTCGTGATATCGTATCTGTGTTTTCAGAGATGGCCAGTAAAAATAATACCCTCTGCAGCTACCTGCAGTAAAAGGGAGAAAAGAGCAGGGGCACGAGAGATATATGTGGCTTTTCAGCTCCTGTAGCAAAAATCATGTTTCGGAAGAGAGGGAGGGAGGGAGGGGTGTTAGTAAGTCAAGGGCACCAGTTGGGGTAGGGTTATGTGTTATGTACTGAAACTTGAATCCATCCTATACTTTTCTATGTTAAGCTTCAAGCAGAATGTGGATTGTAATCTGTCACATTACCATTGGCTGGTTTCTGTGAAACCTCTGTATATAACCAATCACGATGTGAAGATGTATCGAAGAGGGAACAGCCCTGATTGGCCTTTATCCCTGAATTGTTATTGGTCCTTAACTTGTTATGGGTGTGGCTTTGACAGCCCGGGATGGTTTAAAAAGGCAGCTGTGCTCCACTTGTTGTTGTGTGTTCCTGAGCTGAAGTTTGCTGTTATAATAAAGCTGAATCACTTTGCTGAAATCAAATCATGGCCCCGGTCATACAGGCCAGAAAACGCGGGGGAGAGGCGTGGCAGTTTGCCCCGGAGCTAAATAAGGCGCGGTAGCCCGATCACATGGGCCACTGGGTTGCCACGCTCCAGCTCTGCGCCCGATCACACACCGCTGCTGCAGCACAGCAAAAATGCAGCGAAGTGCGCATGCGCCATTGGGGGGGTGGGCCGCTGTCGGTGTCTTGTGTGTGCGCATGCGCTGTTCAGCATTGGTGCGCATCCCATGGACACTTACAACATCCGGAAACCCAGGGACATGGGCGGGCATCCGAAGCCGCAGGATAGTGGCGCTCCTGCGATCAGACGCCAGCCTTTGCCCCGGGATTTCCGGAAACTAGTACTTCGGACCTACTAGTTTTTTACTCCACGTTTTCCATGGGAAGCCACGGGTTGGCCACGGGAGCACTACACCTCCCAGATGTGCTCATATGATCGCGCACGGAAAGTCCGCAGGGCTCCCGTGCCTTCAGCGGGGCCAATGCTCAGTGTGAACGGGGCCCATGTTAAGTTGCATACTGTCTGGCCTCTTGAGAAACCACCCGCCTCTCAGTGAAATAGCAAGCTGGTTGGCATTTGGATGGGCAATAACAATAAGGCAAGAGAAGAGATGAGAGAAGAAGAAGATTGGATTTATATCTTGCCCTTCAACACCTGAAGGAGTCTCAGAGCGGTTTACAATCTCCTTTCCCTTCCCCTCCTCACAACAGACACCCTGTGAGGTAGGTGGGGCTGAGAGAACTCTATCTCCCAGCATGGTGCCTACAGACGTCACATCACCCATCAGTGTGTTCCCTGCTGCCCAGTCCTGACTTTCTTCTTCATTGGAATAGGAGGTGCTTCAGAATAACCTAGGTAGGAGATACTGCCTTTGTGGTTGTAGGAAGTACCCATTTTGGAATAAGCTAGTCAGTCCGCCCCCAGTCCCAAATGGGCAGGTTGTGTGCACTGTTATGTCATTTCCAGTGCAACCTGGAAGTGACAGAGGGTAGTCCTAGGAATTGCTGGAAACTCTATGATTTTACCAGAGTTTCCAGCAACTTCCAGAGCTACCCTCTGTCACTTCGGGGTTTTTGCATGAAGTGACATAATGGCGCGTGGTTAAGAGCGTGGACTCTAATCTGGGAAAAGTGGGTTTGATTCCCCACTCCTCCACATGTAACCGCTGGTGTGACCTTGGGTCAGTCGCAAGTGCTCTCAGAGCTGTTCTCTCAAGAGCTGTCCTTGAAAGAGCTCCCTCAGCCCCACCTCCCTCCCAGGGTGTCTGTTGTGGAAAGGGGAAGGGAAAGGAGTTTGTAAGTCGCTCTGAGACTTCAAGTGAAGGGCAGGTATAAATCCAATCTCCTTCTCCTCCCCTTCTCCTTCTCCTACCCCATCCCCACCAGTTGCCAGGCAGCATGGTGCAGTGGTTCAAAATGGCAGACTCTAATCTGGACAACTGTGTTTGATTCCTCACTCTTCCACTTGAAGGCTGCTGAGGCGCCTTGGGACAGCCACAGTTCTAATTCAGAAACAGGTGCCTCTGCCCTAGGAAGATACTTGGCTTGGAACATCCAAATGTTTTGTGGGATTGACCGGCATTCTGTGATTGGCTTCAACCCCTCACAGCTGCCATTTTGTGACTGGCCCTACCCTCCATGTCAGCCATTTTGTTGTGGAGCCCATTATGAATTCCAAAATGCCCACAGACTTACAAGGCTAGTGATCTCAAGTATTACACCATACCAACTCTATGGCACAATGAACTGGATAATCTAGAGAGTATTGGCTTTTTCTTGATTTGATGCTACAGGATTTCCCCTTTGGAATTTATTACTTTAGAGCATGTGGTTTATGTTACACTAAAAAAAAAAAAACCCTTCTCAATTTCTAATAAAAACTGTGAGTCGCACTAACTCCGTAACTCAGTTTCACAATGAGGCCATTTCTTTTTCCCCCCACATCTTTGGTACAATAGTCTGATGTTGTATTATTCTAAACCAGACCATTTTAATTCCTCCGCTTGCCGGTGTAGCCGAGCTTCGCAGCCCATTCTTTATCGCCGCGGCCTATTCACGGCACCACAATTTTTAATGTTTCACACACAAAAAATGTTAATTTAGAGGGCAGAGCATTTTCATTATCCCCAGTGCTTCCCCTCCCCCCAATCCCTTTGCTTGCTGCATAAATTAAATTAATTACCCTTCAGTAATACAAAATTGAATTTCCTGCTATTCAAAGTTATGATCTCATTTGGACAGAGCATTTGTTTGTATGCAGGGGAGGGGATGAGCCATATCGGAAACCCGAGAAATGTTATTTCATTCCATCTGTGTTATAGTCACGGGCTTCCAGAATCCTGGTAGGGGGCTTATTCTGATCCCCGCCAACCTGGCCTTCCTGCCACATGTCCTTTGCCATGCAGGGAAGACTTAACGTCCAAAGGACGATACAGTTTAAAAAAAGAGGTAATGATTAGAGGACAGGCCACCTGCCTCCTGGAGGAGACTGGGAAGATGGCTGCTGGAATTTCTGCAGTGGGGGTCTTGAGGCACACGCTGTATGTAAATAAACCTGCTGCGTTCCTTCACGAGAGGCTGCAGTAAGTTCTTTGGGGGAACCTGGGGGATTTCCCTAATTCCCCATTGTAACAGGGGAGAGTAGGGTTGCCGTTTGGCTCGTCGGCAGTGGGCAACCTCCTACTCCCATTCTCCTGCCCGATCTTCTCTGTAGGGAAATGAGAGGGAAATGGCAGTGATAGTAATGTTCTAGGAATTTTCCCCGATCTCTATGGTTGTTGCCATAGGGATTGAGAGATCATCCAGCAAGTCATCCAGAAGCGACGTCACAGCCAGTGGACACTCTAGGAATTCTTCCAATCTCTGTGGTAAAAAAAACATGTAGAGACTGGAAGAATTTCCCTCGATCTTTATGGTCGCTACCATAAAAATTGAGAGATCACCTAGCATGTCTTCAAGAAGTGACATCACAGCCAGTGCTTACTCTAGGAGTTCTTCCAATCTCTGTGGTAAAAAAACTATAGAGATTGGAAGAATACCTAGAGGGGCAGCGAGAAGAAGAAGAGATTGGATTTATACCCTGCCCTTCATTGCCCAAAGGCGTCTCAGAGCGGCTTACAAACTCCTTTCCCTTCCCCTCCCCACAACAGACACCCTGTGAGGTAGGTGGGGCTGAGAGAGCTCTGACAGAAACTGCTCTTTTTTCAAGAACAGCTCTTGTCAGAACTATGGCTTGCCCAAGGTCATCCAGCAGGTGCAAGTGGAAGAGTGGAGAATCAAACCCGGTTCTCCCAGATTAGAATCTGCGCACTTAACCACTACACCAAGCTGGCTCACAAGCGAGGCAGTGATGCCACCTCCCAAATCCCATCCACCTCAGATTCTGCCTCCAAAGTCTCCTGGCATTTGCCAAAGCCAGGCTGGCAACCGTGTGTGTGTAATCTCTGACACCAGCTTTTGAAGAACTCAGGAGGCAAATTGGTTCTCTCAAACCTGGAACATGCCCAAGAGGAGTTGTCTCCTCTTTGACCTCATGTTGTGCTTTAGAAGTGTTCTGACTGGATCTACATGAAATTACAGATCAACCCCATTTCTCCCAAGGATTTTAAGCACAGGGAAAGGGCAAAGTCTCCTTTTTGACTCTGTGCTTCAATCAAGAGGTTCTGAGTCCCGGTGAAATTCAATGACGGTGAGGAACAAGACAATGAATCGTCAAGGTTGCTAAATTTGCAGACCCTTGCACGTCATCAGAATGGCTCGAGGATTGTTTTTCTCATCTTTTTAATTAAAAAAAACGTCCTTGGTCGAGAGAGATAAGCTAAATTGGGACTACGGCAGAAGAGAAGAAGCAGCAGAAGTCTTCTCTGCACAGCAGGGTTGCCAACATCCAAGTAGTGGCTGGAGGTCTCCTGCTATTATGACTGATCTCCAGGCAACAGAGGTCAGTTCCCCTGGAGAAAATGGCCACTTTGGAAGGTGAGCTCTATGGCATTATAAGAAAAAGAAGAGATTGGATTTATACCCCGCCCTTCATTACCTGAAGGAGTCTCGGAGCGGCTTACAGTCTCTTCTCTCCCCAGAACAAACACCCTGTGAGATAGGTGGGGCTGAGAGAGCTCTTGAGAGGACTGCTCTTGAGAGAACAGCTCTAAAACAACTTGTAATTGACCCAAGGTCACACCAGCAGCTGCAATGTGGAGGAGTGGGGAATCAAACCCGGTTCTCCCAGATCAGAGTCCGTGCTCCTAACCACTACACCAAACTGGCTCATTTAAACCCCGTCTAAGTCCCTCCCCTCTCCAAAACCTGCCCTCCTCAAGCTCCACCCGCAAAATCTCCAGATATTTTCCAACCCAGAGCTGGCAACCCTTCTGCTTGGTTTTCCCAGCCTGAAATGGCCCAGGGAAGACGCTATTTGCTTTATTGGGAAAAGCGTATAGGAGACTATCAGTAAACATAAGTTTCCCCATTGGGAACAAAGGGCCCTGAAGTCTGGCTTGGGAGATTCTTGGAGATTTGGGGCTGGTGCCTGGGGAAGACAGAGTCAGGGGAAGGGAGCTGAACTTTACAGGGATGTAATGCTAAAGAATCCAGCCTCCAAAGCAGCCATTTCCTCCAGGGGAACTGATTTCTGTAGCGTGTAAATTGGTTGGAATTCTGGGAGAACTCCAGGCCCCGACACATAGCAGCTTGGAGACCAGAAAGCTGAAGCCCCTTCTGCTTGCACAGCATGGTCTCCGGACACAAATCAGGTCCCCTAGGACTTCAGGTTGCCAACCTCCAGGTGGGGCCTGGAGATCTCCTGGAGTTGCAACTCATCTGCGAGAGATCAGCTCCCTGGTATGGAGGGTGGACTCCACAGTATTCTACCCTGATGAGTTGCCTCCTGACCCCGTACTCTGCCCTCCCCAGGCTCCACCCCTTGGGTTGCCAGCTCAGGGTTGGGAAATACCTGGAGATTTTGGGGGTGGAGCCTGGGGAGGGCGGGGTTTGTGGAGGAGTGGGACCTCAGCAGGGTATAATGCCATAGAGTCCACCCTCCAAAGCCACCATTTGCTCCATGGGAACTGATCTTGGTCATCTGAAGACCAATTGCAATAGCGGGAGAGCTCAAGGTGCCACCTGGAGGTTGGCAACCCTATCTACCCCATGTCTCCATCAATTTTCCAACCCAGAGTGGGTAACCCTACTGGGAACTGAGTTTCAAATACAGCTCTTCTGACCC
Organism: Gekko gecko; assembly: GCA_029375565.1. Classification (NCBI taxonomy): domain Eukaryota; kingdom Metazoa; phylum Chordata; class Lepidosauria; order Squamata; family Gekkonidae; genus Gekko; species Gekko gecko. The sequence goes on from JAPDNY010000003.1 coordinate 229,230,523, forward strand.
AAAGTTTTTGTGGCGGCCAGATAGTAATCATATGGGCTTTGTATCAGAGCTTCATTTTAGTTAAGAACATAAGAGAACATAAGAGAAGCCAGTGTTGGATCAGGCCAACGGCCCATCCAGTCCAACACTCTGTGTCACACAGTGGCTGAAAATACCAGGTGCCATCAGGAGGTCCACCAGTGGGGCCAGGACACTAGAAGCCCTCCCACTGTTGAACTCCCCCCAAGCACCAAGAATAAAGAGCATCACTTGCCCCAGATCGAGAGTTCCTATCTATACCTTGTGGCTAATAGCCACTGATGGACCTCTGCTCCACATGCTTATCTAATTCCCTCTTGAAGCTGTCCATGCTTGTAGCCGCCGCCACCTCCTGTGGCAGTGAATTCCAAGTGTTAATCACTCTTTGGGTGAAGAAGTACTTCCTTTTATCCGGTCTAACCCGACTGCTCAGCAACTTCATGGAGTGCCCACGAGTTCTTGTATTGTGAGAAAGGGAGAAAAGTACTTCTTTCTCATCCTACTCTATCCCATACAAAATCTTATGAATTCCAGTTCCTGTAGCAGCCTCACCTTGAGGCACAAATTCCAGGTGTACGGCCATCCACATGGGGAAATGTCTGCACTTAACATGTGGACTGGCAATAAGAATACCAGTTAATAAGTAGATAACCAACCTCGGTTTGTCCCAGCCTCCACAGTCAGATACCCAAAAACTCGAGTTTGGTAAAGACTTCTATCTTCAGTTTTGCCATACTGTGCAAAAAGAGGAAAGGGTGCAAGGGAGCAAGCCCAACAATGAAACAGATCGGCATCCATCACATCCAAGCCCCATCTTGTTCATAATGTCTGAACAGTGACTCAGTAACTGGACCAAAGTCACCCAGGCGGCTTGGAGTCTAAATAGGGAATGAGTGTCTATATCTACAGTATATTTGTATCCTGCCCTGCTTCCAAGAAGCCCAGGGCAGCATCCATTATTTCCTCTTCCACCTTTTACCCTCACAACCACCCTGCGAGGTAGGTAGATCACTAATCTTTGTGTTTACTTTTATTACAGTGCTTTTCAAATCAGAACCTTTATCATCATAGTTCCGTCCTCTAAATAACAGTCTTCGATTTTGTTTATAACCAAGATACATAGAATCATAGAGTTGGAAGGGACCACCAGGGTCATGTGGTCCAACCCCCTGCACAATGCAGGAAATTCACAAATACCTCTCCTCCTCACAACCCCGGTGACTGCTGCTGTTCCACGCCCACATCTCTATTTTTCGACAGTTCCACAGTTTTACATGTGAATAAAAAGCGATGGAGGAAAGCGATGGCAAACCTAAACAGCATGATAAAAAGCAGAGACATCACCTTGCCAACAAAAGTTCGCATGGTCAAAGCAATGGTATTCCCCATAGTAATGTATGGCTGCGAGAGTTGGACTATAAGGAAGGCCGAGCGCTGAAGAATAGATTCTTTTGAACTATGGTGCTGGAGAAGACTCTTGAGAGTCCCTTGGACTGCAAGGAGATCAAATCAGTCAATCCTAAAAGAAATCAACCCTGATTGTTCCCTGGAAGGCCAGATCCTGAAGCTGAAGCTCAAATACTTTTGCCACCCAATGAGAAGGGAGCATTCACTGGAGAAGACCCTGATGCTGGGAAAGATTGAAGGTCAAAGAAGAAGGGGACGGCAAAGGATGAGATGGTTAGACAGTGTCATCGAGGCAACGAACATGAAATTGAGCAAACTTCAGCGGACAGCGGAAGACAGGAGGGCCTGGCGTGATCTGGTCCATGGGGTCGCAAAGAGTCGGACTTGACTGTGCGACTGAACAACAACAAAAAGAGTTAACTGTCTCCATGGATTCTCTGTGTGTCAGAGTTTTCGTTTTCTTCCAGACCTTTGCAAATTCTATTCTTGAGGCAGTCATGAGATATAGGAGTCCAGTATAGGTCACAGGTGGGTCAGTAACCAATAGGATTGCCAGCTCCAGTTGGGAAATAACTGGAGATTTTGGGGGTGGAGCTTGAGGAGGGGGGTTGGGGAGAGGAGGGGAGGGGCTTCAGTGGGGTATAATGCCACGGAGTCCACCTTCCAAAGCAGCCATTTTCTCTAGGGGAACTGATCTCTAATGAAGACGATGAGAAGAAGAAGAAGAAGAGATTGGATTTATACCCTACTATCTGAAGGAGTCTCAGAGCGGCTTACGAACTCCTTTCCCTTCCCCTCCCCACAACAGACACCCTGTGAGGCAGGTGGGGCTGAGAGAGCTCTTGACAGAAACTACTCCTGAGAGAACAACTCTGAGAGAACTGTGACTGGCCCAAGGTCACACCGGCAGCAGCATGTGGTGGAGTCGGGAATCGAACCCGATTCTCCCAGATTAGAGTCCGTGGTCCTAACTGCTACACCAAACTGGAGATCAGTTGTAATCCCAGGAAATCTCCAGCTACCTCCAGCTGGAGGTTGGTGACCCCAGTAATCAAGCTTCATGTCAGAGGAGGGATTTGAACCCTGATCTCCATTTGACCACTGATC
>JAPDNY010000003.1:231038054-231423054 GCA_029375565.1 Gekko gecko
CTAGAAGCCCTCCCACTGAGTTAGATTTTTGAATAAATGGGCAATTAATTTTGAATGTTTTGAATTTATTCTTATTGTCTTCCTTAGTGGGTCCTGCAAACCGCTATTCTGAATAATGCTTTTTATAGGAGTACAGTAGGATAAGGGGGTCGCCAGGGATGACTTTATGGAAGAGAATAAAAGGGCCAATACCAGTCACTGGAGATTAAAAAAAATAAATAAGACCAAGGCGGTGGTGCAAAATCGGATAAAAATATTTTTTCTTATTCCATTAAAATCCTCTGCGTGTTTCACCAACGTGCTTCGTCGGGGGAATCTGTAATATATGACGTATACAATTACACCCCTGAGTTTTACATAACTAATGGTATAGTTAAAATTGTATAAACAAATATATTATATTAAAGGTCAAAATCTAGGTCGTAAAATACCAATCATATACAAAACCACTAGAACTTATTCTGCCCGTGACATTTCACGAGGAAAAGAAACCCCCTGTAAATAAGAGCAGGGATTTAATTTTTTTTTTTTTAACTGAGTAATAAAATATTATTTTACCTGATTTTGCACCATCGCGCTTGGCCTTATTTTTTTAAAAAAATCTTTAATAAATTTATGGAACCCAGAGGGCAGTGGCCCGAAAAAGCCAGAATCGCTGGAGTAGAGGAATTCAGGCCGAGTGTCAGGAAACTGAGCCCAAGAGGGAAAGGAAAAGCCGGCTGTCTTACTCTCCTTTCCCTCTGCCTGAGGCTGTGCGTTTGTGTTGCGTGGTGCTGTGATGGGGTGGAAAGTGGCGTGCAAGAAAGAGGACATTCATGCCGCTAGTTAGTTCCTGATTCGGAAGCTGGGGTCTGCTGTGCTGGATAGATCGGGGCTCCCAATGCAGAAGAAGAAGAAGAGATTGGATTTATACCCCGCCCTTCACTCGGAGTCTCAGAGTGGCTTACTAACTCCTTTCCCTTCCCCTCCCCACAACAGACACCCCTGTGAGGTAGGTGAGAGAGCTCTGAGAGAAACTGCTCTTGAGAGAAGAGCGCTGACAGAACTATGGCTTGCCCAAGGTCATCCAGCAGCTGCGTGTGGACGAGAGGGGGGATCAAACCCAGTTCTCCCAGATTAGAGTCTGCACACTTAACCACTACACCAAACTGGCCTATGGGCGCCTTGGTGCCTGCTGACTCCTTTCTTTGCACCCATCAAGTGTTTTTAGAAAGTGAGTCGGGCCAGGTGTGACCCTTACCCATCAGGGCTTCTGATTTAACACTGAAGACCTCGTTGGTTACGCAGATTAAAATAACATCATTTCAGCGGCGGTTGCCACTGCAGTGTTTGTTTCATTCTCTCTCATCCCTCTCTCCAACATATTTTTAATTACCCCTCCTCTTCCCTGCACTTGGGCTTTCTCTCTGTGTGCGGCTACACCTAGAATCATAAAATCAGAATCATAGAGTTGGAAGGGACCCCTGGGGTCATCTAGTCCAACCCCTGCACAATGTAGGAAATTCACAAATACCTCCCCCCTACACCCCCAGTGACTTTTGTTCCATGCCCAGAAGTGACCGCTGTTCTACACCGTCTCCGGTGGCAGCCATTTTGTGGCATGCTCCGGCTCCTGTGGCCGCCATTTTGTTCTTGCACCCACCACCCTGGGTCAGAATTCCAAAGGTGCCCACAGGCAGCTCAATGTTGGGGATCCTGAGGTAGATTTTCTCTAGTTGCCTGTTCAACACGTTTGTCCTTTCCTGAGACAGGCACTTGGTGGCCACATTAGCAGAGTTTGACAACATGAGAGGAGAGAATAAGAGAAACCTGCTTTGAAAAGGGACTGTAGGCTCACAAATGGCCCCTCTAGACATGGATACCTGGCTTGCTGACCTCCCACCCGCCTTGTTGAGAGCCAGTTTGGTGTAGCGGTTAAGTGCGCGGACTCTAATCTGGGAGAACCGGGTTTGATTCCCCACTCCTCCACTTGCACCTGCTGATTTGACCTTGGGTCAGTCACAAGTTCTGGCACAGCTGTTCTCTCAAGGACAGTTTCTGTCAGAAGTTCTCTCAAGCCCACCTACTTCACAGGGTGTCTGTTGTGGGGAGGGGAAGGGAAAGGAGTTTGTAAGCCGCTCTGAGATGCCTTTGGGCAGTGAAGGGCGGGGTATAAATCCAAACTCTTCTTCTTCTTCTTCTTCTTCTTGTGAAAGTTTGCAAGTTGTGGCATCCCACTTCTTAATTTCCTGCTGGGTTTGGAAGATCACGATTTCCTATTTCTCCCTCCAAGGCAAGCCGCTGCCTCCCATTCCAACTCTCCCCTCCAAAGCGGAGCAGCGACTTCCTCTTACGAAGGGGAAGAGCTGACGGCTACACCCTAGAGAGCTCGCCCGGATTGTTTATGTAACCTTCAGTCGGGCGTTCTTATTGAGGCTCGGGATTTCGTTTTTTTCGCTGGCTGACATTTCGCCGCGCTTCCGTAATGCGATTTGATGAGATGTGGCAGTCAACAAAAATGCAGCTTCCTGGGCTATCCGCCCTGTAGTGGGGGATTTTGCCTTTTCCTTGCGAAAAGGTGGTGCCCTCAGATGGCAAGGACAGACAAACGCTGCTCCAGAAAGCATAGAAATGAATTCTTATGTAAAGATGTACAATGCCAGCCAGGAAGAGCTCCAGATTTATTCTGTTACCAGTTGACCGGAAGACCTCTCGAGCCAAGTCTAAGGAAGCATTTCTTAAACACCTGAGAACAGGGTTTTTCCCCCCCTGAATTCAAATGGCAGGTATGCTTCCCTTTTAGTTCGCGGCAAAGAGACAGCTACTCTTGGAAGAGGTTGCCCCTGTGCCTCTGCACGAGTCAGTGATCTGGGTGACCTGATGGCAAGAGCAGCAACACATACAGAGGCAGGCCCGTAGCTACCGTGGGGCATTTCGGGGCCCAGCCCCCACTTTCTGCCAGGGCCCCCCAACTTATCACCCCGGCCAGGCCCCCTGACTTATTTCTTGTGCTCGCTGCTGCCAGTGGCAGTGGCAAGCCTCATGCCGCCCTTTCTTTAAATGTTTTGGGGGAGAAGTGGGGGCCGTGCGTGGATTTCAGTGCCCCCCTTTTTTAAAAGGCCCCCCCAAATTTAAAAATCCTGACTACGGGCCTGTACAGAGGTATAACAGGCTGCCTCTTCTGAGCCTGTTTTGCCTCAAAACGAGTGCTATTGACCCAGATTTAAAGATGCTTGTTTCCAATTTTCCCCATATTCTTTCCCCATTTCTGATCTATGTGGAACCTTGGGCCAGTCAAATGCTCTCAGCCTAACCTACCTTACAGGGTTATTGTGAGGATAACATGGGGCAGAAGAGAACGACACACACCATTTTGGGTCCCTGCTGAGAAGAACACTGGGGTATAAATGAAATATATAATATCTATTTGGCTTATTTATAGCCTAGGGAAGAAAGGTAGTATGGTACAGCCTGATCTTGGAAGTATAGCAGGGTCTGTACTTGGAAGGGAGACCACCAAGGAAGGCTTTGCAGAGGAAGGCAATGGCCAAACACCTCTGCTTCTCACCTGCCTTAAAAGCCCCTTGCTGGGGTTGCCACGAGTCTTGGATGGGAGACCACCATGGAGGGCTCTGCAGAGGAAGGCCACAGCAAACCACCTCTGCTTCCCCCTTGCCCTGAAAGCCCCTTGCTGGGGTAGCCATAAGTCTTGGGATGGGAGACCACCAAAGAAGACTCTGCAGAGGAAGGCGATGGCCAACCACCTGCACTTCTCACTTGCAAAGCTCCTTGCTGCGGTCACTCTAAGTCTTGGATGAGAGTCCACCATGGAAGGCTCTGCAGAAGAAGGCCATGGCCAACCACCTGTGCTTCTCACTTGCAAGTCCCCTTGCTGGGGTTGCCATAAGTTTTGGATGGGAGACCACCAAGGAAGGTTCTGCAGAGGAAGGTCATGGCCAACCACCTCTGCTTCTCAACTTGCAAAGCCCCTTTGCTGGGGTTGCTGAGAATTGGTTGTGACTTGATGGTGTTCATAGCCTGCCTTTCAGACTGCAACTTAAGGCATGTTTCTTTCCTCTGTAGAGGCAAAAAAAGCAGTCATACAGGAGAAGACACCAAAGGAGCAAATAAAGTCCTTACCTCTTTTACAGTCTTTTCTGCCTTCCTGGGGCTGGCCAAAGGATGCCCTGTGGTCGGGCGAGTGCCAAAACTTGGTGCCAACCCCCCCCCCCCCATGTGCCTGCCTCTCCATCCACTGGTGTGCCCTTCCCCCCTCCTCCACTTACAATCTCTGTGTGCTATTCTCTCTGCCACTCATACCACCCAGCATTGTTGGGGAAGGGTGGGTGGGTGTCTCAAGGTGGGGAAAGTGGGGTGCACTGCATCCCATGCATGTGCACCGACATCACAAAAAGTGCACTGACATCACAACAAATAAAAAATCCAATAAAAATCCAAGGACCGAGGGAGGGCCCCGTAAAAACCACGGGAGGGGGGCCCCGTGGGGCCCGCGGTAGCTATGGGCCTGTGGCACTCCTAGCCACATCCTGCCCGGAACCATCAGGGGGAGGCTGGCTGTGAGGGAGGGTGGTAGGAGGGCTCGTGAACCAAAGGAGAAGGGACGCAGAGGCTGGGTGAGGGGGCACACTGATGGGTGGGGCGACTTGGACAACTCAAGCGTGACCTGGCCTAGGCTTCAGCTTCAATGTACCCTATGAATGGCTCCCCCCTTAACTCTGGGAATAGCACTTCCAGGAAAAAAGAAAGAACTTGGAATTGTTATTCCCAGAGTTAAGATTAAAAAGATCCCTCCCGCAAACACAGGTTTAGCCTGTAAACAGCAGAGGTTAACAGCAGGAAAAGGGAACTTGGTGGCGGGCAGAGGATAGGGTGGGGTCAGCCCCGGATTGGGAAATACATGCAGATTTTGGGGGTGGAGCCTGAGGAGGGCGGGGTTTAGAGAGGGGAGGGACTTCAGTCGGGTATAATGCCACGGAGTCCACCTTCCAAAGTGGGCATTTTCTCCAGGGGAACTGATTTCTGTCACTGGGAGATCAGTTGTTACCCCAGGAGATCTCCCTAGCAGAGGAGGGGAGGGGGCTGTGGCCCTTCGCTGCCTGGTAGGTAAAGGTAAAGGTTTCCCTTGCTCGAAAGCCAGTCAAATCCGACTCTAGGGTTGCGGTGCTCATCTCCGTTTCAAAGCCGAAGAGCCAGCGCTGTCCAAAGACGTTTCCGTGGTCATGTGGCCGGCATGACTAAACACCAAGGCGCACGGAACGCTGTTACCTTCCCACCGAAGTGGTACCTATTTACCTACTTGCAATTTCTTGCTTTCGAACTGCTAGGTTGGCAGGAGCTGGAACCAGAGACGGGAGCTCACTCCATCATGCGGCACTCTCGGGTCTCGAACTGCTGAACGACTGACCTTCCACAGCCTGCAGTTCAGCGTCTTAACCACTTGAGCCACCGCAGCTCACTGCCTGGTAGCCCCCCCCCCCAAACCTCCCAAACCTAGAACCCTCTTGGTCTCCCCTTAGTCTCTGTGTTTGTAGTCTCTGATGAAGTACTCTGATTAAGTACTGATTAAGTAGCAAAATAAGGGGAATGAAACAAAAAACAGTTGTGCATCCTAGACAAGGAGAAGAGTTGAAGAACTGGTTTTTATACCCCGCTTTTCTCTATTTCGAGGAGCTCTCAAAGCAGCTTACAATCGCCTTCTCTCCCTCTCCCCTTGACAGGCACCTTGGGAGGTAGGTGAGGCTGAAAGAATTCTGAGAGGACCGCGACCGGCCCAAGGTCACCCAGCAAGCCTCCTGTGAAGGGGTGGGGGAACGGAACCCAGCTCTCCAGATTAGAATCTGCCACTGTTAACTACCACACCACACCGGCTCTCAGCGCACAGCATTTCCCCCTGGAGCTCTGTCTCGTGCTCTGGAAATCCGACGGACGCCCCTGTTTGTGTCTCCTGACGCGCTTAGGGTACTGAACGGTATTTAGGAGCCGGGTGTTCTGTTTATGTAATTCCATCGCTAATAGCTCCGGCAGCCTAAAGGACAGATTTAGGGCGACGCGGCCGAAGTCGGCTTAGGCTTCCGCTGGGTTTGCCGCGTACAAACCGGCAGCCGGGAGGACATGTGTACTTTCTCATCCCCTTGGCTGAGAGGCGGCGGCCACCTGACGTCAGCGTTTTGATGTAACGACAGTAATAATGATGATAATGTGAATGTGCCCAGAAGGGCTACGTTGATGTGGAAGGTCAACCAGGGAGGGGAGAAACTCTCTATCACAGGGTATTACAGAGGCAACACGGCCATGTGAGATCATTTGCGACTTGGGAATTAAGCATTTGCTCTGCTGTTTATTTTTTGGGGGGGGAAATGTGGGTGTGAATGCCGTGCTTTCGGAATTCTGTCGTTCAGAATCTTTGGTCTTTATGGCACTGCTGGGCTCGAAGAAGAACAGATTGGATTTATACCCCGCCCTTCACTCGGCATCTCAGAGCGGCTCACAAACTCCTTTCCCTTCCCCTCCCCACAACAGACGGACTGTGAGATAGGTGGGGCTGAGAGAGCTCTGAGAGAACTGCCCTTGGGAGAACAGCTCTGACAGAACTTGTGACTGACCCAGGGTCACACCAGCAGCTACATGGGGAGGGGTGGGGAATCAAACCCGGTTCTTCCAGGTTAGAGTCCGCACACTTAACCACTACACCAAACTGGCTCTCAATCTTGTTCGGCTACTGTTTGAAAATATGCTGAGCAGTTTTGAACTGTGAAATGGTGGGGGGGAGGATTGTTGTTCAGTAGTGAAGGGGTTGGGCCCCCCACGTTTTTGAGCCTGTGGGCTCCTTTGGAATTCTGATGCGGCAGGGTGGGCTTCAGGGTTCCCTCTAAGCTGAGTTAGTGTGAGCTACCTCACAGTTTTTTAGCCTCTGGCTCGCACATTTCAGTCTTTGCTCAGGAAGGATGGCTCCAGAGCAAACTAATTGATGCAGTATCCAAATCGTTTGCTCACAACTTTCATGCCAGTGGCTCACAAAGTAGAATTTTTGCTCACAAGACTCCTCAACTTAGAGGGAGCATTGGTGGGCTTAGCCACAAAATGGCTGCCCGAGGAGGCAGAGCAAGCCACAAAACAGCTGCTGCTGGTTTAGGGTTGCCAACCTCCAGGTAGCACCTGGAGATCTCCCATGGTTGACAACCTCCAGGTGAGGCCTGGAGATCCCCCGCTTTTACAACTGATCTCCAGCTGACAGAGTTCAGCTCCCCTGGAGAAAAATGGCTGCTTGGAAGGGTGGACTCTGTGGCATTGGACCATGCTGAGGCCCCTCCCCTCCCCAGACCCCGCCCTCTCCCGGATCCACCCCCAAAGCTTCCAGGTATTTTCCAACCCAGACCTGGCGACCCTGAGATCTCCTGCTATCACAATTGATCTCCAGGTGACAGAGATTAGATCCCCTGGAGAAAATGGCTGCTTTGGGGGCTGGATTCTGTGGCGTTATACCCTGCTGAGGCCCCTCCCCTCCCCAAACCCCGCCCCTCCTCAGGCTCCGCCCCCCCCAAATCTCCAGGTATTTCCCAACCCAGAACTGGAAACCCTAAGCCAGTTACTTCATATGAACAGTTCAGGATCCTTGTGCTGTGGTGGTAGCTGCTGCCAAAGCATAGTTCTTAAAAGTCTGTAAAGTAAAGGTTGCAGCTGCGGTGGCTCAGAGGTTAAGACGCTGAACTGCAGACCGGAAGGTCGGTAGTTCGGCAGTTCGAGACCCGAGTGCCACGTGACGGAGTGAGCTCCTGTCTCTGGCCTCAGCTCCTGCCAACCTAGCAGTTCAAAAGCAGAAATTGCAAGTAGATAAATAGGTACTGCTTTGGAGGGAGGGTAACAGTGTTCCCTGCGCCTGGGTGTCTAACTACGCTGGCCACATCGGCGTTTAGTCATGTCAGCCACATGGCCACAGAGAAGTCTTCGGACAGCGCTGGCTCTTCGGCGTGGAAACAGAGATGAGCACTGCATCCCTTAGAGTTGGATTCAACTGGCTCTCGAGCAAGGAAAACCTAAAGCAAAGGTAAGGGTTTCCCTTGCTCCTAAGCTAGTTGAATCTAGGGGGTGGTGGTCATCTCTGTTTCCAAGCTGAAGAGCCAGCGCTGTCCGAAGACTTCTCTGTGGCCATGTGGCTGACATGACTAAACGCCGAGGCGCAGGGAACACTGTTACCTTCCCACCAAAGCGGTACCTATTTATCTGTTTGCAAGTTCTTGCTTTTGAACTGCTAGGCTGGCAGCAGCTGGGGCCAGAGATGGGAGCTCACTCCGTCATGCGGCACTCCAGTCTCGAACTGCCAAACTACCGGCCTTCCAGTCTGTCGCCCAGCGTCTTAACCTCTGAGCCACCGCGGCCTTAAAAGTCTGAACAAGCCGATCAAAAACCTTGCTGGGCGAAAGCCCCACCCCATTTTCTAAAAACACTTGCTGGGCACCAAATTGGGGGGGGCGCCCTGCAGTAGTGCATTGGGCTAACACAACTCAAACACTCTTCTGAGAAGTTTCGGTCTGTGCATTGTTAACAAACACAGCAGCCAGAGAAATTGCATGATGTTCTTCCATTCTTCCCAAAGCACTTTAATGCATTACCGTGCAACCCCTTGCTGAAATATCCTGGGGGGGAGAAGATATTTCTCTGTCTTGCATCTTCTTTGATCAGTTCTTGTGCTAACTGGGACACCGTCCAGAGATCTGTATGTCAGCTGAGTGCAGATCTTCTGGAGGCGTGGGCCAGGGCGCTCTGTTATTTTTCAGCGGCGTTGGTCGGGCTGTGCATCAAAGGAAAGCCGCTGCGTGGCTTAAATCCCTCCAGAAAAATGAATAGGCAGGAGAGTGTTTCTGGGTAACGGAGTCCTGTACTTTTCATGGGAGTGCCTGCCCCCAGAACGGATGCACGCTATCTTGGACAGTGGTTTGACTTTTATTTACATGGCTCAGAGAAGAAGAAGAGAAGAGACTGGATTTATATCCCGCCCTTCACTGCCCAAAGGCGTCTCAGAGCGGCTTACAAACTCCCTTTCCCTTCCCTTCCCCACAACAGACACCCTGTGAGGTAGGTGGGGCTGAGAGAGCTCTGACACAAACTGCTCTTTTTCAAGAACAGCTGTGCCAGAGCTTGTGACTGACCCAAGGTCATCCAGCCAGCTGCAAGTGGAGGAGTGGGGAATCAAACCCGGTTCTCCCAGATAAGAGTCCACACACTTAACCACTACACCAAACGAGGGACAGGCATAGAAGCACTGTTTGTTTGTTTTTTAAATGGGCATCTTTCTCAATATCTTTCTGCCCTCTGCAAAATGCAAATGGATAAGACCAAGAAAGGACTATACCGCTTCACGCTGCGGACATGGGGCTGTCAGAACTTCTGTCAAGGGACCCAGGGAAATGCTGATCGCCACTTTGGGGTCAGGAAGCAATTTTTCTCCAGGCCAGTTTGGCTGGAGATCCTGGAGGGCTTTTTTGCCATCTTCTGGGTGTGGAGCAGGGGTCACTGGTATTTGTGAATTTCCTGCATTGTGCAGGGGGTTGGACTAGATGACCCTGGAGGGTCCCTTCCAGCGCTGTGATTCTATGAACCTTTGGCCAGGCAGGAGGAAAACAGAAAATGCTGGGGAAGTGAATCCTCACGACCCCAGGGGTAACCAGTTAACTCCAGTCCCTTTACTAACCCGCCAGCCAGAGACCAAGGGGACAATGTCTCCAGCCCTCCTGCGTATTAATCAAGAACTGTATCCTAGCCTTTTCGTGGACGTGCTATATTTTTGTAAGCGTGCAGGGATTTTGTGTATGATCAGATGAATCTGGATGCGTGATGTCTACCTGCCCACTCTGATCTTGCAGCCTGTAGTGAAACATTCTAGGAAGGACCTGACTGCTGCTGGAATATGTACGCTGGCCTTAAATCAACGCTGTTTGGGTGGGTTTGGGGCAGGTGGTTCCAAGAAGGAAACAGTGATCTCCCTCACAATATTCCCTGCTTCCGGATGGCATCCGTATGTGCCCCAAAGAGCCTTGAGCTCTGCGGATCGTCATCTGCTGGGTGTCATAAGAACATAAGAGAAGCCAATGTTGAATCAGGCCAATGGCTCATCTAGTCCAACACTCTGTCACACAGCGGCCAAAATATACCAGGTGCCATCAGATGTCCCCAGCCTGAAAGAAAGATGCCCGCCTAGCCTCACCCAGGGCCAGGGCTTTTTCTCTATCGCCCGGAGAGCGATTGCAATCCAAGGCGATCTCCAGCCGCCACCTGGAGGCTGGCAACCCTCATAGCAAGGTGGGGATAGGCTTTCTGAGTTCCTTTTCCCTAACTTGCGGTGAGGGAGGGGACCAAGGGTCGGAGGCCAGGTGCCCAGCTTCCCCTTTTAATCTTTTTAGGATTCAGGGTTTCTTGGCTTTGGAGAGAGGAGAATTCTTTGGGAGGACTGTCTGGAGACAGAGAGAACCCTCTCATGAGCTGGGTTTGGAAGGGTCTGAATAATAAATTCTTGGCGTTATGCCCAGGGCTCCACAGATAGGTTTCCTGGCAGCTATTTGCTGCTTCAGCAGTGCCTATCTTCTCCAAGGTAGGTAGCTAATCTTGGCTTTCTTCTACCTCTCTAGAACGTCAGAAGAACTCAGGAGACGTCTCATTTGTCTCGGCAGGGAGCACCCATTCAGAAATGACTGCCTCCACCACAGAAGGACGCTTGGTTTGGAACGTCCCAACATTCTGTGATTGGCCTTAGCCACCTCAGGGCAGCCATTTTGTTTTTGCCCCACGAGGCAGCCATTTTGTTGCAGCTCCTCCCGCTCCTTGTTCTTGAAATTCTCAAAGTGCCCACGGGCTCAACACGGTTGGGCCCCTGGTCTAGACCCACGGCCTTCATCTCATTCAGGAACCGACACCTTGCAGCTTCTGGGCTAGGTACAGTCCGAGAAGCAATTGTGTTTGTTTCCTTGTTGCCTTTCTCAGGTTCACTCAGGCTGTGGTGAAGGTTTGCCTAGATTTTCTCTTGTGAAGAAGGAGAAAGGGGAAAATATTTCATGCTGATATGGGTTAACACAGTAGAAAAGAGCTAGAGTCCAGTAGCACCTTAAAGCCGAATGAAATCTCTGGTAGGGTAGAAGCTTTCGTGAGTCACTTCTCAATTCTTCAGCTGGGTTAACACAGTATTGCTCACCCGGTGGTTCTGGAGCTATATGTGGGTCTTTGACAGGACTCCTGTTACACTGAGCCTGAGTAAAATGTGGTATTCGCTGCCAGAGGATGTAGTGATGGCCACAGGCATAGACGGCTTTAAAAGGGGATTAGACCGATTCATGGAGGATAGGTCTATTAGTGGCCACTAGCCATGGTGACTGAGGGGAATCTCCACGTTCAGAGGCAGTTAGCATCTGAATCCCAGAGCCAGGAGGCAACATCGGGGGAAGGCCTCAGCCTCTATGCTGTGCTGTTGGACCTCCACTGTGTGAGACAAGATGCTGGACTAGATGGAGCGCTGGAGATCTTCTTATGTTCTTATCAGGGGAGGGCCTCAGCCTCTGAACCCTGTTGCTGGCCCTCCAGAGGAACTGGTTGGCCACTGTGTGAGACAGGATGCTGGACTAGACGGACCACTGGTCTGATCCAGCAGGGCTCTTCTTTTGTTCTAATGAAGGCCTCAGCCTCTGAACCCTGTAATTGGCCCTCCAGCAGAACTGGTTGGCCACTGTGTGAGACGGGATGCTGATCTAGATGGACCACTGGTCTGATCCATCAGGGCTCTTCTGATGTTCTAATGAAGGCCTCAGCCTCCGAACCCTGTAGTTGGCCCTCCAGCAGAACTGGTTGGCCACTGTGTGAGTCAGGATGCTGTACTAGATGGACCACTGGTCTGATCCAGCAGGGCTCTTCTGATGTTCTAATGATGGCCTCAGTCTCTGAACCCTGTTGTTGGCCCTCCAGAGGAACTGGTTGGCCACTGCGTGAGTCAGGATGCTGGACTAGACGGACCACTGGTCTTATCCAGCAGGGCTCTTCTTTTGTTCCAATGAAGGCCTCAGCCTCTATGCCCTGTTGCTGGCCCTCCAGAGGAACTGGTGGGCTGCTGTGTGGCACAGGATGCTGGACTTGATGGACCACTAGTCTGATCGGGCAGAGCTCTTCTCATGTGCCAACTTTTATTTTGGAGCCTGAGAAAGGTCAGTGTGTGGAGAAAAATACATATCCTGTTGTTCTGGGTAATAAAGTGGTTCTTCAGTGTACGGATGTTGGACCATCGCTGGTCCTAGCTATTATTAGGATAACCAAGCTTAGAACTGCAGGATCCTCCCCACTTCTTTCGAGTACGCTATAGAAATGATTAACCCTGCCAACATTATTTCATTCTCTTTTGTTTTTGCAGACCTCTACCTTTCCTGGAAGCAGAGTGAATCACAGTTGCTATGGAGAAGATCAGAGAGCAGTTTTCCAGTCTCCAGATAGCGAGACGGAGCACACGAATGGAAGACCAAACCTACTTGTTGGACATAGATGTTTCAGGAGGAGAAGGAAGCCATTTAGTAGCTGCCTCCCACTCCAACCAATCAATTGGCGTTTACGATAGAAAGACACTGAATTTGCTGCGGGAGTATAGTAGCCATCCCGGATTACTCAGAGGGGTCAGGTTTGCACACGAGCATGCAGACGTTCTGTTTTCAGCCTGCAGCGACGGAACAGTGAAATGTTGGGATACGCGTTTAGCTAGTTCTCAAGCCGCCCGGTTGTTTTGTGGCTATCCTTCGAACATCTTCATTAGCTTTGACGTCAACTGCAACGATCTTATTGTTTGTGCTGGCACGGAGAAGGTGAAAGAAGACGCCTTCATGGTCTTCTGGGATGCCCGAGGTGGCACCAACAGCGTCCCCTCCAGCGAAAGCCCTTTGGGCGGGTATTCAGAGTCTCACAATGATGACATCACGAAAATCTGTTTTCATCCCAGCCAACCAAACTTGGTCATTACGGGGTCAACGGACGGGCTGGTGAACGTCTTTGACATTAACCAGGACAACGAAGACGACGCTTTGATATCCACCTGTAACTCGGGCTCATCTGTTAGTTTTGTTGGATGGTCTGGAAGAGATTTTCAGGAGGTCTACTGTCTGACGCACGACGAAGGGTTTTCTTGGTGGGATCTCGCTCAGTTGGATACCGAGGAGCCAGTTACGCTGCTGCAAATCCCGGATGCTAGAGAAGCAGCCAGCCTAGGAAAAACTGAGCTGAACTACTTGATTGGCGGCCTGTATCATGAGAAGTCAGACCACCTTTTCATTCTTGGAGGGACGTCAGCAGGAAGCCTCCATCTCCTGGGCTGTGGCACTGACGGTCTGAGTCCAGTGGGAACCCTTCGAGGAGGACACTCGGCTACCATCCGCTCTTTTTACTGGAACATGGCGGACGATTCTTTGCTGACTGGTGGAGAGGATGCTCAGTTGTTGCTATGGAAACTCGGAGCCGCGGAGAAGGCCCTCGGGAAGAAGACTTCCATGAAAATGGCCTCCTCTGTTCACCGGCGAGTGAGAGTTCACCAGAAACCTTTCAAAAGCAAGAAGAGATGAGTATCTTTAAAGCACCGTTGTGATTCACTTTCCAGCGTGTTTGTCAGATGTGGCTTTTATACACACGTAGCGCCCCAGATCCGGAAAATGTTTATTCAGAAACATCCCATTTGTGGCGGCGGGACCTTCGCTTCCTTCCTTTTAATATGTTTTTTTAGGACTGCAGCCTGAAGAAGGGAGAATATGCTGAAGAATTCTTTTCAAGGACTGTTTTCCCGTGGAAGGTGCTTCTGACACGTTCGCTTTCCCTTCCTTGTTTCTACAGTCTCCAAATTTTTAATTTGGTATTTTGAGTTTCTGTGAGAAAGGCAAAATATAAATGAGATTAAAAAAAAAATTAAAAATAAGCCTTGTACTTGGTGGTGGGGATGATTATGCTAACAATTAGGGTTGCCAGCTCCCAGTTGGGAAATACATGGAGATTTTGGGGGTGGAGCCTGAGGAGGGCGGGGTTTGAGGAGGGGAGGGACTTCAGTGGCAGATTATGCTGTAGGGTGCACCTTCCAAAGTGGCCATTTTCTCCAGGTGACCTGGTCTCTGTTGCCTGGAGACGGGCCCTTAGCGACCATGGGGCATCTCGGTGCTAGGCCCCCTGACTTACTGGGAAGGCCCCACGACTTCCCATCCAGCCCAGGGCCCTCAAACGGTGGCAGGTGTGGGGAAGGAGCTGGGTTTTCCTTTAATTTGATCAGACAGTGCCCCCCCAAGAAATTTAAATGCCCCTCGACTTAAAAAATTCTGGCTATGGGCCTGGCTCTCTGTCAGATCTGAGCTCCCTGAAGTGAAATCTCTTCAGAAGTAGGCAGCTGAACAAATGCAGACAGCAGGATCTCAGACCTAGAAGACTCTTCTGTTTCTACGTCTGCTTCCATTCGGCAAACTCAATCTGAGGTAACAACTCAAAAATCCAAACGCTTAGCCTGAGCACGAAGAAACCACCATAATAATCTTCACTAGTGTGGTGGGGGGAGTCAGTGAGCGCCAAGAAGGGGCAGACATGGTGGTCATTGTTCAATCTGTTTTAAGAGACAGCCTGTCCTTGCCGGAAAATTATGATCTTATTATCGAGCAGGGATGCCAGCCTCTAGGTGGGACCTGGCAATCCCCTGGAATTACAGTTCATTTCCAGACTACGGAGATTAGCTCCTGTGGAGAAAATGGAGGAGGAGGAGGAGGAGGAGGAGATTGGATTTATACCCTGCCCTCGACTACCCAGAGGAGTCTCAGAGTGGCTTACAATCCCTTTCCCTTCCCTTCCCCACAACAGACACCCTGTGAGGTAGGTGAGGCTGAGAGAGCTCTGAGAGAACTGTGACTGGCCCAAGGCCACCCAGCTAGGTGCATGTAGAAGAACGGAGAATCAAACTCAGCTCTCCCAGATTAGAGTCCATGCTCCTAACCACTATATCAAGCTGGCTTTTTATACTTCCTGGTCCTGAACCGTTTCTAGCGACGATACCCAAAGTTTACCCTTTATACAGCAAAACCTTCCCTCCCCTCCCATCCGTCGCTCTCCAAAGCATCCTTGAGGACAGCTGGTAGAGGAAAGCTCACTGTGGTTAAATGTCAAGACGGTTTAAAGGTTAATTCGCGGTGACCAGGATTTGACACAACAGCTCCACCGATTGATCTGTTTTAACGGGCCCACGATGCTCTCTGTATTTGTCCACTCAAAACGCACCCATGAGTGCCAGAGAAAGCCAGAAACCAGGCTGCAAACCTGATGTCATATAAAAGCTGTCAAGGAGATCTTTCTTTAAAAAAGAAAAGGGGGTTTGGCATGTGTTAGCCTCTCGACGCCCCCGTTCGCTTGACAAGCGGCGAAATCTTGCTCATGGTACGTACGCGAGTGACGGAGCTGCGCTTGCAGGCCTCGCCGAGCCCAGTTCTACGAAGACACGGCCATATGGATAAGAGAAGGAAAATGTCATCTGATCCCTCCCACGCCCAGATTGAGACACATCTCCAGAGAATGGTACATTTAGGTGAAACCCTGGTGGGGGGGAAAAACCATGCACACGGAAAAGGGTTGCAGCGTCTCTCTCCGAGGTGACCGTCAAGGATAGGCTGGGATTAAAGAGGGACAAGCCGGGAAGCCAGACCGAGAGTACCCATTTCCCAACCTGGAATCACTGAGGTCAGTGGCGGGGGTCTGCTGCCAAAGTTGCCAACCTCCTGGCGGGGCCTGGAGACCCCCCCCCGCTATTACAACTGATCTCCAGGCGACAGAGATCATTTCCCCTGAAGGAAATGACTGCTTTGGAGGGTGACCTCTCTGGCACAATACCCTCCTGAGGTCCCTCCCTTCCCCAAACCCTGCACCCCCCCCCGGGCTCCACCCCTCCAAATCTCCAGGTATTTCCCAACCCAGAATTGGCAACCCTACTTACCACTGAGCCAAGACCCTTTCCCAGTTGCCTTCTACTGAGCCAGCCCCTTGGATGATCAAGGTCAGTCCTTCTAGAAAAAATCGTGTGGATACCTTTGACTGGGATTCAGTTAGGAAAGCTAAATATAAATTGATACTATTTAGTTGAGAGTACCCGGGATCTTCTGCATGTCAAGCAGATTCTCTACCCGCTGAGACACGGCCCCTCCCCATAACAGTGCGCCAGTTAGGCGTAGTGGTTAGGAGCGAAGACTCTAATCTGGGAGAACCAGTTTTGATTCCCCACTCCTCCACTTGCAGCTGCTGGATGACCCTGGGCAAGTCACAGTTCTCCCAGAGCTGCTCTGGAAAGAGCTCTCCCAGCCCCACCTAACCTCACAGGGTGTCTGTTGTGGGGAGGGGGAAGGGAAAGGAGATGGCAAGCCGCTCGTTGAGACTCCCGAGTGAAGGGCGGGGTATAAATCCAATCTCCTCCCCCCTTTTTAAACCAAGCAAGACCCTGAGCGTCAGATTGGGCCCAGCCAATGACAGTGCTTCAGACTTCCTGCCAACTGTGGAATCAATGCTGCATGCACCTAGGTTTTTTTTTTTTTAACCCTCAAGGGTTCTCTGATGCTACCAGCGAAAGCTCACGTGTCCTGCAGGAGAAGAGTCACAGCCAGAGACTGGAACGAAGCCCCCAATTTAAAAGGTGTTGCTTTTACCAAACTCATTTCCAGGGCTGTCTCCGAATGTGCCCAACAGCAAAATATTCACCACGGTGCTGTGTTGAACCCAATCCAGTAGAGATGAGGGCCAGATGACAAGGGATTGGGCCTGGACCTCTGGCACTTAGCCACTTCGGTGTCGTGGTTAAATGCATGGACTCTTAATCCCCATTCCTCCACATGCAGCCAGCTGGGTGATCTTGGGTCAGTCACAAGTTATTTCAGAGCTGGTCACTGACTGCAAAATAAAATTGTTGTTGTTGTTGTTCTCTCTCTCTCTCGAGAGCTCTCTCAGCCCCACCCTCTCTCGAGAGCTCTCTCAGCCCCACCCTACCTCACAGGGTGTCTGTTCTGGGGAGAGGAAGGGCAAGGAGATTGTAAACCGCTCTGAGACTCCGAGTGAAGGGTGGGGTATAAATCCTCTGCTTCTTTTGTTTGGTGTGGTGGTTAAGTGCGCGGACTCTAATCTGGGAGAGCCAGGTTTGATTCCCCACTCCTCTGCATGCAGCTGCTGGATGACCTTGGGCAATCCATAGTCCTGGCATAGCTGTTCTTGAAAAAGAGCGGTTTCTGTCAGAGCTCTCTCAGCCCCACCTACCTCACAGGGGAAGGGGAAGGGAAAGGAGTTTGTAAGCCGCTCTGAGACTCCTTTGGGTAGTGAAGGGTGGGGTATAAATCTGATCTCCTCCTCTTCCGCTGCTGCTGCTGTCTGTGGGAGCTCACGCAAACACGCTGGATGCAGCTCAGAAATTCCGCCCCACCCCTTTATTGCTTTGTCATGCCTTTCTCCCCAATGGGGGACCCAAACAGCTTCTATCATTCTCCTCTCCTCTGTTTTATCCTCACAGCAACCCTGTGGGGTGGGCTAGGCTGGGAGCACGTGACTGGTCCTAGGTCACGGAGCAAGCTTCCATGCCAGAGTAGGGATTCAAACCCGGGTCTCCCAGATCTTAGCCCAGCGCTCTGGTTTTGTGTGTCATGGATGCAGGGAGAGGCTTGGCTTGAAGGGCCCATACAGGGGTGTCGAACTCATCTGCTACGAGGGCCGGACCTGACATAAATGTCACTTTGTCGGGACGGGACGTGTGTGCCACAAAACGTAATGCCGGGTACCGGAGATATAAACTGTATAGAGGACAGCAGCGGGTAAGGTCCAAGTTGCTGTATCCTCACTGCAAGGCCCCATGGGCTGGGCGGGGGTGCAAAGGAAAACCAGTTTGGTGTAGTGGTTAAGTGTGTGGACTCTAATCTGGGAGAACTGGGTTTGATTCCCCACTCCTCCACTTGCACCTGCTGATGTGACCTTGGGTCAGTCACAAGCTCTGGCACAGCTGTCCTTGAAAGAGCAGTTTGTGTTAGAGTTCTCTCAGCCTCACCTACCTCACAGGGTGTCTGTTGTGGGGAGGCGTTTGTAAGCTGCTCTGAGACTCCGAGTGAAGGGCGGGGTATAAATCCAATCTCCTCCTCCTCTTCCTCTTCATACCACAGATCCAGCAGTGCAGCACTGGGCAGAGGCTCCCACGCTGCTTGACTGCTGCAGACGAGGTTGTTCCACCGCGCTGAGGCCACAATCGGAGTGGCTCCGCCCACTTTTTATTTATTTACTTATTGGATTTGTCCCCTCCCCACTGAAGCAGGCTCAGGTGTAGTGCTTAAGTGGTGTGGACTGTAATCTGGGAGAGCCGGGTTTGATTCCCCACTCCTCCACATGCACCTGCTGGATGACCTTGGGCAAGCCATAGTTCTGACAAGAGCTGTTCTTGAAAAAAAGCAGTTTGTGTCAGAGCTCTCTCAGCCCCGCCTACCTCCCAGGGTGTCTGTTGTGGGGAGGGGAATGGAAAAGGAGTTTGTAAGCCACTCTGAGACTCCCTCGGATAGTGAAGGGCGGGGTATAAATCTAATCTCTTTTCTTCTAAAAAGATTAAAACAAATAAAAACAGAACGTTCATCAGACATTTTAAAAGTGCTGGTATGCAGTATGACATATGTGATGACGCAATACAGTATCGAATTAATCATGGTGGGAATACAGTTAGTAATAATTTTAGGACTACTGTCTCGGTCCCAAGCCAAATTCCAATTTATACCTGTGAGGCACAGGCTGCCGATGATGGTTCCAGGCAATGTTCCCTTTAAGCTGTGGAGTCTTGTGAGCAAAAATCCTACTTTGTGAGCTACGGGCATTAAAGTTGTGAACGAGCGATTTGGCTCCTGCATCAGTTAGTTTTCTCTGGAGCCATCCTTCCTGAGCGAAGACAAAAGTGTTTGAGCCGGAGGCTAAAAAACTGTGAGCTAGCTCACACTAACTCAGCTTAGAGGGAACACTGGTTCCAGGGTGTAGAGTCGTAAACCTATATTCAGTTCTTAGGTGTGGCTTCCCTCAAACTGCCCTCCTGTTCTCTCTCTTGCACTAGTTGCTCGTGAGCCACATTAGAGCCTGGGACAGGCCGCTTCCGCCCCCTGGACCTCACATTTGACACCCCTGCCAGTGTAACGCATTGTGTATTTTTCTCTGAGGAACCTGATGCTCAGTCAGTCACAACGAGGTCTAGACTTCGAGAAAACCTTGCAAAGCATTGCGTGCCCACGTGGAAGAAGAACTTCTCCTACCAGTGGCAACCAGCCACAACGTGCCACTGACCCTTTCTTTGCATTTCTGCAGTGTCTCGCAAGTGTCCGAAGCCAATGCTACCTTCACAGTGACTGATGGTTTCTCGCTGTGCAGTGGGCGGTTAATGCCCCATCTGATAATGACGCTCATTTTACAGAAGAAAAAAACGAAACGAAACGGAACACCGGCATGATGTTGCCTTATACTGAATCAGCCATCAGTCCATCAAGGTCGGTACTGTCTACTCAGACTGGCAGGGGGCCTCCGGCAGAGGTCTTTCATATCACCTACCAACTGATCCTTTAAGTTGGAAATGCCGGGGATTGAACCTGGGACCTTCTGTACACCAAGCAGAGGCTCAATCATTGAGCAAGGGTCCCTTCTCGTAAATGCAGCGAACGCTCTCTAGCCACCGTATGTGCATGGTTCCTGTGCATAAGGAAACAACAGCTGGTCGAGGTACATGGCTGCAGAGTGTGGTTCTGTGATACAGCTCAGACATTATGTTCGTGGAAGGAGAAGCTGTGTGCTTTTGCATGTCTTCCATAGACACCGCTTTTTATGAGCGTAGCTGTCTTACTGCATGGTAAAACTTCAGAGAGCCAGTCTGATGTAGTGGTTAGGAGCGCGGACTCTGATCTGGGAGATCCGGGTTTGATTTCCCCACTCCTCTGCATGCAGCTGCTGGGGTGACCTTGGGTCAGTCACAAGTTGTCTCAGAGCTGTTCTCTCAAGGGCAGTTCTCAAGAGAGCTTGCTCAGCCCCACCTACCTGACAGGGTGTCTGTTGTGGGGAGGGGGAAGGGAAGGGAGATTGGAAGCCACTCTGAGACTCCGAGTGAAGGTCGCAGTATAAATCCAATCTCCTCCTCCTCCGGAAGTTGGGTATGAATACTTATGCTTTAGCAAAACTCTTTTGGTCTCATGTCTTCTCTCTCTCACACACACACACTCACTCACACACACACACTCTTTCATGTTAGGACGAGCTAGCCAACTGGATTTTGTTCCTCGGAAGGGTAGGCCCCCGTTTGTTTCTCACACAACGCCCAAGACGATCTTCATCACCTTCGGGTTCTTGCCAACCCTCTTACCTCCCACATTGCAGGTATGCTAATTTAGCCATTGATTACCCGCCTTTTAAGTCGGCTTCTTACAAGAACGTTGTGATTTAAAACCGACAAACAAAAAGATCTGGGAACTTCTCCAGAGGCTACTGATGGTCCTGAGTCTGGTACAGAAGGATCACATTTCCAAGGAATTGAAACTTTAGTTTCTCTGTCAACAAAAGTAATGCTGCTTTTAAGTCTCTTCTGTTCAGCTAGTTTTGAGTCCAGTAGCAGCTTAGAGACATTGTTGTTCTCCAAGGTGCTCCTAGACTCGAACCTGTTTGTTGTAATGCAACCAAACAGAGCTACTCTCTGAAGCTATCCTCTGTTGTTCAGTAGGCATATTAAACAATGTGGAAGAAGATGGGACTATTACCATTGCTCTAGCCCTCACGATAGCCCCTTACCTTGACTCAAGTCAATCTACTGACCTGCATCCATGCCATGGTAACATCAGGACTAGACTACTGTAATGTACCCTACGAAGATCTCCCCTTGAAGTCAGCTAGGAGACTCCAGTTGGTGTAGTGGTTAAAAGCAGCGGACTCTAATCTGGCGAACCAGGCTGGATTCCCCACTCCCCCACATGCAGCCAGCTGGGCGGCCTTGGGTCAGTCACAGTTCTCTCAGAGCTCTCTTAGCCCCACTTACCTCACAGAGTGTCTGTTGTGGGGAGAGGAAGGGAAGGTGACTGTAAGCCTCTTTGAGACTTCTTTGGATAGTGAAGGGTGGCGTATAAAACCAAACTCCTCCTCCTCCTATTCCGGAGGAACTGGTTGGCCACAGTGTGAGACAGAATGCTGGACTAGATGGACAACCGGTCTGACCCAGCAGGGCTCTTCTTCTGTTCTTACGATAGGTACTGGATGTAATAATTGCAACAACCATTGCCACATGGAAAGACCCTCCTGGCTCAGTGTTCGTGTTACCTGCGTTGCATACAGAAGCTCATTGGTTCAAGACCTGACATCTCCCAGGTAACAAATAACGAAGTAGGTGATGTTAAAGACCTCCAGTTGAGGCCCTAAGGAACAACCACCAAGAGGAGACAATACTGAATTACTGCACCAGTGGTGTGGGTTGGCCTAAGGCAGTCTCATGTGTTCACTGCTGCCGCTCCCCTTGCTTCAAGATGTGCTAGTGAGGCTCCCATCATAGAATCATAGAGCTGGAAGGGGCCATACAGACCCTCTAGTCCAACCCCCTGCCCAATGCAGGACCAGCCTAAAGCATCTCTGACGAATATTCGTCCAGCCTCTTCTTGAAAGCTGCCAGTGAAGGGGAGCTCACCACCTCCCTAGGCAGCTGATTCCACCTCTGGACTGCTCTGACCGTGAAAAAGTGTTTCCTAATATCCAGCAGATAACCTTTCTGCATGTCGCTTAAACCCGTTGCTTCAGGTCCTCTCCTCTGCCAGTCTGGTGTAGTGGTTAAGTGTACGGACTCTAATCTGGGAGAACCGGGTTTGATTCCCCACTCCTCCACTTGCACCTGCTGATGTGACCTTGGGTCAGTCACAAGCTCCGGCACAGCTGTTCTTGAAAAAGAGCAGTTTCTGTCAGAGTTCTCTCAGCCCCACCTACCTCACAGGGTGTCTGTTGTGGGGAGGGGAAGGGAAAGGAGTTTGTAAGCTGCTCTGAGACTCCTTTGGGCAGTGAAGGGCGGGGTACAAATCCAATCTCTTCTCTCCTCTGCTGCCAACTGGAACAGCTCCCTGCCCTCCTCTAAGTGACAGCCCTTCAAAGACTTCAAGAGAGCAATCCTGTCCCCACTCAGTCTTCTCTTCTCCAAACTCAACATCCCCAGGGCCCTCAGCCTTTCCTTGTAGGGCTCAGTCTCCAGACTCCTGATCATCCTCATCACTCTCTTCTGCACCGTCTCGATTGTGCCCAGATTTGTTTTGAAGTGAGGCCTCCAGAACTGCACACAGGACTCCAGGTGAGGCCTGACCAAGGCAGCATTCAGAGGGGCTATGACTTCCTGCGATCTCGATGCTATGGCCCTTTTAATACAACCCAAGACTGAATTTGCCTTTTTTGCTGCCACATCACCGCATTAATGCGGAGGAGTTGGGAATCAAACCCGGTTCTCCCAGATTAGAGTCCACGCACTTAACCACTACACCAGACTGGCAGAAGAGGGCACATCTCTCAGTGGAAAAGCGTGTGCTTTGTGTACAGAAGATCCTACCTCCTATCCGTAGCTCAGTTCACGTTACAGTGAATGCGTATACAATCTGCATACTGTACACTTGATTTTTCTTTATATGGGTTGTAATTCGTAATTATCATGTTACATTCAACACACATACAACTGAACATGTCAGGGCTCTTTCTTCAATCAGACGCTGCTGATTAAAACTTTCTGGAGCTGTCTGAGGCCTTGGCAAGCTGCTGCTCTTCATGTAGATGCTTCACTTCAGTATAAGGCAGCGTCTTATGAGAACATACAAGAAGCTGATCTGATACAGGGGGACTTGGAGACTTGGGTTCAAATCCTCATTCCGTGGAAACGCACTGGGTGATTTGGGGCCATTGGTCTCTCTCCCTCAGCCAAATCTACCTTACAGGGTGGTTGTTGCTTTGAGTATAAACTGGAAGAGGAGAGAGTGGGGCTGTGTAAGGTGTTTGGGGCTCTCTGTTGGGGAGGAAGGCAGTTTGGCTGGGGATCCTGGAGGTTTTCTGTCATCTTCTGGGCACGGAACAGATGTCACTGGGGGTGTGGAGCGGGAGGAATTTGTGAATTTCCTGCATTGTGCAGGAGGTTGAACTAGATGACCCTGGAGATCCCTTCCACCTCCATGCTTCTATAATCCAGAGGTCTGCAAAACAAGTAGCCAACCGATACTGAGAACTAATATGTTTCAACAAAAAAACCCAGGCCTGTTAATTATAGAAGCCCATTCTAGCAACACCGTTCTGCTTAGGAAGCATTTGTGTTATCAAAAACGCCTAATGATACACATAATTCAAGAGAGAGCTGGAAATTCAGCCTCTTGTTCCAAAGCTGTTTTGTGCTTTCGTGTCAGCATCATATGACCCAGATACTCAGAATAAAACACAAGCTGCTGCTTGTGAAAAAAGGATACAGAGTTCAGGCCCAAGTTAAATGAGGGCCAACTTTTCCTGGGATTTGGGGGAGTTCTAGCTGATGGGTGTGCATATGGCCTCGATATCTTTGCGGCCAAAAACTCCTCCCCGGCTCTCTCCGAAAGAGATTTACGTGCAAAGAACATTTGGGCTTCCCAGCTGTACCAACAAGCATTAAGTTCTGTTGTGTTCTCCCCCCCCCAAAAAAAAAAAAAAAAAAAAAGGTATCTTCAGCAACAACACAGCCTAACAGCCAAGTCTTTTGATGTACATGGGATTTTCTTTTCGTTTTGTTTCCTATTTTATCTGCCTGGAGGAATAGTTGTGCATCTTTCAGAGTTTTCCAGTTAATCTAGAGCACCCCTAGATCGTAGCCATCTTTCCTTGAACAGGGGGTCCCATCTTTATAGGTCATTCACTGGAGGGCTGGGCGCATACAGACCGCTCCTGCTGGGAGCTTCTTCTTTGCATCAACCGATTGTTCTTCAGGATAACATTTTTCTGTGGTGGTGGGGCAGCTTGGTGGGTTGATGTGGTCCACAGACTAGTTTGAAATAAACAATGAAGGGGAAGTAGCACGTATCCATTCAACAGACGGGCAAAAGTAATGGTCACAGAGGCAAACAAGGAATTTAATTAAAAAAACAACCTGACCAACATCTTCTTTGTTTCTGCTCAAAGTACAACCACTTATCATTGTTATTTTATATTAACCTAACATAAGAACATAACATAAGAGAAGCCAATGTTGGATCAGGCCAATGGCCCATCCAGTCCAACACTCTGTCACACAGTGGCCAAAATATACCAGGTGCCATCAGGAGGTCCAGCAGTGGGGCCAGGGCACCAGAAGCCCTCCCACTAATAGCCCATGTTCCCAGTACAATATAGTTTTTTGTGTTATACTGGGATTTTGGTGGTTCTGCAGGAAACTCTCTCTCTCTCTCTCTCTCTCTCTCTCTACACACACACACACACACACACACACACACACACACACACACACACACACACACACGAACACGAAACCCAGTGTGACAAGAATTTTCAAGTGCAGGGATAGATTCCCTCCTTTCCTTCCCTGGGGCTTTCACCATTCTCTTCCTCTCATAGGCACCAGTGGGAATGATGAACTTTTATGGCACATTCACATGAACTGGTGTGTGTGTGTGGGGGCATTTAAGAGAACAAAATCTCTTTCTGACCGAATCGAGCTCTTGGGCCAGGTACAGACCTTGCCTACAGTTCTGTCCTTGATTGCAGAGTAGTGGAAGCCATTCATTTCAAGAGTGAATACGAGCCATACAGCTAAACCTTTTGCCAATTTGGGTAAAAGATGCAAGAATATTGTAGTGCTGGCTAAGGTCCTGAAATAGTGATCACCTTTTAAAAACTGCTGGATGTTTGCCTATACTTTCATTAACCTAACTAAGGCCCCGGTCACACGGGCCAGAAAACACGCGGGGGAGGCGTGGCAGTTTGCCCCAGAGCTAAATAAGGCGCGGTAGCCCGATCTCACGGGCCACTGGGTTGCCACGTGCCAGCTCTGCACCGTGATCACACTGCACTGCTGCAGCGCGGCAAAACAGCAGCACAGCAGACCACGCAAGTGCAAAGTACGGATGCGCCGTTGGGGGGGGGTGGGCCGCTGTTGGTGACTTGTGTGTGCGCATGCTCTGTCCAGCGTTGGTGCGCATCCCAGGGAAACTTACAACATCCGGAAACCCCGGGGACATGGGCGGGCGTCGGAAGCCACGCGCTCCCATGATCAGACGCCAGCCTTTGCCCCGGGGTTTCCAGAAACTAGTACCTCAGACCTACTAGTTTTTTACCCCGCGTTTTTGAAGGGAAGCCGCGGGTTGGCCACGGGAGCCCTACGCCTCCCAGATGTGCTCGTATGATCGCGCACGGAAGGTCCGCAGGGCTCCCATGACTTCAGCGGGGCAAATACTCCGTGTGAATGGGGCCAATGGTTAATAAAAAGCTCTATTTTATCATAGGTATCTTTCAAGGGTGGGGGGAGCTTTCTTTGACTAGCTGATCTTTATCACAGATTAAAAACCACAAGTTTCAGAAAATCATGCTCAGATCACATTTATTTATGCTCTACCCTTCTCCCTAATGGGGACCCCAAAGCAGTTTGCACTGTCCTCTTCTCCTCCATTTTATCCTTACAACAACCCTGCAGTGTAGATTAGGTTGAGTGTGTGTGTGGCTGGCCCAATGTCACCAGGCAAACGTCAACAATCATAAGGGATGCAGGCACGGCTTACTTACAATGCCTGTTTGCGTGCACATGTATACTCTTTCTCTCACACACAGAAATCTTCCTTTCACAATGAAATAAGACATCTGCACTCATCCCACAACAGCACAGAGCAGTTTAAAAGATTATCAGCCACTTAGGAAAGAGCTGTGTGTGAAGCAGACCTTGACGGCTAGCTTCAAGCGGTCATCGAAGGGCCCTACTTGACAGTTATAGCAGGGATGAATTCATTAAACGTTTCAAACTATTCATGATCTACTTTGGAATTTCCAGTGTTTGTGCCAATTACTTTTTTGTGATAACAGAGTCACTGCAGGAAAGGTTTTGCCTTGGTTACTCTTGTAACTCTCTGCTTGCGAAGATGGAGGGAGGCAAGAAAGCAGGTTGTATGTTTTGTTGAAATCTGACAGAGCCATGGATACCCTCCACCCAGGTCTGTTCGGGTCACTGCAAGTTTTAACTGCCTTTGACTTCACCAGCTGAAGCCACTGACAACTTCTTGAAAAATATCCTCTTTCGAAACAATGGCTAGGGCCTGAAAGGCAGAGACTGTACACAGCTCCCCTCACTGAACTAAGACTGGAGAAACTGTGCGGGGCACAGTAGCTGCACCCATGTGAACACAGATAAGAAGATATGTACAAACAGTTTCTGGAGAGTCCTTTCATTACACCGGTACACAAACCCTGTTCAGTTAACAGCAAAGCCCCATTTCTCCATTCTGAGTTTATGCAAAACCTCAGAAGAAATCAATTATTGATCTTAGAGGTGTACACCCTGGTGTTCTGTCATTAAAACGGCACTCAAGGCAGCTCATGACATGAGATTAAGACATTATACTCATTGGTAGGAATGAAAACTGGGGCTGATTCTTTCAAATCGCAAGGTGCCACTGCAGCACATTTAGGGGACGGTTGTCCCTAACAGGAGATGGCTGCGAAGCACCTTGGCTGGATGGTTGGAATAAATATTCCCAGTGCTGCTATTTTTGGCAAGAACTGTTTATCGTGCTTAGGGTTCTGTCCACTCCAGAATTCTGCCTCCAGAAGTGTCTAATCTGATGCTCTGGGACAATTACAAAAAAGCATGCGGGGGGGGGGCTCTCTCCTCCCATTTCCTCCCCCCTCCCCACAGCATGTGCTGATCAGGGGTATATTATCTTGGTGGAGGTTTGCATTTAGCTGTCATGGCAAGCAGCCACTAACAGACCCATCTTTCACATCTCAAATGTGTCTGATTTTTTTTCCTACAAAGCCATTTTAAAATAGACTACACTACCACATCCTGTAGCAATGAATCTGATATGCTGCATGTGTGAAACAGCACCAACCTTGAGTTCAAATGTAAGGCAGAATTTTTTTTTGCCTATTTACATCACCTTATCCTCCCCCTCCTGCTTATCATATCCCCCAAGGAAAATATCAAATGATACAGCTGCAGCTAGCTAGCTTGCTAGAAATTATCAGATTTTAAAGTTGACCAAGTCTTAGATAATATGTATTATATAGTTCTATTCTACTGATGTATTTTATTGTTCTAGATTGTGAAGGCTTATGGCCATATACAATAAATTTTCTACCTACCTACCCCAAAATATTCAAACTTAGAACTTTATTATAACCCCTTGATCATTTCAGCTGCTCTCGCTAGACCTTTAATATCCAGAGCTTGAGATGGTATTGTAAAAGGGGATGCACCACAGATGGCATTATGTAATAGCATAATACTTTATTTTCAATCACTTTCCCAGTAATACCCAACACTGAACTTGCTTTTTTCACTGCTGCGGTGACTGAGTTGACCTTTTCCAGCAAGACTTACCTAGGGGAGTTGGTGTTGCTGTACTGCTTAAAATTTTGGACTAGGATTTTGAAGATCCTGGAATTTACCATGCGCGCATGTGTGTAAAGTGCCATCAAGTCACAGGAGACCCCACACTGTTTTCCAGACAAGTGATGAAGCAGAGGTGCCTTCCTCGGCAAAGTCTTCCTTGCTGGTCTCCCTTCCAAATACTGACCCTGCTTAGTTTCTGCGATTGGGCTATACTATACCGTCCCACATCCTGGAATTACCACATACAAGCCTTAAAAATTTCACCTTGAATGGGTTCTTTGAACAGTAATTATGAGCACCAGTGGTTCCAAGCCACACCAGAGAGACCCTTGCGTGATAGGGGAAACCTGACTCTGGACCACTTGCCTCCTTGTTTAAGGTATCAGCAGCCAATCAGTGTTGCCCATAGCTTTGATTTAGGGGGAAGCAGGTAACAGAATACTTTGCCCCTCTCCTAACCTAATCTGTTCAACTTGGTTTAAACTCTTCCCTGGTTGATTTGTTTCACATTGCAAAAAAAGTGAGCTTAATGACCAAATTTTCACAAAGGAATTTAACATACTTGGATTACCACCGTCAATTACCATTAAATGCCAATATTCTTAGTGACGCAGACGCCAATTCAAAGATGATGCCACCAGTTCTTACTGACCAAACAGACTGAATATGTTTCAGGAGCTATTTGCTCCAGGACTGGGATAACCCTTAAAAGACAGAGAGAGAGAGATTAAGTGATTATAGAAGCAGCTGTCTTTCTGTTCGAGGGCACATCATATAAGAACTACAGTGGTGGATCCTTGTGTTTTAGAGAATCAGGACAAATCAATTATTAGTAATACAGAACATTTATGAATCATTCAGCTTCAGTATATTTAACAAATGCTCCCTATTTCTCATGTTTGCTAAAAATATCTGCTAAAGTTTAGCTAAAGAACACCAAGGAATGTGGAATGCTTCTCCACTATCTGTCCCATTTCGAAGGGACAGGCAAAACACAATCAGGTTTCAAGAGTGTATGCATTAGGAACAAAACCAAGCAGTGCCTCTTTGTGAGATGTGATCACTCCTGTGCCACACATAGCACAAGCTCAAGCAGGGGAAAAGTGAGGGAAGGCCTTATTCTGCAGGCCACCCAGCATGTTAGTGGCAGGGTTTACGAATAAATATCAGGATTGTGTAACGGCCAAATTCCTCCATCTAAATATTAAACACAACACCACCACCACTGAATGTTTGTAAAAAGCTACAGCCTGTTTATTGAGTTTAGCAGAACTTTGAATCACTGTGAATAATTTAGTAGTTATGAACTGTGACAGAACAGTGGCATTGGCTCAGATCTGCAAGTGGAATTCTGCTCACAGAATGGAGCTTTCCTGCTTTTCTACTATTGCAGCTACCTGTGTTATTGAAAGGCTGCTTTTGTGGACTAGGGAATTCCCCTGGAATGGCACGGGATGTGGCAAAAGTAGCCATAGCAGAAAGGGGGAATAATAAAAGGAGAGGTACAAATATTTTAATAAACAAACTTTTGCTCAGTGGAGTGGTACGGGTAGAATCCACCCCAGTGTACTCATGCTAGGACACCTTTCGATTCAATTCGCAGCTGGTGGTATTCAGCCAACTGCGGGCACAAGGTGGTGGCAGATGTGCATTTTCCCTGTATCCTCCCTTCCCCTGACAGTCCTTTTTGACCCCTGGAAAGATGACAAGTCACTTGGGCCCACTGACTGCTGGGGCGGGGAAGGAATGCAGGGAAAAATCCACTTTTGCCAGCTGCTTCTGCTGGAGATCTTTGGACAAAACCCAGAGTATTTATCTTGAAGAAGAAAGCATGACCTGTGAGAAACTTAATACAGTTTGTTAATGAATACACTTTATGTAGCAGCCTGAATAGGCCAGACTAGCCTGATCTCATCAGATCTTGGAAAATAAGCAGGACTGGCCACAGTTAGTATCTGGAGACCACTAAGGAAGACCAACGCTCCTATGCAAGAGGATGGCAATAGGAAACCACTTCTGCTGAACTCTTGCCTTTAAAACCCCACCTGATGAGGGGACCCACCTGATGAGGTTGCGACTTGACAGCACAATTATTTACCTTACCCACCTTGTCCAAAATCACAAGTGATCCAGAAGACACTGCATTTTTTTTCCAGATTAAAAATTACTCAGCCACTAAAGGCCGAATGTTCTTAGTGCTATTGTCCCATTCTACAAAACTGGGACAATTCTGAAGACCTTACCAGAATGACAAAATGTACATGGCACCTCGTAAATGAAAGAGTATTGCATTTATTGGCTTGACTTGTCTGATGCCAATGGCAGACTTTAAGTTCTTCTGCCTCCCAGGCCTCTGCTGTAAGAAGGGTGGGCAACTTCTTAAGCCGTCAGGTCCTTTTAAATGGCACCAATGGCAGTTGTATCCATTGTTATGTTTACAATGCTTTTCCAATTCTTAAAACAATACTCTTCAACAGCATTCACTGTAACAGATGTCAAGAATCCTCAGAACAGCCACCTTGAACTACGTCGTCTTTGCCCTGCACAGTGGCATGGGCTACGTATCAGGATGCTGGTCCTCTTGAAGTGCGGATACGGAGCTACAAGTCCCATTGGAATGGAGGTAGTCACGTGGCTGGGAAACTGCGCTTTCAGTCTGCTCCTCCCATCTCATTCTCTCCTTCTGCAGCTTTCCAGGTGAGCCAAGGTTCAGCCAGAAGGTACCAGGAATGTCCAAAAGGAAGAAGTCAAGCTGCCAACATGGTTCCTGTGATTGGGTGCAGTAGCCATGCTGGGAAGTCTCAGATCATCCTCAACAACTGCAGACAGGAGGCCCAGCTTTCCTCACTTTTGATGGCAATTAGACTGCTTTTCACACAGTGTTGTTACCAAGCTGGCTGCAAATCCAGGACTTGCTACAAAAAGACACAAGGCGCTGTTATGATAAATATGCAATAATTCATTTTCTGATAATTAGAAGAATGTATAAATAAAAGTTGTTGGCTCATGAATACCCTCTTCTTAAAGATTATAGGTCATCGAGCAAATAATGTTTCTTTTGTTTGTGCTTTTAATTCCAGAGTCGCACACTAGATGGTTCTTTAATATTCAAGTTATTAAGGGATTTTAGAATTAATTTCAACACTGCAGTTGCTTATGTGAGGATAAGTCCATAGCCCTAGAGCTGGGTATTAAACAGAGTGCCTAGTTCATAATGCCTGCGAACAAGAGCGGTGCTTGACATTTTTTGCCAGAAGCACAACGGATGTTGCACCAAGGACAAAGACAAAATTTTTAAGCACAGGAGACTGGTTTCTGCTATTTACTGAAGGCACCGTTTCAGACCCTAATAAAAGACCTTCCACAAGCTCAACTGCATGCCTCTCAAGCATGCCTCTGCTGGAGTTCAGCATAAAAAAGAACACTCATACCTACCAAACACTCTACATGGCACGCACATTCTCCCCCTGCAGGGAGGACAAGTACAAGAGTAGATAAGCCATATGTGACAGTTGCTAGTCACATTGCATAATTCATGATTACAAGGTGCTTAGTTGTTTTAGCATGGACTGTAGGAGAACCTGAACGGAGCAGAGCAAAATATGGTGTTGGACTAAATTTGGAAAGCCACAGACTATACTGGGTGGATGTGCCTGCATGGCACCAGACACTGCGGAAGGAGCAGTTACTCAGACGATGTAGAATTCAGCATGTGGATGGCAAATCTTTGCCTCCTCCTCTGGAAAAAAATGGCTGCAGTTCCATCAGCTGTCATTTAAGAAAGAGGAAACAAAGATGGTGAAACAGGAGAAGAGTGGCTGATATGAGAAAGGGATGACAGAACCTCATGCCAGCATTTTCTTTTTAAATTTTTGACTTTTGTTTCTTGTTGCAAGCTGGTATTAAAGGCAGATCCTGAATCTGAAACCGTATACTCAGATATAAGTCCAAAACAAAATTTATTTATTTTTTGCTCAGGACTGCAGCATACACTAATATTTTGAACAGTAGCTGTAAATGGATATTTTGGATGAAGAATGCTGGAGAGCCAAGCAGTATAGCACACAGTTATCCTTTGAACCCTGCTACTCACTGGGTGACCTTGGGCTAGTTACTCTCCTCTCAGCCTACCACACTGGACTGTTGAGAGAACAGAACAGAGGACTGGAGAACCACATATGCTGTCCTGAGCTACTTTGAGAAATGATGCCATAAAAACAAGAGACATTTTAGACTAGGTTCTATGATTTAGCTAAAACATTTATTTGCATGCTTTTATAAGTAGATAAATAGGTACCGCTTCGGTGGGAAGGTAACAGCGTTCCGTGCGCCTCAGCGTCTAGTCGTGCTGGCCACATAACTATGGAAACGTCTTTGGACAGCGCTGGCTCTTCGGCTTGGAAATGGAGATGAGCACCGCATCCGTAGATTCAGATTCGACTCGCTTTTGACCAAGGGAAACCTTTACCTTTACCTATTTATTTATACCCCTCTCTTCTCCCCAATTGGGACTCAAAGTGATTTAAAACATCACTCTCCCCGCCTCGGTTTTCTCACTGTGAACAACCCTGTGAGGCAGGTCAGACTGAGGGCCTGGAACAGGCCCAAGTCACCCAATGAGCATCTCTGGATGAAGTGGGGATTTGAACCCAGGTCGCTCAGGGTCTTAGTTTGCCACTCTATCCACTATACCACACTGGTTCTCAGAACTCTTCCAGTTAAGTCAACCCACAGCAATATCATTTACACCACTGATTTCAAACTTTATGAACTTCAGAAAACTTAACTGGATTTTCACCTTTGCTTTGGCAGAGCCTAGGATCTTGATTAGGTGGTCACCAGACAGTGTATACTCTTGTACTACAAGAAGCCACAATTCTGTATCAGTCAAGTTATCTAAACTGCACTATACATTAGGGAATCCCGAGATGTGTATAGATTACACAAAATAAGCAAATGCCAACAAAACACCTTTGCGGCATTTTAAAGACTAAAGGATTTATACCTATAAACCAAGAGAAAGATGGCAGGGAATGGAGGTTATACCAAATTACGCTGGTTGCCTCGTGTCTGTTCTTCTGAATTATTTATTTTGGGTTTGATAAACACTGCAAGGGGGATAGAATTACAAAAGGAACTCAACCCACACCCAGAACACTGACAATTGAATTCAACCACACCTTTGGCTTCTGAAGCTTCCAAAGGAATTGCCCATCGCCTTAGAAGCGGCTCTCTCAGCCATAATGGGTAGAAATTTGCTTTATTCTCTCCTTCTCTAAAGAAAGCTTTCTCAGAAAGCCAGTTGTATTTTTAATTTTACTTCATTTACACCCTGCCCTTCCCCCCCAAGGTGACCCAAATCAGCTTACATTGCTCTCCTCCGTGTTATCCACAAATGACCCCGTGGGGTAGGTTGAGTGTGTGTGACTCAATGGCCAAAGGTCACCCAGCAAGGTTCTATGGCAGAATGGAGTTTCAACCCTGGGTCTCACAGATCCTACACCACACTGGCTCCTGTGTGCGTCCGACACCACGTAACGGTTTCAATCCTGATGACAATTCCCACCAGCAGAATTAGAGAGGAGCTTGTCCTTGACCCCGCCCCATGCAGGCTCCTGACTCATTCCTCATGTGGCTACCGAAGACCCTGTTCCCCAGGAGCAGCATTTGGGGGAAATCAGGGGCAAGTGGAGGAAATAAAATTCAGTTCCACTAATGGAAGTGCATTCCTTGGATGGAAATTGTTTTTGGGATCCAACCGACGGCGCTTTTGCTGAACCCTGGCTTTATGCTTATATCTGCTTATCCTATGATCCCTCCCTGGTTTGTACAAACTCTCTCTCCTTCCGTTCTTTCAGTGTGCACATGCGACACAATCCTGTCAGCATCCCCGGTGTGATTATCTGCAGCCTACACATTGAGATTTAAGAGTTTATAAACCCGTTCTCAGCCAGCAAAGGATGCCAAATTATCTGCATTCTTCCTAGTATTCCCCAAGCCACAGTGTGTTGGGAGGGGGCACAATCAGGAAGAAGAGCCATAGCTTAGGGGTAGAGCACATACTTTGCATGCAGAAAATTCCAGATGCAGTCTTTGGTGTTTCGAGTTAAGTGTATCTTAGAGAAGGGGTTGGCCGTCACTAAGCCTAAGAACTTGGAGAGCTGCTACTAGTACAGATATAGACAATGGACTCACTCAGAAGAAACCCGCTTCATTCATTGATCTACATAGTTCAAAGTCAGGATTTGTTCAGAACAGAGTACCAGAAGATAATGCTGCTTTGATTGCAGCAGTCCCACCTGCAGTTATGGACTGAACTTTGTTTCCCTGCTGTCTGTGCCACAGAGAGGTGAGGTGAGTAGTGACCAGAGGCAGGATTTTTCAGTCATCGCACCTTGACTCTGGCATCCCCACCCCTGGGAATGCTTGTCTACCTTGCTTTCTTTTAGGCTAAAACATTTCTTTTTTTATCCTGGCTCATAACTACTGGTTTTTATCTTTTAAATATTTTATGGTCTGCTTGAGGCCCTAAGATAATTTTATGCCCATCATTTTAGGGTTCTTGGAGTGTATTTTATGCCACTGTTATACTTTGGCTTGTTTTAATGATAGTGGACTGGTTTCCTAATGTTTGGGTTTTTATGCCAATTTACTGGTTTGGGGCCTGTATTTTTTTCAAGTTGTCTTTTAATGGCTGTGTTTTATTATCTTAGCTGTGGCCCCGAGAAGATCTCTGTAGAGGCAGCATATATATTTTTTATGCCAATAGGCAAGTGCCTAGGATTTTCCCAGCCCTGTTCAAGAGGGTTTAACGGCATCATATCTGAGAGAATGTGAAATCCTCCAGATGGAGGGGATTCAGGTTCAGTGGATGGGGAAAAATATAGCTCAGATTTGGCTCCAGTCAGGTAGTAATAATAGATCAGCTTGGCTCCTGGATCCCAGTACTACTTCCTGAAGATATACTAGAGAAAGCATGACAAATAAGCCAGGTTTCCTCCATACTGAAATCCTAAAGGAATCTTTATGTGGCTGGGGGAGGGGACACAGAACTTTGGAGCATGAGGGTTCCGATACAGTCAAGGGCAACAGTTACACAAAGCAGCAGAGGTTCTGAACGAAGCTTAGTTCAGCTGAGAAAAGCAAGAACAAAGGGAAGAAAAATGAGCGTAGAGTAAGTGGTGGGAAGGGATGAAGAATATGAAAGTATGTGAGCCCAAGGCTCAGTTCAGACATCACACAAAACCAAGATTTCATACCACTAACTATGGCTAGCAAGAATGTCTGAATGCAGACCACTCCAATATAGATGGTATGGGTTGCCTTATCAACCCCAACCAATGTCAGCTTTGTATGACATATGAATGTAGACAGCCTAATTCAAGTCAATGCAACACTAACTTTGGTTGAGGCAAACTAGAATTTGAATTATTGTCTGTGACCTGAATCTTTTCGCAAACTAACCATAGTTACAATAATCCACGGGGCTACACTACACCTTCCCGCAGAGAGGCATTTATTACCTCCTGGACCAAGACAACTGACCCAGCCCAGCATGATATGATTAACCATGGAGAGCACGGGTCAAGAGAGGCTAGAGGCGGCTGCACACTTCAAAGGGTCTTGTCCACTTCATCAGGCCTCACCGACTGAAAGTCATACGGCCAACTAGGACCAGGCTACACTCCAGTAGCATCCTGAGATAGAGCCATTCTGACTATAGTGTCTGCAAATTGCTTTTGTAAAAGAATCAAAGCAGGCTTTTATGTTTTCTGGGTCAACATCTTCTGGGGTTTGAGATAAAAGCCCCTTCACAACCTGGAAAGGCTCTGCCAGATGGCTTTGTGAAGATGCATTTGTGGCAGAAAAGTGAGCATGCTTTGCTGCAATCACTGCTAGAGTGTAGGTATGATAACATGCTCTCTCGTCTCTCCTATGTTCACTTCCATTCGCTTTCAGCTCGTCTCCACTTGTGCTCTAAACATCTGCCCCACTGTTTCATCATCCAAAGCTCCTCAGTATACCAAGGGGCATTCCAAACTCCATGGAAGGAGACAGTGTCCTCGGGGGCAATCACATCCACAGCCTGGGTCATCTCCATATTCCACAGGTTGACCAGGGCTGCAGCAGTAGCACCAACAGTCCCGTGGTTGTCATGGCGGCCATGAAGTCCTGAGCTGCTCCTGTTAAGGCAGCCTCACCTCGAACACTTATGTCCCCAAGGACAACGAAACTCAGCGCCATTGAACCCAAGTCCAAAATTGCCTCAGTCAGCTCAGCCAGGGAGTTCCCAGCATCAGGTACATACAATCAAAACTGGGGCTTTGGACTTCTAAGGAGTTGCTAGAAATAGGCAGCTCTGATCTACTAAGACCAGAGAATATACAAACACTGTTGGCCAATATACAAGCAAATTAGAATTCTGAAAAAAATTAAGATTTTTATAGGAGCTTTTCAAACATTAATAATACATATTTAAGATGGGGAGCTGTGATTTTTTGTAGCAGCTGAAGTGAGCAGTGACTCACGAGAGCTCCTACCCTCCCACATATTTTGTTGGTCTTTAAGGTGCTACTGGACTCTTGCTCTTTTCTACTGCATATTTAATTATAAAGCTCAGTAAAGATTCTACTCTGCTCCAACTGTTTAGAAATTTCAGTTTACTCATACATACAATCACAGTGGGTGGGAAAGGTCTACACTTTTTGCTACCTTGGACTGTGAATGCAACATGATGGATAAAATGAGTTGAGGGGGATATTCAATCATAGTATATACCTTTGAGTTTTGTGTTTTGACTTTTCTGTGTGACACAAAAGTTATGTCACAAATGATGTCACAAATCACAGGAAATGTGCGTCCTTGCATGGGAAAAGCAGATTGATCCTAAGGTGCTTGAATTGGTGAGCACTCTGTTCCTTCTTAATTCCTTATTTCTTTTCTTCATTCTTTATTTTTAAAAGGAACTACATGCTTCTATACCTTTAAATACCTTTATAAATTTGCAGTATTTATCTGTGTACTGTATCTTCAGGTATGTAGGAAGGTACAGAATATCATAGGTATATTCTTGACAGAATCTTAAAGTATTGCACTTTTAAAATTAAATAACTTCTTTAACAGGTGAACATGCATTTATCAGTTCTAATGGAACTTTTTTACAGTGCTGCCTGAGCATCACAAGCAGTTTGTTTTTTAAAAAATTATCCTCCAAAATATTTAAATTAAGCATAAAATGGCAATAATCAGTATGCTTCTGCCTGAAAATAGCAGTGTACCTTCTTTCTGACAGACAAATAATCGAACTGAAGCCAACCTTCTGATTTTTTTTAATACAGAAAAACAAGAATTCATGGGAAATGTCCAAGAAAGAAAAGGAAAATCAACCAATAAGAAAAGAAAATCCAGAGACAGATATCTGGTTGACAGGCAAAGCACAACGTAAGTTTCATAACCCTGAGCTCAATGGTAATTCGGAATAAATACCACCTCTTGTTTCGTTACAGGGATAGACCTGCCACAGCATACAGACAACATAAACTTACCATTTTTAAAATCTCTTCATTACAAGCATTGGAAGGTGGTTAATAGTATAATCCTAAGAATACATTCCTGAGAATAAGCCCTACTGAACAGACCCGAGCAGGATTCTGCATAGACTTGCTTAGGACAGCACTGTATGAATGCTGAGTTAACCAATTCTCTCAATTTCTGGTGATTCTGTTTCAAAAGAATTTGATGTTCTTGAGATTACCAGTTTGCTGAGGATTCCAGGTAGGCAGTTTGAGAGCTAAACTAGGCACCTGGATATATATGTGTTTATATAACCTGTGCCTGTTGTGAGTTCTATGGGGCTAATTCAGGAACAGAAGCAACAACCTAAATTAACTTTAATCAAAATCCTCCAACATACAAGACAATACGCCAAGATTTACACAGTAAAAATAGGTGTAACAGTGAACAGGCTGTTTCTCTAAACACATTTAAGCACCTGGTTCTTGCTTGCTACAATTTTTGTTGAGCCTAGTCCAACTTCTCCAGTCCATCAACCGCTAGATCCTCCCAATGCATGCCTCACACAAATAGGAACAAACTGGACATTTCAGAAACTAGAGTACAATCTTCAGTTCCA
The DNA here is from genome assembly GCA_029375565.1 of Gekko gecko. Taxonomy (NCBI): domain Eukaryota; kingdom Metazoa; phylum Chordata; class Lepidosauria; order Squamata; family Gekkonidae; genus Gekko; species Gekko gecko. The sequence goes on from JAPDNY010000003.1 coordinate 231,075,767, forward strand.
GAAAAAAAGCCCTGCAGTAACAATATAATTTCAACAATAACACCAGTCATTTAATTTTCCCGCTTCAGCAATTAATTTCTCAAATATATCATTCTCAATTACCCTGTATAAGGGGACAGGTGCCCAGGAAATTATATCTAGCACCCCACCAAACAGACTTTCTTTCTGCTGCTAGCCTCTCCTGGGCTAAGCCCAGGAGTTTCTTGGAGTCTGCATACCTGCCTGTTCATGTGCATAGTATTTACAAATATTTATTTATTTAATTGTGCCATCCCAGCTTGCACTGGGCTCTGGGCAATGTACAGCAGAGACACAAAGCCATAAAACAAATGCACAAAACATTACAAATTGTAATATAACCAAAAATAGAATGACAAATGAAAGAAAACCAGGTTAAAACTACACAAGACAGACATCCACTTTTATAGGCTTTGCAACCCACATTTTGGTGTATTTATGCCAGTTTGGTGTAGTGGTTAAGTGTGCAGACTCTAATCTGAGAGAACCGGGTTTGATTCCCCACTCCGCCACTTGCACCTGCTGATGTGACCTTGGGTCAGTCACAAGCTCTGGCACAGCTGTTCTTGAAAAAGAGCAGTTTCTGTCAGAGTTCTCTCAGCCCCACCTACCTCACAGGGTGTCTGTTGTTGGGAGGGGGAGGGAGAGGAGTTTGTAAGCCGCTCTGAGACTCCTTGCGTAGTGAAGGATGGGGTATAAATCCAATCTCTTCTTCTTCTATATATGTTAAGCTGCAAAGGTCACAAAGCCTGTGAAAGTGGATCCAAGGTTTGTGATACACATACTCTCTCTTTATATTTTCAGATGAATACCCATTAGTCTGTAGTGGCAAACAGAGCAGGAGTCCAGCTGCACCACAGGGACTAATAACATTTACTCCAGCATAAGCTTTTGCAAATCAAAACTGACTTCATCAGATGCAAAGATGACCCTACTTAATAGGTAAACTATGCAGATAATACAAACAAACATGGCTGTCCGAGTCTACGGCCAGGTTCTCACCTACGTGTGTCTGGGTGGTACTACTCCAGGCGGAAACTGAAAGCTTTCCCTGAGAGCCTCTGAACCAAGGAATCCAGGGTGGAACTAACCCCCCTGCCATGAATCCCCCTCTCAGCTTACAGGGCTGTTGGGGAAGGATAAAATTGGGAAGGAGAGACACTTCCTTACGAAGAAGAGTTTGGATTTATACCCCACCCTTCACTTAGAGTTGCTTACAATCGCCCTCCCTTCCTCTCCCCGCAACAGACACCATATGAGGTAGGTGGGGCTGAGAGAGCTCTTTTGAGAACTGATCTTGAGAGAACAGCTCTGAAAGAACTTGTAACCAACCCAAGGTCACACCAGCAGCTTCATGTGGAGGAGTGAGGAATCAAACCTGATTCTCCCAGATTAAAGTCCCCGCTCTTAACCACTATATCAACCTGGCTCTCAGTTATACCCCACTCTTCACTAGGAGTCTCCAAGCAGTTTACAATCTCCTTCCCCTCCCCACAACAGATACCCTGTGAGGTATGTGGGGCTGAGAGAGCATTGAGAAAACAACTCTGAGAGTAGTGTGACTGATCCAAGGTCACCCAGCCAGCTGCATGTGGAGGAGTCAGGAATTTAAGAGTACAAAACAACTGACAAAGAGATACTTAACAATCTTCTGCCTGAGCTAAATAAAGATTGAAGAGACAGAAACCTCCCCCCACCCCCGCCGCCCCACCAACCCTTGGATCACCTGAAATTCTCCACTGAGAGACCAATCCTGTCGAGAAGAAAGAAGTTCGGCTCTTCACCAATGCTGCCTGCCTCCTCTGATAGGTGTGGAGACTTGTGAGCAAACGTTCTACTTTGCGATCGGCCGGCATTAAAATCGTGAGCGAGGGATTTGGCTGCTGCGTAGACCGGGCTGCTCTGGGGCCACGCCCTTCCCTTCCCCGGCCAAGCCAAAAACGTGTGAGCCGGAGGTTAAGAAACTACCAGCTAGCGCACGCTACCTCGGCTTAGAGGTAACACTCCCTTGCGCCTCACCCCGACCTCTAGCTCATCATATCCCGGGGGGGGGGAGAGAGAAGCCCTGGGCGAGGAGCGGAGCAGACTCGCACCCCAGACCCGGCTTCACTTCACCCCCACCGCATCCCACCCCACCCTTTTTGGAGCGAGACCGGCCGCCAGGCAGGCGCGCGCCTGCGCACGCACCCCCTCCCAACTCCCTCCCTCCCCAGCCCGATCCGCCGCCACGGTCGACGCGGCCCGCCCCGCATCCGGTGAGCCGTCGCAGTTCATGCGCCGCTTCCTGTGGCAGCTCCGTCTGTCTCTCTCTCCCTCTCCGCGCACATCTATTCCTCTCTCTCTCTCCTCCCCCTCCCCACCTCGGCGAAGGAGGCTTTGACAGAAGGAGCAGAGGCGGAGCGCCGCCGCCGCCACCACCACCGCCGCTTTCTCCCCGGGAGCAGCAGCAGCAGCGGCGCACACGGGACGGCGCCCCAGTCACGTGCCCCGGAGGAGCGGCGCAGGGCTCGTCCTCCGCCCCCCCCCCCGGTTTTCCGAGCCCGGGGGCAGCGGCGTGAGCGTGCGGGGGATGGGGCCGGCGCTCCCGTAAGCGCGGCTCTCCCGAGCGGATTCTCCCTCGGCCGAGGGGAGCCGCTCCCCGCGCCAGCCCTCCCCGCCTCAGCGAAGACCCGCGGTTCGGGTTCTTCTCCTCAGCAAGGATCGGGCCTCGCCAGCCGGCCGGCCGGCGTCCGCTCCCTTTCGCCATGCCGTCGCCGTCCCTGAGGGGAGGCGAAGGCGCGGAAGCCGCCGGGAAGAGCGAGGCGGCCGCCGCCACCGCCGGCCGAGCCGCCGCTTGGTAAGTCGTTTATCCCCCGTTTCTCTCCCCCCTGGTGCCCGGGGCTTATTCTCCCCCCCCCCTTTTATTTTTACCTGACGGCTTTCCCCCCCCGGCCGGCGAAAACTGAGGCGAAGCGGCGACCTTGGTGTGTGTGTGGGGGGAGGGGGGCGGCTGAGAGGGGGTTGGAAAAGACGGTTGGAGCGTGTGGGGGGGCCCGGTGGGGAAGAAGGGGAAGAAGAAAGCCTCCCGGCCAATCAGGAGGCGCGCTGCGTTCTGTCGGCGCCTCCGTCCAGTGGGCGCGCGGGAGAGGGTGGGACGCTGGTGACACCGAAGGGTGGGAAGGGAGGGGGGGCGCGTCGGCGGCGGAGGCAAGCAGGTTCGGCTGCGCGAGAGCGGCGGCGGCGGCTGCCTCTGCGCCGGCTGCCTTTGCCTGTGCGCGCGCGCGCCGAGGGGGAGCGACCGCGCACGCGCGCGGCGGACCTCCTCCCCCCTTCCCCTCCCCTCCCCTCCCGCCAGCCGCCCCGCTTCTCCTCAGTCAGTCAGAGCGAGAAGCGCCAGAGCCGGGATATGGCCGGAGCTCAGTGACCGAGCGACCCACAATAGGAAAAGAGGGGACGGCGGGAGAAGGGGAAAGGCCTCCTCCTCAGCAGCAGCCGCCGCCGCCTCTTCCTCCCCCCCCCCGCACGGCACCTCGGGCCGCGCTCGCTCCCTCGGCGCCCCCTCCTTTCCCCGAGGCCGCCTCGCCGGGAGTGTGAGAGGAGAAGCGGCGGCAGCAGGAGAAGGAGGAGGCCTCGCGGGCGGGCGTGTGGTTGGGTGCTGGGGGGGCGGGTGGGGTGGGGGGGGAAGGGGAGACCGAGGCCCAGCTGTGGACGGGACCGAGGAGCCGGAGCCGCTCCTGACAACGCCAACGCCGCCCTGCGCCGGGGGAGGCCGACGAGGCCTACAGGGCTGCTGCTGCTCCTCCTGCGGCAGGAACCGCAGCGCGGCCAGGCGGAGAACCTCCCGCACGCCGGCCCGGCTCCTCGCCGCCGCCTGCGCCTCAAGCAGGGATCGCCTCCCGCCTCTTTTTCTCCCCTTGTCTCTGGATTCTCTACCAGGAGGGGTCAAGGTAACTTCCACAGGGGGCGGGAGGGGGAGGTGGCGGCGGCGGCGGCCGGGATCCAGGTTGCTGGGCTTGGCCGCCGGGGCTTAGCTTCCCCTTGCCTGCCTGTCGGTGGGGAAAGGGGGCATCGCAGCCTCCGGGGACGGCCCCCCTTCCCCAAGGCCGGTGTTTTTGGCAGCTTTTTCTCCACCCCCACCCCGGGGGCCTAAAAAAATCTGTGCCTTTTCCCGGATAATCTACCCTTTTTAAATATATATATGTTCTGGACAGCGGTACCCCATTCGGGGGAGGCGGGGTTGGGGGGGGTAATCAGAAGCGTCAAGGGGGCGGGGAAAGCGGCTGCCACAGCGGAGAAATAAAAGCCTCTGATCCTGTTGGTATTTTGCGTGGAAGATCTCCAGAGGAGCAACTGGTCGCTGGAAGGAAAAACAGAAACGGGGAAGGGGTGGGTCGGGGGTGGCAAGGCACCCGACGTGATCCGTGTGTGTTGTCGGGTGATCGTGCCGAGGCTTGTTGGGCTTCGAATTAGGCCTTAATAATTTATAAAGCGGGAGAGAGCGAGAGAGAGTGGAGTGGAACTGTTACTAAATTTACAGCGGGAGAAGTGTCGCTATAAAGCTTCTTGCTGACACAAATGATCTTGGCCCTCAAAGCGGTCTGCTCGAGGACTTGTCCATTAATACGTTTCTGGATCGGCAGAAGACACTTCCGAGGCCTTGTCCAGAGATGTACCGACCTTTCCCATCAGCTGAGGTTGTCAGAGCCAGGCTGTGGTGCTGTCCATGGCACACTTACTTGGGAGGAAGACACATACAACTCTTTGGGACTTCTAAGGAAGCATATCTTGGGATCAGGCTCTAACGGTGCAGTCCTAAACAGAGTTACACCCGTTGCAGCTCATTGAAGTTAATAGGTTTATAAGGGTGCAGCTCTCCTTAGGATTGCACTTTTAAGTGTGATGGTATGCTTTAGGAATTTCAGATTCATGTGGGAGAATAAGTAACATTTTTTTTGCTCCTGTGAGTACATTTCCTCATTTTGATATGGGTTATAAACTGGTTTTGTACAACTCATGTAGTAATAGAATTAGAACTCTTACACAGAGCCATCGCATGTTCGTGATGTATATAATATTTAAATTGATAACTATCCTATTAATGTACCATCATTAGTCTGTTAAGTGTCAGCTGTATAATTCAGGGTAATAATGCAGCACCAGTCATGAGAATGATGAGATGATATGGGGGAGATTATCATCGGTAAAACAACTCTTGCTGCTGATTGGCAAGGACTTACGTGAATCCTTGTGAATACCTTTTGTATCTGCAGTTAGTATATCTGTGCCTATTCAGGTAACATCCACTGTTGCTCTAAAAATATTTGCACAACTTTCAGATACAGTGCTTCCACTTCTGCATGACAAGGAATATTTAAATCTGCATTTGTTATTACATTAATGTTCCATGTCATGCAAAGATTTATGCAGGTGCTTAACTTTATGTACAGTCCGATTGTCTAGAGTAATGGATTATATATTGATTTAACTAATACTATTTGCTGGATGAACTCTAGCTGTTAAGATTACTGCTGTTCTGCACATAGGCTATAAAAATTAAAATCTGCCATAGGCAAAAGCTTTATTGTTAACGGCGCTTGTATACAGTATACTTAATAAATTAATTTATAATGTCAAATCTCCTTCCCACTGAACAGTGCTATATATAAAGAAGGACCATCATATGGAATTTTTTTAAAAGGATCAGATGCAAGACGGTCTGAACTGTGGGAAGGTAGATTAAGGTTAGTCATTGGGAAAAGGTCCAAAGTGAGAAGAGCAGTTAATTAGAGGAAGAAGCTCTTTAGTGAGGGCGTGGGATGTTTTCTTTGGGGGTATGGTAGGTTTACCTTGGCTTGTGGAGGGGACTTGGTCTACCTGACGCAGAAGATTGTGCTTATCTTCTGTGATTCCAGAAATGGGAACAAAGGAAAATGGCTAATGGACATGAGAACATCAGCTGTCCAATTGCAGACTCATAAAAATCAGTATTGAGCTTATATTGCCATCACAGGATGCATGCTGAAGAGTGACATAAATATTTTGTTATATTCTGGCACTTATATTTGAACAGTGCAAAGCCTGGCGGAATCACTGTCTTCACAAGAATGCTTTTACCCATTTAAAATTGTTGTGAATTTCCTTCCCCTTGGCTTGCTCACCTGGTTGCTCTAGCTTCACAAAAATTTCTCCAAAGGAAAGCGAGAGTCAGAAATGGAATACAAAGGAAAAAACGAACACTTCAGTCCTGTAGGGAAGGCCTGCACATGTGGCTGTGCATCCAGGTGCGCATTGTTATGCTCATCTGGTTACCATCGTTGATGGATGCATCTGAGGCAGGTTGGGGAGATGCACAAATGGGATGATGACGTGCACAAATGGGATGACGATGTGCATTTCATCTGGGGCCACTAGTCCCATGAAACAAAACATTACTAGAAAAGGATGAAGGCCATATGGTTTTGCTAACATGAGGCTACTTGGCAAGCCCCAAAGGTATATTAAATGGAAGAAGGAGGAATATTTGTAAGAGGAATATTTCTTGGTATAAAGGACTTTAAGAAAAGTAAAAAAATACTGTGACATTTTTATTAGTTTACCAGGGGATGTTAACAATATTTATTCTTTTCAGTAGGGATATGTCCTCAGCACCAACCACTCCTCCATCAGTGGATAAAGTAGACGGATTTTCTCGGAAGTCCGTCAGAAAAGCCAGGCAGAAGAGGTCGCAAAGTTCCTCCCAGTTTCGGTCTCAGGGCAAGCCTATTGAGTTAACGCCACTGCCTCTGCTAAAAGGTAAGGCTCTGAGAATCCATTATGACTAAAGTCTTGTTCTGCATCTGATTATTTAGTTACATCAGAAGGTTGCAGATGCTGCTTTTTCATTGGAGGAAAGTTCCATGCCTAAAAAGTTTACGGCTGTAACTGTTATTTTAGTATCTCATACTAAATGTGGTAAACGTGTACGATGGAGAATTTGTGATACAGATATTGAAAGCCCATATTCTCTAGCTGATTATATTAGTGTTTGATTAGAGAGTGTAAGTATTAATATATATGAAGGAGAAAGGTGTCTAGCAAACCTGGAAAAATAAGTGCAAGGGTTCTTGATGGATAATTATGCTATATTGTGCTAGAGTGTTTAATTTTGTATCTGCTAGCTTAGTTTTTATTATCTTATGTTCCTATCCTTCTGTATGTGTAATCAGTTTGCTGTTAGGAAGGTACTAGCTGCATGAGAAAGCAAATGTATTTAGATGCAAATATATTTACATATTTGAATGTAAGAATCTGGATTTGGGAGTTTGTCAGGTATGTGGTAGAGTTTGGTTGATACTGGTCACAGGAATATATCCAGTGTTGTAGAGAAGATTGTTGGGCCCTGCCTAGGCTGTATGGTACAACTTAAGATCAGACTGTATTCAGCGAACTGGAAGGCAGAAGTTTTGCTACTTTTAAATGCATTTCAAACAGGGCAAAGGAAAGCTGCAGATGTTATCACCCTGGGTGGTGCCTTGTGATCTAACTAGAGCAGGATCACTCTTTCCCCCCTGAAACAAAGCAAGTGAGCCACAGGAAATGCTTAGTTTACAAATAAATTGCTTTGTAGGTTTTTATGAGTGGCTTTTTATGAGGTGGCTTTTTTATGAGGGCTTTTTGCACAGGTAAACACAACTGTACTGTGATGAAATGCTTAGAAAGTTGCATTGATAAAGGGGTAGGAACTGTAACCTATACTATTTTGTGTGTTTTTGCATTTGTGTTTGTGTATGCGCCTGTGCCTGAAAGCCATAGTGTCCTCTGGCGACTCCTACTGGAGCATGGGACACATTCAGAGAAGTGGCTTGATAGCCTGCCTCTGCCTCCCAGCCCTGGTATTCCTGGGAGGTCTCCCATCCAAATACTTGCCAGAGTCGACCCTGCTTAGCTTCCAAGATCTGACGAGATTTGGCTTTCCAGGTCAGGGCTGACTGTAACCTATACTATAGTATTGCTGCCTATATACGTACACTCCAGACTAGGTTGTTTCTGTACCACTTAACATACGTTTTAAAAGCTCATGCTTTGTTTCAGCTCTGTTTGAGATTTCTGTTTGTTTTAATATTTCCGTAGTCCAGTGTACTGTTCATTGGATGTCCCATCCTGCTGATTGTGCTTGACTTACATGTTGTAATCTGCCTTGAATCTCAGCGAGAAAGGTGGACTGTAAATAACCAAATAAGTTAAAAATGTTCATAATCTCTGTTGCAGTTACTGACAGTGCAATCCTAAACAGAATTACACCTTTTTGAGCCCATTGACTTCAGTACACCTCTGCTTAGGAATGTGCTATGTGCCCCTAACTGAGATATAATACATTCAGTACCTTGTTTTGCTGTAAGTTGGAATACCAACAGTTGGAATTAATGCAGACAATCTGAAATTGGCAGGGGTGATGTTTGTCACTCTGACAGGGACTCAAAACTAGAGTTCACAGAATCATGAAGGAGCTAGACTGGTGATTTGTTAAGTAATCTGGTGGTGCTAAGGGGCAGCCTTTTAGGTTCTCGCTTGGCTTGTGCAGCAGGGTTAGAAGAACTATATGATGGAAAGTGGAATGGCTGTCCTGGATTTCCTGACACCTGAGCTCAGAAGTCTTCCTTCCCAACAGTGTCTGTTGTCTGGCCTGAAATAATTAATTTCCTCTTGCAACCTGCAGCCCTGATGGTTTGTGGATAAAGAATCAGTACCAGTCTTTTAAGACATATGATTTGAGCCCCTTGGCATTTGTTGTGCACTGCGGAGTGCTCGGTTTTGACTCTGCATCTCATCTCAGCTATCTTCCTCCCGAGTGCAGTGCCTCTCAAAACCTGGGCAAAGCCAATTTATTTTTAGTCTTCCAAAATTCTTAGCAATCTGAAATCTCTTTGGGCTCCTGCACCATAAGTTATGAAGGACAGCTTGCTAAAATATCCAACTTACAAAAATTCTTGTCTGTCCTTTTGGCATTTCAGCAAATGAATCCGTGTTGTGTTTGAATGGTGGAAGTATTTTTAAAGCTAGTTGGTCTCTGAGAAAAAAGAGTTTTACATGTGTGTGGTCGGATGGAAAAGGGCACATTCATAAGGAAGACCAATCAGTCTTTATTGTGCTGACCAAAAAAGCCATAGCAAAAATACAAAGTAAAATGCAAATGTCTAACAAGATAAAATTTGAGAAATAACAAAATTGACCATTTTTGCAGAACGTATTAACATACAAAGTCATCATTATCCATCCATCCACCCATCCAGCGCACCATGTAGTTCAGTGATGAATTACAAATGTCAAGTGATCAATGCTCCCTCTAAGTTGTGCAGTCTTATGAGCAAAAATTCTACTTGGTGAGTGACTGGAATTCAAGTTGTGAGTGAGCAATTTGGCTACTGCATAAATTAGTTTGCGGGAGCCATCCTTCTTGAGTTAAGGCAAAAATATGTGAGCCAGAGGCTAAAAAACTGTGAGCTAGCTCACACTAACTCAGCTTAGAGGGAACTCTGCAAGTGACCAGTGACCCAGAGTGGAGCAGTTACGGGTCAGACGTACTATGATCAGCATGCCTCATCATCTTGGAAGGCAGTTTTAATGGGATCCCATATAGGGAAAGACTCTGCTCCTGTGATCAACAGGTTATCAAGGATTTGCCCCACATCACCTTCCAGTGTTCACGATATGAGGCTGAACATAGTAGATTTTTGTGGACCATGGTATCCTGCTTACCAGGAAGATCAGATCAGGAGAAACTAATCATATTATTGGCAGATAGGGACAAATGTATTACTTTTCAAATGGCAAGAATAGCTGCTGCCTTCATAAACGATAAAACGACCAATCAAAAAGAAATTGGTTAGTTGTTTGGTAAAGTAATTCACAGAATTGTACCAGAGAAAAATGCTAATTACAAAAAACCAAGTTAGCTAGCTGCTATGAAACAGTGAGACTAAATTCTCAATGGTTGCCGTCTATTATACCTAGCTTGACTACCATATGCAAATACAAGTTCACATTGGTGATGTTAACTAGAGCTGTCAGTGAACAGCAGTTGATGTTTTATTTGTATGTCATTTTGAAATGTAAGCCACTTGGGAACCCAATCTGACTGAAAAGTGGGGTATAAGTATAGTATGTATTCAAGTGAATACTTAGGTTCTTTCTGTTAGAACTCCATCATTAAAAATGTTGCTTAAAACAAAATTTCAATGGACTTTCAGCAGATATATAAAAATAAAAATTTTAAATTGTGGATACACTACAGACCATGAAATTCCTGTTCCTAACTGAAGAGAGTATGGTTTTGACTCCTACTGGGTTGGGGAACCCAAAGAACCCTCTTTTCTGCCTTAATTATTGGATAGTAGGCTGCCATCTATGTAAAGACAGTCTTGACTCTATAGAACATTTGACTGTGGATGAGGTTTGAAAACTTAATTGGCTGCTGTTTTGACTACTTAAAGGGAGGCTTGAAATCCCCAGACACTGGGTATCGGAATGTGTTAAAACTCATTTGGAAATTGAAAAATAAATTCTAGTTCTGCAATTTGCAATTTGAATTGAAAATGTTGGTTCTTAGACATTGGAATCCCCCCTTTAATCTTGCCTTATTGTACCTTTGTCCAAGCGACAGGGTGTTCTCTGTGGTGCCTTAGTGCAAATTCTGTGGAATTCCCTGTGCACGGCCATGTGCTTGGTGTCAGTGTTGCAGAGATTCAGGTGCCAGGCGGAAACATTTTTATTTAGCTAGGCTTTTAGTAATGCCTTTTTTGCCTTTTGCTGATTTTATTTATTGATTTTAAAGCATATTGGGTCCCCAAGATGAAGCTAACATCAAAACTGTTCAGTATTAAAACATTAAAGACATTAAAACAGCACCCGAAGGAGATCCTCCAGTGATAAACTTGATTGATGTATTTGCTTTTCCTTGTTTTATTTGTGTTCCTATTATTTGCATAGTATCTTTTAAATTATTTTGTCCATTTGAATTGGGAGTTTTTTTAAAGACGTCTTGCCCGTAGGTGGGATAGAAAAACCTCATAAATGCATTTTCATTCCAGGACACTGTAACACAGATGCATGGATGCATGTTTTAAGCTTATAAATGATCAGAAGACTTTCGCTTGAAATTGAAAGTGTAAACATCTGTTTTGTGAAAGAATAAAAAAGTGATTATTTAAGTTCATGTAAGATGAACTGAATGAATTAGAATTAAGAGTATGCCCCTGGATCCTGCACACCTTGGTTGCTCTCTTTCTTTCCTCTACATTCTTGGATCCCAGGACACCTCTTGCCTGTGACCTTTGCTCTTTGTACAGACATCTGAAGAGCTGCTTTTCCCAGATATGATACTGTCCTCTCTTCCTTGCAGGCCCTTATGCCTAGAACTGCTGTTCAGAATGCCTGCGTGGTGCTGTGTCTTTCACTGCAGATCTGTCCTCAAAACTCATCTTTTTCTATGAAGCCTTAGGCACAACTCCTTTGCTGCTATAACTTAGTCCTTATTGTATGCAAATAGAATTGACATATATTCTCCCTCTTCCCCTCCCTTTGTTGTACATTTTTATATTGTAAGCTCCTCAGTGCAGTGATTTGTTGTCTTGAAACTCTTGTTAAGCACCATGTAAGTTGATGATGGTGTATAGACATGATAAAGGGCCTTTGAGGCCAATAAAATAATAGGAAGACATCTGGAAGCAGTGAGACTAGTCTGTTCTGCCATTTTATATGGAGGGCAAAGTGGTCAGCATTGGGAGCTACACTGAAGATATTTCACGGAAAATCATTCTTTATATAATATGAATGCTCAGCTTCAAGTGGTGTATAATGTTTCAGATCTTTGTAAAGTAGAAACTCATTATGTGGTTGCTGGGATAACAAAAATGTTTCCATTTCCTTGGTAGTGCTAGCATTACACAGAGTTGAATAAATATTTAATAATAATACTACTTGTATTACTATTTTAGTATTCCAAATCCATAGATTTTGTTGTACTTTACAGGTGGTAGAGATTACTGAAATGTGTATCATTATCCCTATAGGCTGCTTAGGTTAAGAGAGTGTAGCTTGATTAAGGGAACCGCCCGCCCCCCCAATGACTGGGTTTAAATATCACATGAAACTGTGGTTTAACTAAACTCTGATCAGTATGATTGCTCAAATGTGGGCTGCTCATCTGTGGCTAGTCAAGGTATGTCAAACCATGGTTTGAAGTTGGTTTATTAGCTGTGCATGTGCAGACAACATTCCTCTCTTTTTGAGAGGATTTAAACACTTTTCCTCCATTGTTTGTAACTTTTCAGATTTTTCTGCAAATGTGGCTGGGTCCTCAAAACTAATATGCTATGATATGAATGTGTGTTTGTTTATTTAATTCAATTTTAATCTTGCCCTCCCTGCAAGCAGGCTCAGGGCATGTTACAACATAGAATATACTGAACAGAGAATAAAACAGGTTAAAAGCCCTAAAACAACTATTCTGAAGTCCAACTCGATCACCAGATGGCATTTCCAAAACTTATGGTGTCCATGAGGATAGTTGCATATATGGTCCGAGTTCCCAGAATGGTAGAATAGTCACTGTCGGAACTCAGAGGACCGCTTAAGCAGAAGGGGCCAGATCAATTGCTGCCTCAACTAAAGGCCTGGCGAAATAGCTCCATTTAATACATTACATTAAACAGTTCAGTGTTTTCAATGTTACAAAGTTTAACTTGACATGTAATTATGCTAGTGATCCTTCCTGTTTTTAGTTATGTATGTGTCTGTTTTTTCTATCCAGATAATAACTTTCACATGTTTACTACAGCATCTGTTTTCTACCGTCAGCTTTTTTCCCCCTACGTCTCAAGTGACAGTAGTTAAGATACAGTAAAAGTTGTTTCTGTCTGTCAGCCTAGTGGCAAACCTCATGTGAGAATGCGTTTTGAAGTAAAATTTAATTTGCAAATACTTAGTCATCAGGCAGACTCTTCATAAAACTGTCTAAGCAATTAGAGAAGGGGGGGTGCTTAGGGGCTTCTTTACAATTTGTGGTGGAATTAAGCGGGATACTTCCTCTGAAATGTCTCTTCCAGCATGAGTATGTTCGATCAGTCAAAGTTTTTAAAAAAGAGTTGTTCCTCAAATTGCTTTTGAAACACTATGAAACAGCTTTATAGGACCAGGAAGCAATTTTGTCCAGGCCAGTTTGGCTGGAGATCCTGGAGGCTTTTTGTCATCTTCTGGGTGTGGAACAGCAGTCACTGGGTATGTGTGGTGGGGAAGGTGTTTGTGAATTTCCTGCATTGTGCAAAGGGTTGGACTAGATGACCCTGGAGGTCTCTTCCGACTCTATGATTCTTTGCTCTATAATATTGGGTAGTTCTGTTTCCTATATACTAAAGACATGCATAATTACCAAATAGCTTGCATTTCTTTCACCTCATGTAAAAGCATGATATGCTTAATCCTTATAAGACATAGTTCATTTTTCTTACATGGGCAACTTATTTGTAGTTTAATAAACTTATTTTGGTAATTGTCATCACCGACAGTTTCTGTAGAACTGCTAAGCGGGGAGCATCGACTTAACAGCTCTGCTTTACCACTGGATGTATTTGTAGTTGTTTTAAATTCCATAAATATATCAAATAATAAATTTATATATGATGTTTTATATGTAATGCAGCTAATGTTCTTTAATAATTTACATTTGAGAAAATAAATTCTTCATTAGATTTCCATTTTGCCCCAAACTCTTCCTCCTTAAACAATCATGCTATTTGGGGGGGGGGGGAGAAACCCCTCTTGGCGGTAATACCGACGAAGATTCTGTTTATTCTATCTCTGAGCCGTGTTAGGATGGGTTTGAGGTAGTCTTGGAATGGCAGTCAATTGACCATTCACTGTTTGACTATGATCAAATATTTAACGATGTTAGACTGCTGCTTGTGTAAGGGCATTCTTATCTCTTTATTGAATTGTGGGGTCATCTGGTAGCAGTGGCAAGGGGTAAGGACCTTTTTTTCTCCTTGGGAATCAGTCGCACCTCTACACCCATCTTTAAATATTTGACTTTTATCCTGCAGCGTTCAGCCAATATATGACTTGTTCACCAAGACATGCCAAAACAAAATTCAGGGCATTTAAGAGCATGTCATGAACAGGAAGAACTAAAGCGTGTAGATAAAGGTCAGAATGCTGCATATTTTTATCCAGCCCTTCCTCCAAGGAGTTGATGGTGGTGTACGTGCTTTTCCCTTGGTCTCTGTGCAGTAGGCTTTGTGCCTGTGCAGAGGCGTGATTCCAAAACGTCTAGAGCTAGCTTTTAGGCTTGAGGATCCACTCCTCAGAAACACAGCTCAAATTGCACATGCCCAAAGAGGAGGAGTTGTGTCTTCCTCCTCAGTTTCTTTTTGTCTGCCACAGCAGTGTTAAAGAACTTCTTTCTGAGTAGCCTTCTGTGAACACTTGTTGTTGTTGTTGTTGTTCAGTTGCACAGTTGAGTCCGACTCTTTGCGACCCCATAGACCACATCATGCCAGGACCTCCTGTCTTCCATCATGCTCCGGAGTTTGCTTAACTTCATGTTTATTGCATCGATAACACTGTCTAACCATCTCATCTTTTGCCATCCCCTTCTTCTTTAACCTTCAACGTGAACACTGTGTCAGAGACCCTAACTTAGTCAGCCAAACACCAGGTCTTGTTCATTGAAGCAAGAATAGTATTTTATTTTATAGAGCTGCAATAGTAGGTTACTGGAGCAGATACATTGTTCAGAATAACGTGGTTACAAAGAGCAAGCAGTTATACCATGAAGGGGGTGAATGGGGACCCCCCCTCCCACCAATGAGTGTTTCCACAGGTGGGACTGGCATTTCTTGGCATTGAAATTCACTTTCCCCTCCCCCCATAGGACATGTGGATCATGATCGAAGAACCACTAGCATTTCTTATTTTATCCTAAAAAGTTTTGGATGTTTGACTTTCTGTACATAATCCTTTCACATCGTTATAACTAATTCTGAACCGGATCGTACAATGTGAATCAAAGAATTCACTCAATGGCACCAAGGACAGACAGCGGAGATTTTTCTACCATGCTGTTGGTAGCCCAAGGTTTACAAAAAAAATCTGAAATCTAACCCCCCCAAATGTTGAAACTCTCCCCCGGCAAATAATAGAAGCTCCATATGTAGCTTTATGAAATAAATGCACACTGATGTCTTGCAAGACTACATTCTGAGATCTTGGTGGCCGTTGTGGGGTTTGCTAGGTGACTACTATCCAAGCTTTGGTTTCTGTCAGTCAAAAGCCAGGGGAGAGGAGCAGGGGTGGACTAGGAGGCCAAAGTAGCTCATGGAAGGCTCTGGCCATGTTCTGTGATGAATGGAGGACCCACTGGACATAACGGTGACGACTACACAACTTACCATCAACACTGACACACCTCTTATCTTGCGACCCTACCTCCTCTCAATGTCAAAGAGATACTTCCACTTCATCTTCACACTGTATGCACGAGGACAGCGATGATATGTCAGACTCTGCTAAGCCTTCGTGCTTTTCCTAGTAAGTCTCTTGTCTAGTAGTTGCTTCCCTATCCAAGTATCCACTCATGTACTCCAGATAGCGGATTTGCCTGGCCACATCTCTGGGTGCAACACCAGTCTTCAAGATCTGTTTTTGGCATCATGGGCTTGGACTTCCAAAAAAGCTCTTGACAAGGTACCTCACCAAAGACTCCCGAGTAAGCTTAACAGGGGATAAGAGGAAGGGATCTTCTTACGGATTAAAAATTGGTTAGGAAGCAAAGAGTGGGAATAAATGGACAGTGGAGGGAAGTGAGCCATGGGGTCCTGCAAAGGGCACTATTGGGACTGGTGCTGTTTAATTTGGTCATAAGTGATCTGGAATTGGGGGTGGACAGTATAGTGGCCAGGTCAGCTGATGACACGAAATTATTCAGGATCGTGAATACCAAGGCTGCATATGAAGAGCTGCAAGAGGATCTCTCTAATGTGGGCAAGCGGGCAACAGTGTGGTAGTTGAAGTTCAACATTGGTAATTATATAAGCTGATGCACATGGAAACAAAAAATGAGGTCTGAACTTGCCGAGACTGAGAGGCAAAAAGATCTTGACATCGTAGTAGATAGCCCAGTGAAAGGGTCAACCCAGTGTGCTACACTGTGAAAAAGGTAAACTCTGTGTTGGGGTCGGGGATTATTAGGAAAAGGATTGAAAATAAAATGGCTGATATTGTAATGCCCCTGTATAGTTCCATAGCATGGCCTCATTTGGGATACTGTATGCAGCTCTCGTCACTGTATCTCAAAAAGGACATCGCCGAGCTGGGGGTTTTTTTGTGGGGTTTTTTTGCATCAACCATTAAGGCGCATTTAATACTTGTTACATCTGATAGTGGTACTTCTTGCTCTCTCACTCCTGTTAATTAAGTGAATTTTCTTGACCTCACTGATGTTCTTGACCTCACTGATGTTCTTTCAAAAGATTCTCTTGTTCTCCATTTTATCCTCACATTTTATCCCTGTTAGTTTGGTTAGGCTGTATGTAACTGGCCCAAGGTCACCTAGCGAGCTTTGATGGTAGAGCAGGAATTTGAATCTGAGTCTCCCCAGATCCTAGTCATACAGAAGTGCAGAACACTGGCTTATGCCAAAGCTGCATCCTTCTACAGATGACATTTTGAATGGCATTTAAATTGTCACAATGTTTCCCATAAGCTTTGGCCTAACATGACAACCAAATTTTTTCTAACCCTGTCACTATGAGTTTTTAAAATTCCCCACCCTTCCAATACCCACTCATGTAATATCCTAGAGTGCAAGTTCTCAGACTTCAGCAATCTGGGAATGCCCATTCTGAAATAATTGTTTTCTGTAGCACACTTCTAAGTCCTCCGTTTCTCCCTTAACAGCTCCTGCTTTGTGCCATACAACTTCATTTCAAAGTAGATCCAGGTAGTCAGCCGTGTTGGCCTTGCACACACAAGCTCATACTTTGAATAAACCTTTGTTGGCCTTAAAGGTGCCGCTGGACTCTAGATTTGTTCTTTCATTTCCAAGTGTATGGCAAGCCACGCATATTCCACAAAAGTCTCTGTCCTCTAGCGCCCTCAGAACCAAACAAATGCAAACCACTTCTGCTATATTTTAAAAGCGGCCTCTGTGTGTTTCCGGGGGAAATCTGTTTCTGTCCCGGTCTCCTGAGATAGAACAATGCTGCCCCCATTTCTAGGAAACCGGGAGGGCTAATTTTCATGTTAGCTGATTGGTATGAGAGTGGGCCCACTTTAAGCCATCTCATTCTAGGTCTAAAAGCTGATTTCACACACCCCTGCATTTATTGTGTTTATTTAGAACGTTTTTTACTGCATCTTCAGCATCTGCTCAAGGCAGCTTACAATTAAAAACTACAGTATAAGACAGAAACTGTTTAAAAATAAAAACATTAATAAAATCGGTTGGCAACTAAAATTAAGCTTGATTTTAGTGTCAGACATGCAGTTTCTTAGAACTGTTTAAATCCTGTGTCCTCAATCCTTGGCTAATTTTATGAGGTTGGATTGTATGACTCCTGTCTATGAAGTGTCCTTCCAGCAGAAAAATATTTCTTTCAACAAAAAAAGACTTTGCTCCATCAGAAAGTCATCCTCCAATGGAAGAAATCTTTCTTCCTTGAAGGAAGGCTTAGCAGAAGAGAATCATAGGATCCAAGTCAAGGGAAAGGAGACATAGGATCCAGCCCATTAATTTGAAGTTTTCTACAGCTGTTGCACTCTGGTGCAAACCAAGCCTCAGGTTTTTTGGGTTTTTGTCAGTTTTCAGAAGCATTGCCCTTATGATGACAGATTCCTTTGAACAGCAGCATTAGCTTTTCTGCCATGTTAATATGAGATGCATTAATCTTTCATTGTGTTTATTGAAACTGACATAGCGTTGATACTTTTTTGCTTGTTTGTTATGGCAACCAGTATGGTTTAGTGGACTGTAAAGGAAGGTTGGTGCAGTGTACCTTATGCTTTATTATAGGTTTATGAATTCATTGAGTCACGTTAGGTTTGATCCTATCTTTTGAGCCACGTTCTGGGGTTAAAGCTTCTTTTTCATGATTAGATACTTACCTAAGAAGATGACATACTGTGGAGGTAATGAGATTAGAAAGTTCTGTGTTTATTATTCTTTCATATTATACTTCCATCATTCAGAAACACTACTGACTTTTTATGTTGATGCCACTATTGTTAATAGAATGGGGCCTTTCTGAAACAATTCCACGGTGATCGGCCACAGTTTCAAAGAACCCTATTTCTTGGCAGTGGGATTTCAGTGGACCCAGGAAACTTTGATTTCATATAGAAGTGTATATTTTGCAGTGTTCAAGGATGTCTGCCATGTGTTTTTATTGGTTCTAAATTTTGGGACTACGAAGTGGTAATTCACTAATAAAGGGGTATTGGCGGTGGGAAATGACAGAGAGCAGGAAATTGGAGCAGGCTCAGGGATAATACAGCATTTTGGAGCACCAATTACCATGGCTAGAGGAAAGAGTCAGCAGACTGTGTGTGGAGTATAGAGGTGTCAGATTTCCCACTTCCTGGTCTCAGAAATGGCCCCTTATCCCATGGACCCCCTTATAAGAATGCAGGAATGGGCTTTGGAGTCCTCTAGTTTCCATCATCAGATTACTAGGCGTTATCTGCACTATCCTTTCAGTCTTGCCTGTTTGCTCTTCTCCTGAAGCAGATTCCAAGTACCTTCTTGTGAAAGAAAGATGTTTTCCTTTCAGCAGCTATGATGGATTGTGATAGGACTAAAGTTTAATTGCATTTTTAAAGGGGAGTGGTAGATGTACGGTCAGTGATGTGTGTTATTGTGAGGACACTTGTGGGAAGTACCTTTGTTGATCCGTAGGCCTGTGTTGTGCCCAGCATTTGAGGATCATAGAGAGACTCCAAAAGTTCACATATCCAGCACCTAAAATCTGTAGATACTCCCATTGAGTTAAAGAGAAATCAGCTACATGACAAGCCGTAGAGAATAGCACTCAGTTTGTATCTGTGGGGCTGTGATTTACTCACTAGGTAACTTGTACAAGTGCTTAGAGGGTTTTTTTATAGCAATTTACCTCTTAATGCGAGCATGCTAGTCTGAATATGGATCTGCACAGGTGGAGCCCTTGACCTCCTGCCAGAACGTCATTGATTTAGGTAGAACACTTGATAATTAAAGAGCTAACAGTTGTGTTAGTAGGAATTATTATGTTGTACATACTCTGCAAGAGTTCGTTTGTCAAAATTAGGCTATTGAAGGGGGGAGAATTTGTTCTTGTAGGTCGACTTTAATCTCGGATTCTAAAAAATAAATATACAAGTTGCTTACAGATGCTCTCGCATCTCAGAAAGAAATTCAGTCTATACTGTTACAATCATCTTTTAGGCTTTTGTAGAATTGACTGTTTCTTTCGCAATGTTGACATATGATCTACCTTCAAAATATGCACTGTTGTAAAACTTTGCAAGTGAAGTGAGCCATTAAAAAAAAAATGGTTAGCTTGTCCCAACAACAGTCTAAAGGTTTTTTTATTTACTTATTCAATTGGTCTTTTGTGTCCTAAATTAATTACCAACTCATACTTGGCAATTAAGAACTTCCTTTCTTGGCTGACCGTAATGAAGATTAAGGCAGAAAAGGCTGGTATTCTTTTTAAATTCAGAGCACTTTATTTCGGGAATTTTTTTATGCAGCCTCTCCTGGGGATCTTGCCTGAGGCAACTTACAAAATAACAAAACACAGACGTTAGAAATTATAATTTAAAGCCCAGCATTAAAAACCAGCCAGAAAATGAGAAAAAAGCTATTGAGAAGCTTAAAATGAATATTACGAATTCCATACTAAAACCACACTATTTAGTGATAGTAAACAAAAAAGATTTTGGCTTGGCCCCCCAAAAGAAATTAATGTAGGTGCCAGGGAAGGGCATTCCACTGATGAGATGCCACTAGTACTGAATAAGTTCTGTCTGCTTGCCACTCGCTTCGCTTCTGAAGTTTGGGGGTATGGAGAGCAGGGCTTGTGAAGCAGATCTTAACTAGAGGGCTGGACAATATGGGAGGGGGTGGTCCTTCGAGGGTGTAGTCACAAGAGTCTCCCTTCTAGTACTCTGAAGATCTGTGCTTGCACAAATGCCTTAAAGTTGTATGCATGCTTCTGCATGCCGCCTCCTCCAAAAAGCCTTGCCTTGACATACTGATTCTGATCCAACAGATACAGTATCTAGGGCTGCATGTGCACAGTCCTATCAAAAAGAAGTGAAGCTACACTGATCAGCTTTTTGGCATGGAGGTGGTGTGGGTGAATGTAACTGCTTCTTATGGGTTTTCTATTAGAGCTATACACGTGTAGACCTGGTGTTGAAATAGGGTAGAGAAAATGTATGCAGTATTCATCTGTGCACCTTATGCCCCATGTAGCTCAATACATGTGTATGGGACGCTTGCTTCTGCATGCAGGTGGCCTTTAGCTGGGTCTCAGAGTGTGTGAGTTTTGTTAGTAAATTCCTGGGCAAATAGTTCTCAAGGCCCATCTTTATGCAGAATTATCCTAGTGTTGCACTAGTGGTGAACAAAATCTAAGCTGATCATCTACATGGATCAAAAAACCCACAGGAGATGCAGCCCACGGTTAGGCTTGGATCGTGAGAAGCGTCACACTAGAAGAAGGCAACATCCCTGCCTGCCTCCCTATCACTTTAGCCTCTATTGCCATTCAAAACTGGACTTTTGTGGTCTAGTGGACTTAGAGGACAAGTGTGAGAAGCACCCTGGGAGTCTACAACAGTAGTGCAGAAGCAGTGAAAATCTCTGTTCCCCCCCTCTATAGATGGAAAAGTTTTTCCACTGTAGGAGCTACTTGTATGGCATGTCAGGATCAAAGCTGATCTTGATGGCCCTCCCAATGAAAAAAGAAAGATCAGCCAGGATGGTGGGAGACAAAACTGTGCTTCTGTGCCTTTAACTTGTTCAATGGCTTGCAAGGGGGATGCAGAAAACCATATGGTTAAGCAAGTTAGAGAGGCGAGGACAGTTGGGCAGGCATAAAGGCGGAAGAAAAATGGGTGACTCGGTGGACAAGGGGAATAAAAACAGGGAGATTTGCTGACTGTGTATGGTGATGGAGGAATGGGGGCCAGCAGGGGAGAGAGAGAATTTCCTCTTTCTCGAGAAACCTGTGGGTACCTCTCTCATATGTACTGAAGGTTGTTCAAATGTATATTGGACTGCTTCTGTAACATGCTGCTTTCTGTGTAGTTAATATGTGGTATTTCTTAATTCCTGGGGGCAGTATAGCAATAACACATTATATGAATTATTTAAACACAGATTGTAGGTAGTAGAAAAGAGCAAGAGTCCAGTAGAACCTTAAAAACTAACAAAATTTGTGGCAGGGCATGAGCTTTTGTGAGTCACTGCCCACTTCTTCAGATACAGCTTGTAGGTGTGGTTCCTGACCAGAAAATATCCCCTTCTTTTGTCAGCTTTCTGAATCTTTCTACATACCGCACCATCCAGTTTGCACCATGAGGACATAGTACTTTTTCTGGGAGAAAATGTTAATCTGCATGCTCTAGTTCTATTTTTGGAGACTGCTAGCTAGTGGGACTCTTTTTTTTTTTTTTTGCATTTTAAGTATCCACAAGTAAGTGTTTTATTAAGTTCACTCAGAGAAGTATAGGTCCAATTGATTGGGAGAAAAGAGGAATATAAATATTTTAAATGAATACATACACACTCATGCCATTTGCAGTGTGTGTTCCTGTTAGGAAAGCCTACTTTGTATTTTTTTAACCTTCGATTTCATTTGGTTTACATTTCAGATAAAAAATATATTCATGCTTTGTTTGCAATATATTATCTAACCTTTCAGAACATTCATATAGGGTACTTGTACTTCCAGCTGTAAAATCAACACCGTACAAATACAATTAATATTGCTAAAACTTAAAAAATATAGTGGCTGTAATCTGTATGATGTTATTTTGCAGTGAGAATGAGCAGTTAAATTCTACAAGAAACACTGGTATTAGAAGAGATGTAAAATTTCCAGAAAGTTTGAATTCATGGAGAAAACAGGTTCCCCCCTCCCAGAAAAAAGGAAATTTGGGAAAATGTAAATGCAATGCTTTCCTATCAGACCGAATTGCTGCTTTAATTGTATAAAATACATCATTTATAACTTAGTGTATAAAATTGTATCAATCTATTTATGGGGTTTAAAAATGCCTTGGTTTTCTACAAGCAAAATTGCTAATACACCCAATATTGAAGTGAGATATATTTCATAGGAGTTTTTTTTTAAAAAAGCATTTCCTCAGAATTCCCAAGGGGAACGTAAAGCAAATAGCTTACCTGATGGTTTTAGGACTGAGTATGGGGATGGCTCCTAGAGGAGGCAGCCGCTCAAATACATGGAATTTTTGATTCGCACTACTGATTCACTTGTCTGTTTTCATTTAAGGGTCAATTTTCACATTCCACCTTCCCCCAATTATAAGCGTGCTAGCACGGATAATGCATTAGGGGCCATTATGAGGCAATAAATTTTATATGTTATCTGTTGTCGGATTCTTTTGGCCAAGCCTGAATCTATTGCCAGCTGATTTCATGGGATCCTCAAATGCCATTGTTGTCACAGGACAGCAGCTTCTCTTTTCAGTTTCACTATGTTGTTAACTTTAAACCTCAGTAATATATCTTATCACTCACCCCATTGACAGGAAGGCTCTTGTAGAAGTCTGAACAGTTTGTGAGGCAAGACTTTGCTTTCCAAAAGCCGTCCTTATCTTTTCTCTAGCCATAAAACTTCTTTCAGCTTATTTAACTGGGACAGGCACTAGACTGACAAAGATATGCAGCTTCCTAGGTTTATGTGAATTATTCCTTAAAAAAAACAAAAAAAACCCCACGTGTTAGTTGTTTCCCTTCTGATAGATTCTCTCATCTATGTATTCTAGTTAAAAGATCAACAATTCTGTTTTGACTTTGAGATCTCTTGGAAGAATGCCATCTGGTCTCAGTTAACTTACTGCTTTTAAATTCATCAGTCATTCAAGGTCACCTCATGTCACAGTTGGCGGGGTGGTGTGGTGGTGTAGGTATTAATGCTTGGGCATTGTTGAAGGTGGATGGGGGATGTCTTCAGCAGAAGGTGGCAGTGAAGGCAGTGGGCCCACTCCTGCTGCATCATGCAAGCACTTGGGTGCTAAGTAGGGAGCAGAATCTGATGCCACCAAATGACGTTACTCCTGGCACCCGCATCAACTACTGCTTTATCCACTTAGGACTGATACGGAGCTGCAAGAGTGCTCTCGTGTCTTGATTAGCGCTTCCTGATGTCTTCTGGTAAAGGCAAGAACTATCACTCCATCTTCAGTGACAATCAGTGGTAGGAGCTATATTTCCCCCAGAGAAACTTCTGTTATCTCTGAAGATGTAAGAGCTACTATACTAGATGTGTGCCCTTATCTGGATAGCATATGCTAGCCCGATCTCGTCCAATCTTGGAAGTTAGGCAGGGTCAGCCCTAGTTAGTACTTGGATGGGTGGCCACCAAGGAAAACTGGGTTTGCTATGCACAGGCAGGCAATGGCAATCCACCTCTGAACGTTTATTGCTTTGAAACCCCTATTTGGTTGCCATAAGTTGGCTGCAACTTGATGGCTGAAATAAAAAAACACAAACCTTAGTCTTGTATATAGTATCTCTTTGGCCCCACTGCTCACATTTGTTCATTTGTGTGTATTGTGTATATGTGTAAAAAAAATGCATCTAATGAAGAGGACTATAGTAATTGAAAGCTGTGGCATAATAAATCCATTAATCTTCAAAGTACCACAAGACTTCTTTTTATTTTTGCTGTGGCAGAATAGTACAGCTGTTCCTCTAAGATTCAGTATTTCTTTCCCACACTGATGGAAAACTGATGGAAAGAATACATTTAGCTTCTCTGCAATTTCGTTTTTGCTCCAACATTAGCTAATAACCCTTTGTCATCTAACAGTCCTACTGCCTCTCTGGCTGGTTTTTTGCTTCTGATGTGTTCTTTTATGGTTTACAGACCCTGTTAAGATCCAGGGGACCCCTAGCTTTCATTTAAAAGTGGTCATGTTACAAAGATAAGCTTTAAAATGTGATGACAGCGTGTCTTTGGAAAAATGCAAGGCAAATAAAAGAGCCATAAGTGATTTTTTTCAGAAATTGTAATTTTGAAGATCAGATCACAATTTGGAGCACAGCTGAGATGTAATACCATAGTCCAATCATTTCCATTGGCTGCAGTGCTCCAGCAGTATGCCATGAGTTGCTTTCTTTTAATATTAAGAACATAAGAACATAAGAGAAGCCAATGCTGGATCAGGCCAATGACCCATCCAGTCCAACACTCTGTGTCACACAGTGGCCAGTGCCATTAGGAGGTCCACCAGTGGGGCCAGGACACTAGAAGTCCTCCCACTGTTGACCCCCCCAAGCACCAAGAATACAGAGCATCACTTGCCCCAGAGTCCCTATCTATACCTTGTGGCTAATAACCACCGATGGACCTCTGCTCCATATTCAGTTTACCGTCTTATTTCCCAGTTGTGGTTTAGGATCTTGGAAATGCCATATGTTTGTTTACAGGTTTCCCCATCCTTATGATTTGCCATACCTGTTATTATTTACCATGGCATCTAAGTTGGACCACCTGTTGTAGCGCTAAACAGAGTTGCAGCCAGACCATGGTTGTATTTACAAACCATGGATGGAAGGATGGGAATCCGCATGTAAAAAGTAAGGAAGAGCAGGAATTTGCAACCACAATGCCTAAAATGAGCTAATGAGATTCTCTGGTTGAGGGTAAGGACTTGGACTTGGGTGTGTGTGTGTGGCTAAATGAAAGGGGATGTTATTTCTCAGGTGTCATGATCTCTTGCCATTCTCCCTTAGAAGGTTGAGGAGCCCCGGATGTGTGGGGAACTCCTTTCCCTCCACTTTTGGCAGCAGGAAGTCCAGCATTGTTGTTCTGGAGGGGGGGAGTTGTCCAATTCTCCCTCTGAGGTGGAGGACATCTCTATGAGTTATTCCCACTATACCTTTAGGGAGGCAGGAAACAGTTTTTCCCCCTTCCTTTTGGTGCCTTCGGAATATCCCCTCCTTCAGTTTTGTTCCTGCCTCACTAGGGAGCAGCCACATAGGCTTTATTGGCTTCTGATTCCTTCCCTCTTTTCTCAGGAATTTCCCCCTTTTTTCTCTCTCCTTCTTCATTTCTTGCCTTGCTCTTGTTTATTCTTCTTTGTTCCTCCTCTCTTTCTCTCTTGCTGCTTCCTTGCGGAAGCGAAGCTTGGAGACAGCAAGGTCTTCGGACCTGAAGACTTCGCTACAAAAATCGCCCAAATGGTGGGAAAGGACGCTCCCACCGCTTTTTCCTTGGGCGAAGAGGACACTCCACACAGGGCGTAGGAGGAGGCTGCCAGAGGCCCCTCAGGGGCCAACCTGCTGTTTAGGCTAGATCATGTTTCCCTATCAGCCGCGGCAGGATCGGCGGCGGCGCTGTGCACCCAGAAGCACCGCTGGGAGACAGAGGATGACAAGCCTGCCATTTTCGCGGCATGCCAGAAATATACTGGCAGCCATCTTGAGGGTACAGACTTCAGTTCCTGCACCCTCCAGCGATTGATTATCGGGGACCTGGGAGCAGAAGAGTCTCTCCAGTGCTTCCCCTTGGATCAGCCTGATGCAGAGGACGTTCTGAAATGATCTGACTTGAGCGGTAAGGGACCTGTGGCGGGGTCCCTTTTGCAGCCAGCTGAACTTATGGCCATGATCCGGCAGATGGTCCAGCAAGAGGTGTCCTCTTTGCATTCCAGACCTGGGAACCCGGCCCAAAGGTCCATGCCTCAACAGTCAGATTCTCTCCCCTCCTCCTGGCCCACCAAGGCAGTGCAGAAGGCTCTCCCTCCCCATCTGGGCAGAAGGAGGGGGGAGCACGGGGGGGAGGAGGAGTCCATCTCTCCTTCTAATGATGACAGAGGGGAAGGGGAATTTCTTTCTGAGGAAGAAGAGGAGGAGATAAAACTCCCTGAACCATCTAGCAGGTTCTTTAAGGTTGAGGACTATCAGTATTTTTTATCCAAGGCCATCAAGGCTCTGGAGATCCAAGACCTTCCTCCCTCAGAGTACCAAAGGGCCTCTAAGTTCAAGTCTAGGTGCAAGGGAAATTCAGAGTTTTTTGCACCAGAGGAGTATTCTGAAAAGGTGTTTCCTTTCCCTGAATCTTTTGAGCCTCAACTCAGAGCCGATTGGGACAGACCTGTAATCAATAGGCAGTACCCGGCTCTAGTTAAGGAAATCTCTGCCTTACCAAATGATGCTAATGAGTTATTGCAGGTTTCTCCTGTGGACGGCCCTGTAGCAGTGATCCAGTCTACAGGACTTCTATCTGAGGATGGCCAGGGTTCCGTCCAAGATCCCACTGACAAGAAGGCGGAGACGACCCTCAGAAGGATCCATGAAGCGGTCACTGTGATGGTATGTGCAGCCTCTACAGCCTCCATTGCCTCCCATGCGGCCATAGTGTTTGATTCACAGGTTGATCCAGTTGATTCCAGAGGACAATCGTGGCTTGTTGGAGGGAACCTCTCGCATACTCAAGGCAAATTCCTTCACGGTGGATGCTACTCTTGATGTTCTTGCCTTTGCTTCACGAACCCTGTCTTCCACAGCGGTAGTTAGAAGACTCCTTTGGTTGTGGGCATGGCCAGCGGATGCCCTCTCTAAGTCCATCGTCACTGCATATCCTTTCCAGGGAGATCGGCTATTTAAGGATGCCTTGGACAGGATCCTGGCGGAGACGCGGGACAAGAAGTAGGCCATGCCTAGATCCATAAGATGTCCAGAAAGACGAAGCAGTCATTCCTTTCATACACAGCACTCCTTGGCTAGGTTCCATCAGGACCTGAAAAAAGCACAGTGGGATTCTTCCAGATTACCCGGCAAGCGAGGTTCCTTTGATGCCAGATTCCACAGGTCAGCCTTCAACAGAAATGACAGAGGGGATCATGACACCAAGCCCAAACAGGTATGACTGTGCATCACTTCCGGTGGGGGCACGTCGTCTTCATTTTTCGACTGTATGGACAGAGTCCCAGGTGGACGCCTGGACAGTAGAAACTGTGTCTCAAGGATACTCCATAGAGTTTCGCTGTCTTCCACTGGAAAGATTTCTGAAATCCCCAGTCAGCAAATCATTAGACAAGAGGATGATAGTCAACAAAGCAATTCATAATTTGTTGAGCATAAAGGGGATAGAACCAGTTCCTGTTCTCGAGCAGGGTCGAGGAGTGTATACAGTATTGTTGTTAGTTCCCAAGAAGAATGGCAACTGGAGAGCCATTTCAGATCTCAAATTTCTAAACAGATACATCAGACTACATCATTTTCACATGGAGACTCTGAAGGCCATTGCGGACTCCTTGATGCCAAACGAGTTTCCAGCTTCTATAAATCTCATGGAGGCGTATCTCCCTGTTCCCATCCATCCAGCGCACAAGCGTTTCCTTTGGTTCTGCATCTACAACCAGCACTTCCAGTACAGGGCTCTCCCATTTGGATTTCCCACAGCGTCACGGGCTTTTTCCAAGCTGGTCATCAATCCCGTGGTGTTCCTCAGAGGTCAAGGAATTCATGTTCACCCGTACCTCGACGACATGCTGTTGTGGGCCAGCAGTTACTCAGTCTCCATCAAGGACACCAAAGCCACACTGGAATGTTTTCAGAACCACAGGTTTCTGATCAGTCTTGACAAGAGTCATTTTCAGCCCACACAGAGGATTGAACATCTTGGGGCAATCATTGACACCTCTCGCAATGCCCTCCTCCTTCCATTGTCCAAGGCCAAGAAGATTGGAGAAATGGCATCACTAGTCTATCACATCGCGGGGTCTCCATTGATGAATTTGGCCAGGTTGCTGGGCCTGAGGCTCTCCTGTATAGACACAGTCCAGTGGGCATGGCATCATGCCAGACCTTTACAGGCTTTCCTACACCCCTATCAACACTTAGTCATGGGAAAGGGAGTTCTCACTCTTCGGGTTCTCTTCAGAGTCAAATCCAGTCTTCAATGGTGGATGACCTCGGTCAACTTGAGAAGGGGCTGGAAGTACTACGTTCCACTGACCAGGGAGCTCTTCACAGATGCGAGTCTGCAGGTCTGGGGAGCGACCCTGGAGGACTCCCCAGTACAAGGCAGGTGGGATCCAGCAGAGACAAAGTTACCCATCAATCTGTTGGAACTCAGAGCGATCCTTCATGCCTTGAATCACTTTGAATCCTCTCTACGCCATTTCCATGTTCTAGTGCGAACGGACAACATTTCCGCCAAGGCTTACATCAACAAGCAGGGAGGCTCTCGGTCCTCTCAACTCCACCGAGAGGCCATAAAGATTCTCTCCTGGGTGGAGAAGTCCATCATGTCCATACGGGCCGAACATATCGGGGGTCGAGAACATTCAGGCAGATTGGTTGAGCAGGGAAACTCTACAGGAGGGAGAGTAGTCTCTCTATCCTGATCTCTTCCAGATGATTGTGAACCAGCAGGGACAATCAACAGTAGATTTATTCGCCTCTCCCTTGAATCACCATCTGCCACAGTTTTTCACTCATTACTTTCACCGAGTGGCGGAAGTGACGGATGCATTAATGCCCCCCTGGCTGAAGAGTCTACTCTACGCATCTCTACCATTCATCCTGCTCTCCAGGACCATCCGCAGAATTCAGGAATCCAGAGTGGGGGTGATACTCGTGGCTCCCAGGTTGGCACATTGTCCTTGTTTCTCTTCCCTGTCGGAGATGGCTGTCCTCCCACTCTTGGTTCTTCCCGTGAGGCCAGACATGTTATCACAGGGTCCAGTTTGGTATCCTCATCTGGAATGGCTGTGTCTGACCGTGTGGAGGTTGAATGGCGCAACCTCTGCAAATTAGGCTATTCTGCCAGGGTCACAGAAACCATGTTATCATCTAGAAGAGAATCTACTGTCCGTATTTACAATACTACGTGGAAAGCTTTCGTGCGATGGTGCAGGCATAAGAAGGTGGATCCCCTGTCCTTCTTTATAGCTTTGGTGCTTGCCTTTCTGCAGGAAGGCTTAGACTCTGGACTGAAATCTGCCACCCTGCACAGGCAAACGGTCGCCTTATCCACGGTGCTTCCTGCCTATGGAGGATTCAAATTAACCAAGCATCCACACGTCCAGCTGTTTCTACAGGATGTGACAGTGAAGTCTCCTCCACAGGTTCATCACTTCCCGATGTGGGGGTTGAACACCGTCCTAGTGGCTCTCACTAAGCCTCCATTTGAGCCTTTGCGAGAGGTGGGACTGAGATGGCTACAATGAAGACTTTGTTTCTTATATCCATTACTTCAGCACAGAGAGTCTCTGAGCTTGGTGTGTTGTCAATCAAGGCATCATTATGCATTTTTCACAGGGACGAGGTTGTGTTATGCCCTAATGCAACTTTTCAGCCTAAGGTTTCCTCGACCTTCCACCGATCTCAGGAGATTTGTCTTCCTACCTTCTGTCCTCAACCCATACAGCCCGAGGAATTCAAGTGGCACAACTTAGATGTCAGGAGAGCTCTCAAGATCTGTACCTTGAGGACGGAAACCTGGTGTGAGACGGATGCAATGTTTGTCAACATTTTTCAACCACAAAAGGGAGACAAGATGTCCAGGGCCGCAATTAGTACAGTTCTTCAGTCTTGCATCATGGAGGCATACAAGGCGGCAGGACAGGATGCTCCTACAGATGTCACAGTGCATTCACTACGAAGTGCAGCAACTAACGTGGCTTTCACCAACAGAGCTTTAGTTGAAGAAGTCTATAAGGCAGCTACGTGGTCTTCTATTTCTATATTTGTGCGTCATTACAAGATCCATACTACAGCATCTGCGGACGCAGCCTTTGGAAGAAGAGTCCTTCAGCACGTTGTATCACTGGAAGAAGATGATGATCCACCTGGATAAGGGACACTGCTCAGGGAGGTCCCATAGAGATGTCCTCCACCTCAGAGGGAGAACGGTCATTGGCACTTACTGTGAAGGCTTCTTCTCCTCTGAGATCAGGAGGACATCTCGGTCCTCCTGTTTTCTTTTCGGCATCTTCTACTTATTGTTGTGCTAATTTCTTCTTCTTTTTCTGATCTATCCAGTTCTGCTGTTATGGTTAACTGTTATAGTTCTGTTTTTTCTCAGTTATCTGTTATAGGGCAAGGCCATTAAGTTAACTTGAGAGCACTGCTTTCGGAGTCCCATAACTGAAGGAGGGGCTATTCTGAAGGCGCCAACAGGAAGAGGAAAAAACTATTTCCTGCCTCCCTAAAGGCATGGTGGGAATAACCCATAGAGATGTCCTCCTGACTTCAGAGGAGAAGGACCCTTTACAGTAAGTGCCAATGGCCATTCCCCTTTCAATCTGGAAACTTTCATAGGTCCCATGGCCTATGCCATAATCTGAAGACCTAGAAGGAAACACAGCAACACAACATAATTCAGGCTAACAACTGGAAGGAACACCCAAATAGGGAATTTCTCCTGCTAAGATTGTTCTGTCCTCCTCTACCTCTATCCTTCACTTTTGGGGGGAGGTGGGGATGGGTCCAGATCTCCTCCTCAGTTCCACAGTGGTTCACATGGATCTCTAGTCAGTTCCTTCAGGACCAAATTAAGCCTTCAAGCTGAAATGGACCTTCATGGTGAGTACCAGTGTGCCAATCTCCAACCAGTTTTACTATGTATTCAATTGTATTTCTTCCTCTTAGAACAGATGCTGTTACTACTGAATAGTTTTATTTTTGTGTTTGTATTGTGGAAATGATTGCTAATGTTTCCTGGGTGCAGATGAAGCAGTAGACAGGAACTGTCTCTGACAAATATGCAGAGAAAACATGTGCAAGTAGGTACAACTTGGGGTTTTTGGTAGTAGTTTGGCAAATATGGAGTAGTGTAATTGGGAGCAGGTAAAAAACATTTACAGTGCAATCCTGTGCTGATTTAGACCATTCTAAACCCATTGATTTCAATGGGCATAAACTCTGTAAATGATTGCACTGTGAATTGTGGTATCAAATAGATACCTTGATTTTGAGGTGCTGTACCGGAATGCATGTCCTGTCATAAAGGTGATATATTATTATGTAAGTGCAATTTATTATCCTGGGCATAGCTGGTGGGTGTTTTACAGATAGACATTGACACTGATGTAAAATTTCTGCAAATTTTGAAGCTGTGGGGGTGGGGAAGAGTTCACTTTTCCATTGGGGGGGCATGTTTGGGGGAAATTGAAATGTATGCTACGCTTGCTTTTATATCAAACATCAACATGTTTTGCTTCTTCAACTTCATAAAATGTATCGTTGATAATTTAGTATATAAAGTTATATTGATGGGCATATGTATGAAATTTAAATGTATAAACGCCTTGATTTTCTACATCAAAATTGTAAATATGCCCAATGCTAAAGGGAGTGAGCGAGCTGCAAAATGCTGAGCCCTGTGTGGTCTTATTGAACCGTATGCTATGTTCCCTCTAAGCTAGGGAGTCTTGTGAGCAAAAATTCTACTTTGTGAGCTACTGGCATTAAAGTCAGGAGTGAGCGATTTGGCTCCTGCATAAATCAGTTTGCTCTGGAGCCATCCTTCCTGAGCTAAGACAACAATGTGTGAGCCGGAGGCTAAAAAACTGTGAGCTAGCTCACACTAACTCAGCTTAGAGGGAACACTGACCCTATGCTGTCTTATCACAGTCCACTCATTCCAAAACAATATTTATGTATTTCATAGCAGTAGCTCCAGCAAACTTTCCTGTTTCTGAAATTGAAAAAATTTAGAAAAACGCACTCAGGTTTTTTATGGCGTACATTTGGAATGTATAAAATCTTAAATTAAAAAGCATTTCACTCGTTCCAAAGGAAAAATATCTCAGAAAGATTTGTTTTTAGTGCTCCCCCCATTTTTCTAGTTTTTCTATAAAAATCCAGGGTCCTGGCATGACAGAATAACAGCTACTTTTCCCCTGAAATTTTCTCTCCCCTCTCCATGCATTTACATCTTTAGGCATTGAAATTCTTGTATTTAAAATTCTGTCTTGTTTACATGGCAGTTAATACTTTTTAGGACTAAGGTGTTTATATTGCAATCAAATGCAGGTTTATTGAGGACTAAGCCCCTCTGTATTCAGTGGAGGTTACTCCCAGGTAAATATGGATAGGATTGTACTGGTCTACCTGTCTTTTATTTTCTTTACTTTGCCTTGATGGCACTTACCACTTTTAATCTTCCTTGTTCATAACCTTTGCTTTTTTCCGATGCTCCCTTTAATCTGCAGTGTTTAGCTGCAACCACTAGAGAGTGGTATCTCTATAACCTTTGATCATGTGTCTCTAATGCACAGAATGTCCTTATTAGAAAAGAGCAAGGCGCCATTGGTGAGCAGGGACTCTGGCCTGAAGTGTCACTTTAGGTACAAGAGTGCCTTTTACTGCCCGAAAGAAACTAGAGAAGGATTGCCCTCTCAGGTCAAGTGTGGGTTGGAGGACACTCTTTTAAAATGCTGTTGGAGCCTGGGTGAGATAAAGCTGAGCGTGTCAGAGCTCTAGGACCCAGGACATCTTCACTCAAATCCCACTTCATCATGACACTCACTGGGTGACCTTGGGCTAGGCACACTTTCACCTTAATTTACCTCACAGAATTGTTACAAAGATAAAACATGGAAGTGAGGGCCCATATGTTCTGCTTTGGGCTCCACCATACTTCTGTTAAGGGCCACTATACATTATGTGGTTTTGTTGCCCAGAGTACTTAATGTGGAACTATAAGCCGTCCTGGTTCCATCCTGGGCATGGCCATGAGGTTCATGTTTCAAGAGCGCATGTCCCATGTTTACATATTTGTTTTAGATTTACTTGTAAAATGTTTTTACATTTTCTTTTAAAAACACCTGTAGACCAACAGTTAAGTAAATAATATCAGGCGATGAGGCTGTGACGTATTACATTTTTTAATTATTCTACTATTTTTCTGTATTGCATGTATCTGTAGTGTGCCTTGGCTCTAAACTTTAGAAATGGAGGGTAATAATGGAGAAAGCAGCTAAGTTAAGTTGCTTGCCATCTGCTGTAAACATCTGTTTGTGGGATTATATTTCTGTACATGTATTAGTTATAGTAATCATAATTAAATATTGTCCTCCTTTCTCTAGAACAGAAACACAAGGCAGGTTACAAGCAAGTTCCTGCTAGGGTGCGCCAGCCTGTGCTGGTGCACAGATTCCCCCCCGGCACGGAGATTTTTAGCTCAGAGCAGGGGTCTGACAACTGCCCCCCCCCCCCACCAGGGCCTGTGGGCCCAGCATTCTTCACCCGCACAGCCAAAGAGGTTGGTCTGGTTCCACAAGCTGCCTGGCCCACGTCGCCATCACCCTCCTCTTCCCTGACGTGAGTCACCCCCTCTTCGAGCCAGGGATGGAGGTGGGGGGCAGGCTACACTCGCCCTCCTTCTTCCCCTTGGCAACACATCCTTGCGACCCTTGTGGGCCTGCCTCAGCCAGGCTGTGTGTGTGTGTGTATACGAGCCAGGGGTGGGGGCCAGGCCACACTTGCCCTCCTCCTCCTTGGCAACATGGCCTGGCCAGCGCTGTTGGGGGAGGCAGGCAGTGTGTGTGTGCCCCTTCTCTCCTTCAGCAATGTGCCCCAGTGCCCCTTGTGGGCCTGCCACGACTAGTGCTGATGGGGGAGGCGGTGTGTGTGTGCGCATGAGAGAGAGAGAGAGTGTGTGCCAGGGGTGGGGGGGAGGCCTGGCCTGTGCTGCTGTGTGTATGTGCGCAAGAGAGCCAGGGATGAGGTGAGTGCCGTTAAAGATTTTAACAGATCTCTTTAGGTTGAGATGGGATTGTTATAGAAACAGGATAAACAGTGTAAGTTCAGTTGCAGTGGTGGTGGAAAGTGCTGTCTCAGCTGACTTTTGGTGACCCTGTAGGGTTTTCAAGGCATGAGATGAACAGAGGTGGGTTTGCCATTGCCTGCCTCTGCATAGCTACCCTGGACTTCCTTTATGGTCTCCCATCCAAATACGAATGCTGGGGTAATACAGGGAAATCACAACAGTAATACAGGTTTTCTCCCCCATAAGACTGGATGAATTATGTTGTTGTATTTTATTGGTGTTTTAATTGTTTTAATTTTTGTATACTGTTTTACTAAAATTGATGGAACCCATCCTGAGCCTGCTATGTGGGGAGAGCAGGTTATAAATCGAATAAAATAGATACATAAATAAGACAGAGGGTGGTTCTTCACAAGAAGTGCAAAGCTATTCCAAGCCCCACAGATTTTCAGTAATATTTTTTTCACTGTAAGACGGTTCTGTGTTTTTTATTTGAGTCTGGTATTTCAGCTGTGGGGTGGATCATGGTATACGTGTCATGAGTAAAAGGCTTATGTTACTGGTTGTATTGCATTGTGGGTATTGTTCTTGGTGAAAACTGCCTTTTGGAGAAAGGCGGGTTATCAATATATTGAATGAATGAATGAGGAAAAGAGTGCCTCAGAGCATCAGCTGAGTACTTAACCCTTCATTTCTCGGTAACTAATGCCCACCACTATTACAGTGGTGATGGCTACCCAGTTTGAGGGCCAGCAGCCACTATTACGGTGGTGATGGATGACAGGCTACCCAGGTAGTGGGCTAGCATTCATATACATTTCATTTGTTTCTATTCATCTCTTCCGGTTCCATTCCACCCCTTCTCCAAAGGGGATTATCCCATTTTCAAAACAATTGTGCAAAGTAGATTAGGCTGAAGAGGAAGATTGGCCCAAGGTCACCCAAGGAGCTGCGTGGTCTGACTGGGGATTCAAATCCAGTTTTCCCCTAGTCTGGGACTCTGGTGGATCTTTATACAGTACCGGCTGCCATCCCAAGTAGGTCTGCTCAGAAGCAAAGCCCTGCTGATCAGTGGGACTTACTTCCAAGAAAGTGTCCTTAGGACTGCAGCCATTGTTTCTCTGTTGGTTTATTCTGGAATGTTTCGTATATTTGTAAGCTGAAATAATTTTGGGAGGGATTTGAAAAATTAAAAAAAAAAAGTTGGACTGCTCACAACTTTAAAGCTAGCGCTATTTTTGGCTCATGGGGTAAAATGCTTGCTCACAAGACTGCATACCTCGGAGGGTTACAAGTTGATAAAACAAAGATGTCATTCTGTGCTATAAAACAGCGCCATTTGACGTTCTATCAGATCAGAGCAATGTTTTACGAAAGAGAAAAGCCTTGACAGTCTTTCGGCAACAATTTAAAGATTGAGCTAAAGGGTCCAAGGTGGATGAATGTGATGAAATATATCTATTCAGGATATTTTCAGAGACGTATAACAAATATAACTAGTTTGTCATCTCAGGGCCATTTCACACGTGGTGCAGCTGCTCCTCCGTATGCTGAGTGTTGTTAAATGTTAGTTTTGTCGTTTATAACCCTTTTTTAGTGCTTAGTACTCCCCAAACATGTGGTCTTGTACTGAACAGAGACCCAAGGTTGAGAGTGCTAGGAAGTCCCAGCTGTCTAAGAGGTGACCATGGTATGTGTATGAATGCAGAAAATAACATGGATAACAGTGCCTTCACCACCAGTCTCCTCCTCCTTTACTTTCCTAACTGCTCACCAGAACTGTGGAGGGATGGGAAAGCTGAAATAAAAATATGCCCCATAATTATTGCTTAATTTCTAGGGAAAGAGAAGCTGGTGTTCAGGCCTGTTTGGAACCACCACCCTGTGACCCGGAAGCCTTTCCTTCAAACCCTTTCTCTCCCCCCCCAACAATAGTTTCCAGGCTGATCCTTGCCATAAATTAAACCCTGCCTATAATCCCCTGTGTGGGGGATTATGGGAGTGTTCTGGAGTAGTGTTTGCTGTGGCAGCCGGCCAGTGTATGGCCATCTCTCTTAGTGAACTGAGGTTTGCAGTAGTTTGGAGAAGAATCACACCTATTCCACTGGCTTTTCCTTCCCTTCTCATTTGTTGTACTGCTGGGTTTTATACCGTACGAACCAGCTCATCACCTGAAGCTAATTGCACCATTAGTGTTTCTGGAATGTTTTTAGAAACACCAGTATGGAGTAATTATTCATAATGATTAGTTCTGCTCATTATATTGATATAATCTGTGGTTTCTACCCGTAATATTTAACATCTTGGGTAAATATATATCCATGCATGTGCATTCCATCAGTTTTTCGTCTTAAGAGGAGATGAAGTACTTTCTCCTTTGTGCCCGTCCTGGGACAGAAGCATTTGGTCCCTTTTGTTTAGGCTGGAGAGGACATGCAACCATAGAGCATTCAGGAATAAAAATGAACAAATAGCCTGCCTGTGGTTCCCCATGTATCTTTTGAATCTTTGTGGAGGCAAGTGATCTTTAACTTTTAACTAACAGCTTTTGAATTGGCTTAATGATTTGCTTTTTACTCACTTGATTGATCACTTTAAAATAAATGTGTATGTTACCAAACCTCAGTATAGATGTTCTTTGAACTTTTGAAGGTAAGGTAAGAGAACTTTACCCTTTCAAATATTAAAACATTCACTTATTGTTAGAAGAGAATCTTTACTGTAACCTTTTCCATTCTGCCTTGCTATAGAATGACAACGTGTTCTTGCTCTAATTTTACCTCTCAGCCATGTGCATGTTTAAGTGCCATCAAGTTGCTTCCGACTTACGGTGACCCTATGAATTAATGACCTCCAGAACGGCCTGTCCTTAACAGCCTCGCTCAGGTCTTGCGGACTGAGACCCATGGCTTCCTTGATTGAGTCCATCCATCTCCTGTTGGGTCTTCCTTCACCTTTTCCTAGCATTATTGTCCTTTCCAGTGACTTTCAGCCTCCCTGATTAAAAATTTCTCCCCCTCCCAATTGATCAGCTAGTCCTTTGGTTAAACCCTTTTAAAGCTTCCAGCCCTATTTTGTCCTGGGATCTCTGCCCACTGGATGTGTAGACTGGTGGGTCTGTTAAAAGAGCAAAAGGTGTTGTATTGCACTCCATAACTACTTGGTGAGATTCTTCTAACTGATGATCTATGCTACAGTGTTTTGATACAGTTTCACAATAAAGAAACGTGGTCAGGCTTGGACCCTCTGATAGGTTTATGGCTTTTCTTTTCATTTGTTTCACTTCCAGTTTGGTGTAGTGGTTAAGTGCGCAGACTCTTATCTGGGAGAACTGGGTTTGATTCCCCACTCCTCCACTTGTACCTGCTGATCTGACCTTGGGTCAGTCACAAGCTCTGGCACAGCTGTTCCTGAAAGAGCAGTTTGTGTTAGAGCTCTCTCAGCCCCACCTACTTCACAGGGTGTCTGTTGTAGGGAAGGGAAGGGAAAGGAGTTTGTAAGCTGCTCTGAGACTCCAAGTGAAGGGCGGGGTATAAATCCAATCTCTTCTTCTTCTCTTCTTCTCGATGAAAGGCAACTGTGAATACAAATCAGGGGTCATTTTAAATTATGTAATTGTATGAACAAGCTCCACGAAATTTTTAACGGGGTGTTTGAAATGCAGTATAAAGTTTTTAATTTGATGGCTAGTTCTAGCAGAAATGTGGGTCTTTTTTCAAAAAAAAAGAGCAGTTTCTGTGTGTGTGTCTGAATATATTAGTTCCATGTGTTACCATGGTGAAAAGAAATTCTTCTTTTCTTTTTTCAAAAAAACAAATTTTAAAATGAAGACTCAATTTTGAAACACCTTTATAGCTTTATTATTGTCTACCCAGGAACAGTGCTTCATATATATGCTAATAGTTTTGTGCCTTGTCATCTTCTATTACACAGTTGCTTGGCTTAGCACCACCCATTTTCTTAATATGCAGAAATGTAGACCTTAGAATACAGTTCTGGGTTGGACTCCTGAGAGGTGTAGATGGGCTGTGCTGACAATGATGGATTTTTGACATACTTCTATGTCCTGAAGATTCAGCTAGGAACAGTAACTTAACAGGTCGGTGATAGTCTCCTGTATGAAGCCATGCCTGCTTTCTCTACTGTCGCTAGATGCCTAAAGAACTCTGAACAGGTAATCAGAAATGTGATAACTGTATTTGTTCTGTGCCACCTGCTATCAGCAAGGTCAGGCTAATTTA
Source organism: Gekko gecko (assembly GCA_029375565.1). Taxonomy (NCBI): domain Eukaryota; kingdom Metazoa; phylum Chordata; class Lepidosauria; order Squamata; family Gekkonidae; genus Gekko; species Gekko gecko. The sequence continues at coordinate 231,113,994 of JAPDNY010000003.1, forward strand.
AATGCCTAGTGAACATGCCTATTTATGTAAGTGTGCTTATTAGGATTCATTTGTTTGGAAAAGGGGATGGACCAAAATATCTGCTAAAAACACAAAAACAATTTGGATTTGTCTATAAAGAGCTTTGGTAACTTTCTCCTGTCACAGAATTAATAGGCCAACTGCTTTAAATTGGTTAAAATGTGTGGATTTTCCAGTTTGTTAGTTTGTGAATTAAGTACTACTGCTTCCCGGCAGAAGAGAATTTATCAGTAAGAATTGGAATGTAAAGTGCAAGAAAAGGGGGGGGGAACAGTACTAGGTTAAAAAAAGGCAAATAAAGGAAGTTAATTTTGATTGTCATGGATTCTGGATTGTTTAAAACTACAAGAAACATTGAAAGTAAATATTAACGCATGCCCCCAACTTCCCAAAGAGAAAGAACATATTTTATAACACCCAGAGCTATTGCAGCTCCCAGCCATACCTCATTTTAGTTGCCAGTTGTGTTGCCTTGATTTGTCTGAGAGAAGAAACGCATATGTCACATAGAACCTTTGAAGCAAGTGACTCTCTGTGGAGAGGAAGAAGAAAGGTTTGGTTGCAGATGGGACAAGGTTTTTTCCAAACTCTTCCTCAGGAGCGCTTAGATACTCCCAGGGTACTGGAGTACTCAATTCCCAAAGGTGCTAGTGTCCCCAAATTCAGATGGGAATGGTGTCTTTTAGTAAAACTTCAGGCACCAGCTTGGCACTGTGTGGATGACAAGCATTTTGAGTGAAGTGGACGGGGAGGAGGTCAAGGCAGCGTATGATTACAAAGCAGAAAACAGTTCGCGTTTAATGATTGGTTAATTGAAGACTTGTATGCCATCCTGTTTGTGTAACAAGGAATTTTTATATTAGTCACTGGTGAGTTATTATTGCTTCTGAGTAGCCTATTCACCGCTTCCAGATGCGTACACAGTGGAAGAATGGGGTGGTGTAATAAGAATGAAACACTGAAAAGTTTAAGGAATGTGGTTTTTTGTGGAGACAAGGTGTATTGTGTGTCAAGCATTTTCAAATGGATGTGGGGCAGTTAGAGATATAAAATTTCTGAAAATTTTGAAGCCATGGAAAAAGCCAGGATTTTCTTCCATTTTTCCCCTGGAATAATGGTTTAACAACAGAAAATGCATTGTTTATAACTTAGCATATAAAATTGCAGTATTTGAAATATCTACAGAATTTAAAAGTTATAAATGCCTTTGTTTAATACAAACAAATTTTCAAGTATACCCAGTACTAAACAGGAAGTCTCAAGCTGATGCACCCTATGCTACCTTAGCCCATATACCTGAGATTTTGCTGTCCAAAAAGTAGAAAAAATAGGAGTTAGAAATCACCGCATAAAATATATTATTTGTTCAGAAATAATGGTCATACAAAGGGTCAATGATAATGTCCTCACAGCTAGATGTCGTTTCAGCTAGATGCTGTCATCTTCCTTCTGTGGCTACTGGTTAGCAAGAGCTCTGTTTTCAATTAAACATTCAGTTTTTCTCTGAGGCTTTGGTGCAGTTGCTGCCCCACCTCTTTCAGATTTTTTCCCCTTCCAGCAAGGTAGGGTAGTAAGCTACTTCATACCCAGTCTGGGGGTATATGCGCCACAGTGGTTTGAGGGAGATGTGAAGAGGTCAACCACAAGAGAGGAGTCAGGTCAAAAGGACCACAGAAGCAATGAAAATCCTTCATGGCACCCTCATGAAGATCAGATATCGTTCTAGTTGCAGAAATCTCTGGGCCTTCAGTTGCTGCTTTTGGGGAGGTGAGAAGGACTGTAATGAAAGAGGGTGCTTGAAATGTTCAACTGCCACCGTAGAACACTGTGCATCGTTGCTTGGATCCTGGTTTTCCCAGTGTGTGTCCTTTTCCATGACCAGTCGATTGTCAGCCATTTAGCAACTGTTTAAGCTCGGAATGCAGATTTGGAGGTTTTCAGTTAAAGAAAAATAAGAGCCTGACAAATACTTGTGCCACTCATGAATGCCACCTCACAAGCTGCTTTCGGAACTTCCCTCTGTTGCCTGTCTGTCTTTATTTGTTATGATCATAGATCAGCCAAGATTGTCACATAACAGTCATCAGCACATCTACATACAATAAAATTTCAAAGCCATGTAATAGTCTGATTTCAATAGTGCAGATGTAATTAATAAAAGCACTTATAGGCCAAAGTGCAAAATTTGGCTGCCTTAAAGGCGGTATCACTAGAACAATCTGAAAGGAGGAATATAAAATTTATCAAGTCTGTCTGGAAAATTTGATAAGATTGGAGTTATGTAGAGAGACCGAATGTCCCTATACATGGGGCAATACAATAACACATGGTTAACTGTTTACTCCATGTCCAGTTGGCAGGGGCAAATATGGCTGTGATCACACACACTAAATAATCCACTTTCAATCTACTTTCAGTGCACTTTTGAATTGGATTTTGCCAGTTCACACAATAAAAATCTAGTTGGAAAGTGAATTGAAAGTGGATTATTTAGCATGTGTGACCACAGCTTGTGTTTGAGAATAAGGGCTATATGTGTATCTGCCTTCCAAAAGATCTGATTGTAAAGCATTAAAAGAAGGCCAAGGTGAAGGCTTCAGTATTTAGGGAATTCCAAAACATAGTTCCCTGCCACCAGATAAGACTGTGCTCGCTTTCTGTCACTGTTTAATTATGTCTTTGGCTGCCACAAATACAATTTAGAATAGGGCCAGGGGTATAAGGTCATAGGAATGTAGTTTCTCCTCAATAGCTCTCACCAAGCATGAGCGGAAATTGTTTGAAAGAACTAATGAAGGGTTAATCCATAAGAGTTAAGGTTTAATTTGAGCTGAAAGTGCTTTGCTTGGTTACCAACCTTGTGCTTCAGATGGCACCATCTGTAATCTAGGAAGGGGCCTCCTTTACAGAAGAAGTTTTCTATGTGGCATGGGAGCTGCTGTTTGAGGTACACAAGCCTGAAGCCCTCTTGGGTGCATGAAACTTTCTGCTAATTCTTTGGATCCCAGTCATAGAATTTTTGTGGTCAAGCATCACATGATGCTTTTAGAAAGACATTTTCAGAAGCCATTTTTTTAAGGTAGGTTAAGTAAACAAAAATATTTTTACTTCCTCCACACCTAAACAAACTTTCGAAGCACCCTAGTGGACTTAGCATTTAAAATTTTTCCAACCTGCAATCAGCCCCAATGGGACATAATTTAGATCAAGTGGATTGTGACTTTGAAGGTCATTTGAAAATTCTTAAATCCATTCTAAATCCAGTCATTCTAGTACTGCTTCTCTGGAGTAGTGAGTCTCAAACTGCTGGAGAGGCCATTGGCAAGCTAGTTTGCCGATGGAGGAAGGGAGCTGTGGGCCAGACGGGAAATCTACATTCCAGTCATTGCAAACTGAAGGGCGTATATATGTACATCCAAGAGAGGAGGAAACCATTAATCTAATTAATGAAAACAGAAATCCTCTCTGAAATGTTTCCTTGGCATCCTCTAACACCTTTTAAAACTCTCTTTCTTGACAGGGGCGGTCTTGTTGTCTTTTTGCAAATGTATATCTATTTGTTCCTTGTAGAAAGGAAAATTAAGAGATATTATTACAGCAGAATAACCTTTGCCTAGCTCCCCACCCTTTCTTTTACAGCTCACACTGATGGCGTTAATTGCTTAGCTTTAGACTCCCTTTTTCCTCACGTTACATCTGGTTTGCGTGGAATAATAGTAACTCCTTGCCAGATGCTTCAAGCTCCATCATAAAATATTTATTTTAAGCTTTTGACTAATAGTTGAGGTGTGGGAATCATGTGGTTAGGGTACTTGGCTACATCTTTGATTGTGGTTTGAGCCTCCATCCATTTCATGCAGATTTACGATCTCTGTAGTGTGCTCAGTTATAAAGATACGATTCACAGGACTGGAAAAATATAAAGAATTTGAATGTGACTTAGCCATATTACTCCCCTCTGTATCATAAGATGTAAATACTATGTACCTCAACCATACCAGCTGTAGGGCTGATTCTTGACTTCACAGTATTGAAACTGGTAAACAGAGGTATTTAATACCAGATTTTTAAGGAACTGAAAGCAAAACACTTACATCTGAATAGTGCTTTTAATTTTCAGTTTGACACCTAGACAGAGAAGTTATATATGGCGATAAGTATGAAGACTGAGACTTCAGCCCCACTTTGGCTGAAGGTGGAGTGAGCTGCAAGGCAGAGCGTATCAGGATGCCGAGTCCTTCAACCCGGACGATAGTAGGCTATTGCTCTAAGCGCTGTCAAATCTTGCCGCATTGAGTCTGTTATTATTTTAGAGAGAGGAGCCATGGCCCAGTAGAAGAGCTTCTCCTTTGCCTGCAGAAGGTCCCAGGTTCAACCCCCAGCATCACTGTTAAAAAGGATCAGGTAGTAAGTGATGTGAAGGACCGCCACTTGAGACCCTGTACAGTTGAATGCTCTCCTTCATCTATCATGGCACCATAGGGAACTCTCTCTGAGTTTGTTTTATTAAAATATTATATCTTGTTTTTAGTTTATGTTCCTAGGTTGGCTGTCATTGCAAATAACGTCAGTTATAAATACGACAAAAAAGATACTTTCCCAAGGAAACAATGAGAAAGGTGGCGGAAAGGTAGTATAAAGTCATCTAGCCGTCAGAGATTTTCTTGAGAAGTCTCCCCCCCCTTATTTGTTGCCTAAAATGCCAGTAGGGAAAAACTGAGGCAAGCTTCTCTTGTAAGGGAGTTCCACAGTACTATTGAGAAGTCTAAACCTTACATATTTTAAATGGTGAGAGATCGTGAAGAAGGATCTCAGTGGAAGGTTTGTATGTGGAACTAGGTGGGACTTTTATCTAGTTTCTCCTTTATTTTTACCTATTTTCCTTCCTTAGATTTCAATAGATGCCTTGTGGTGTTTTTGTTTCCTCTGGATTTGTGTTTTCTGGCCTGTGTACCTAGGGTTCAGTGGACCTTGTTAAAGAAGTGAAAATGGATAAGCATGCCCGTGCTGTCTAAGAAAGGAGCAGAAGTTAGGTTTGTGCTCCCATTGTCAGAAGCGCATGCAACAAGCACAACAAAATCAGCTATCTCTTTGTGTGAGCATGACTTGTTTATCTGTAGGCTTGAGGAGTATTATAGCCTCACATTTGATTTCAGCTGTATGGTTCTCCAGCCCAGCAAATAACAGTTTCCCAGCTTTTGGCACCAATGAAAGTATCAGTTGCTAGGCAGGCCATAAAGAGGGAAGGATCACATCTGTGAATTGTCAGCTGTAGGTAAAAGAACTCTCACTTGTGACCACAATGACACATTGCATTTATCTAAGCAACAGATCAGTACCTTTCAGCATATGGCAATGGATCCATCTTTAACATTGGCTTTGAAAGACGCATGTGTCTGTGCTCCCATCTGTGTTCTACATGGGAAGTTCTTATCCACAGTGAGGTCTCATTTTTTTCCGGTACAAGCTGCTAACCTTCAGCCTCTCCATCATTTCGGAGATTTTTGCCAGAGTATCATCATTGCTTTACCTTCACCTCCGTGCAGCAGCGTCTTTTCGTGCACAGACACATTGGCAGTATTGGCTTGACAGCGTCATAGCAATCTCATTGTCGCCCTTTAACTACTGAAAAATCTTGGCTTCTTCCTCAATACCAAAATATCTTTCCTGTTCTTGACTCAGATGTTTTAGTTGATAGGAATATTGCGGATTTGTCTCAGATCTGTGCTTTTCTCAGAATAGAGTAGCTACCTTTTTCATCCCAACATAAGCAACATTTCAGGTTCACTACCTACTGGGAGTCCGTGTTGCAGCTGTGTTTGTAGCTCCATATGCAAGACTGCCCTTTCTGATTTTATGGCACAGGTTCTTTTTGATTTTACATCCTGCCAGAGACAGAGTATTCAGACTACTGCAGGTTTCACACGAGATGTTCCAGATCATTTAGTGGGAGAAGATTTCCCCTCAAAATCTTCTTTGGGTTTCCTATTTGCTCCCCTGGGACAATGTATATCATAAGACAAATGTGGACAAACATGACCTAATCAGAGAACAAGTAGAAAGAAAACAGTTGTGAGAGTCTGACCCACAAATCAAGCAGTCAACAAGACTTGCAAAGAAAATGCTTTCTATGTGTTACAGTCTGAAGCACTACAAGACAATAAATAAATTCCTACAAATCATAAGAAAATTCTAATGCAAAGGTACATCATCAGTGTTGTCTCTGGATTATATAACAACGTTTCAAAATTGGATCTTCCTCAAGAAATATTTGTTGTTGTTCAGTCACACAGTCAAGTCCGACTCTTCGCGACCCCATGGACCAGATCACGCCAGGGCCTCCTGTCTTCCGCTGTCCTCTGAAGTTTGCTCAATTTCACGTTCGTTGCATCGATGACACTGTCTAACCATCTCGAAATATTAGAAATATTAGAGTAGTACAAAATTTCTCTTGTTCATAAAGTGCTTTACAACAAGTCATGAAAGATAATGTATTCAGATAGGACGCTGATCTCAGTAAATGTTCAGGCTCAAATATGCTGCTAAGCTTCTAATGGATCCCAGTCTTGTTGACTGCTTGATTTGTGGGTCAGACTCTCACAGCTGTTTTCTTTATACAATGTATATAATGACATCTGTGGGGATGAAGAGCACATTGTGCTATTCTCAGGATTTGTGATGCCTACACCCAACAGGAGGTCTAGAACCACATTAGTTTGCTTGAACTCCTGACTGTTGATGAGGCATTACGAGTGAAGTTGTTCAAAAAGGTATGGGCAACCTTTCTTTGAAATTCTGTATTGGGATACAACTCCTCCACAGAGGAAGGAGGGAAGGAAAAGGAGGCAACCATATCTGTAGGTCTGTCAGGCTAACTGGGACTCTCAACGGCCATAAATTGCTTTCCTGTTGCCTGGGAAACCTATTAAAGGGGGAAAAACTGGCCTTGGATCTATAAAATGCCAACCTCAAATGTTTCTGTTACATATATGGGACCCAGAGAACCCCAAATACTGCTCCTGCTAGCCAAGTATATCCCAAAATAATGCTAGGATATTTTTTAGCAATATATTTGGACTGGATATATCCAAGCACACATCCCATGCTACTTTATACCCATTTTGGGTGCTCCATTGTAAGTTCTTTTGCAGCCTCTTATGAGAAGAAGGAGGAGGCGGCGATTGGATTTATACCCCGTCCTTCACTACCTGAAGGAGTCTCAGAGTGGCTCATAATCCCTTTCCCTTCCCCTCCCCACAACAGATACCCTGTGAGGTATGTGGGGCTGAGAGAGCTCTCCCGAGAACTACCCTTAAGAGAACAGCTCTGAAAGGACTTGTAACTGACCCAAGGTCACACCAGCAGCTGCATGTAAAGGAGTGGGGAATCAAACCCGATTCTCCCAGATTAGAGTCAGTGTTCTTAACCACTACACCAGACTAGGTCCTGGTGGGGCACATTTCTAGCTGATATATGCTATTCTCACATATCCAGCAGGGTTTCCTGTATTTCTACTTACACAGAGGTCATGACAAACTGATTGCTTACCCATTCCTGATGATCTTTGAGTTGTCATCACCACACCCACCCTCCTTCCCCTCTGCAGATGTTTTTACTCATTCTGGTCTGCAGTGGCGCAGGAGAACTGCGTTTGAGAGCTCTTGCCCCACCTCTTGAGGTAAGTGTCGTAGTGGAATTTCCACCCTCAGAGGGAGGGGCTGCAGCCTGCAAGTGAACATTCTCTGGCCTGAAAGGGTTTGAATGATGCTGTGCAGGCACAAAGCCCATATGTGTGTCTGCAAAAAGTGTATCAGTTATGAGTAAGATTTTTAATTTTTTTGAGTTTTTCAAGAACGAAGTACGTTATATGAAACTTAGTGCAGATAACAGAATATACATTTATACTGGAACTGCTGCTACACCATAAAGTAAGCCAATATAAGATTTTTGGAAATTTGGAAAATGGGGAAAAATTAAAGTGAAAAGTAGAAAACATCAACAGTGTAGTAAATAAAAGAGTTTTTTTATTATCTCGCTTTAGGAACGGTCTGTTCTCCCAACCAGCGTTAGAGAGAAACAAGAAAAAGCACATATTTTGGAATAACTTACAGAATGAATAACTCTATAGCCAAGACTAGACTGGACAATGCTTTTCAAGGGAATTGAAAGTAGAGAGAGGTATTGCTTCCTGTGATACGTGCATAGTCTTTTCTTGCAGTTCTACATCGTGTCTTACATAGCTGTCATAAAGAAAAGGTTGATATTTTCTAAAATAAGTTAATCGTGACTGCTTTGGAATTATCCTCTGATTTCTAAAAGCATCATTGGGAAGGCTGTGGCCCAGTGGAAAAGTTTGTTTGGCATGTAGAATGTTCCAGGATCAGTCCCTGGCATCTCCAGTTAAAAAGAACCAGAAGAAGAAGCAATTGGATTTATATCCTGCCCTTCACTACCTGAAGGAGTCTCAGAGCGGCTTACAGTCCCTTTCTGTTCCCCTCCCCTCAATAGACACCCTGTGAGGTAGGTGGGGCTGAGAGATCTCTCTCAAGAACTGCCTTTGAGAGAACAGCTCTGAAAGGCTGTTCCAAGGTCACACCAGCAGTGGCATGTGGAGGAGAGGGGAAGCAAACCCGATTCTCCCAGATTAGAGTCCACGCTCTTAACCGCTACACCAAACTGGCTCTCCACCAGGCAATAGGTAATGTGAAAGACCTCCACTTATAGATGCTGGAGAGCTGCTGCCAGTCTGAGTACTGACCTTGATGGACCGATGATATGATTCGGTATAAGGCAGTTTCATATGTGTTTAGGTGCGTATTGTCATGCTTGATGTAATGCTCCAATATGCACCTTAATAAACTTTTTAAATAAACTTTTCAAAATTACTTTGTTTGCAACCCACATGCACGCATTTGTTTACATCTCAACCACATCTCAACCACATCTCAAAAAGGATATTATAGCATTAGAAAAAGTGCAGAGAAGGGCAACTAGAATGATAAAAGGGTTGGAACACCTTCCCTATGAAGAAAGGTTAAAACGCTTGGGACTCTTTAGCTTGGAGAAACGATGGCTGAGGGGTGACATGATCGAGGTTTATAAGATTATGAATGGGATTGAGCAGGTTGAGAAAGAAGTACTTTTCTCCCTTTCTCACAATACAAGAACTCGTGGGCACTCCATGAAATTGCTGAGCAGTCGGGTTAGAACAGATAAAAGGAAATACTTCACCCAAAGAGTGATTAACATATGGAATTCACTGCCACAGGAGGTGGTGGCAGCTACAAGCATGAGCAGTTTCAAGAGGGAATTAGATAAACATATGGAGCAGAAGTCCATCAGTGGCTATTAGCCACAGGGTATAGATGGGAACTCTCAGTCTGGGGCACGTGATGCACTCTATTCTTGGTGCTGGAGGGGGCAGCAGTGGGAGGGCTTCTCGTGTCCTGGCCCCACTGCTGGACCTCCTGATGGCACCTGGTATATTTTGGTCGCTGTGTGACAGAGTGTTGGACTAGATGGGCCATTGGCCTGATTCAACATTGGCTTCTCTTATGTTATGTTCTTATGTCAGTTTCTTACTAGATGGAAACATAATATAATAAAAGACTTCATAAATTGAGTTCTTTCCACTGCTTAACCAATTGTTGCCTTTACCAGCAAGCTGCTTTTTATGGCCAGATTCTGCTGCATTAGATGATCAGACAACATAACTGAATGGTACAGCCGAATTACAGTATAATTGAAAAATAAACAGGGGTTTTGTGGTACTTCAAATGAACATCATTCTAAGTTTAAGTTTTGTGGACTAGAGCCTACTTCATCAGATGCATGTCCCAAGTTTTTAACTTGGGGTATAACTATAGATAGACTTTGTAAATATTGAAGAAGAAATGGTACAAATCCTACCCTTAGGCTAGAGGAACTTCCTCAGTCCTAAGGGACCTTCCTGTAACTTAAGTGGCTCTTCCATTGGAGGAAGAACCACTTAAGTTGGAGGAAAGCACCTGAGGCTGGAGAAAGGTATCAAATTCTGCTAAGTGGAGTGGTAGGATACGTGCTGACAAATTCATTTTGTTCACTGGGCTCTTTTGTCGTGTTCTCGATTATAATTAACCAGAGTGGTGGCCTCCTAGGCAAGGGAGGCCCTGAATTAAAAGGACATGTGGTTTATATGTTGACATCTGGCCTGAGTAAATGTAGTTAATTGCTGGGAGATCCAAAAAACTGGAAGTTCTTAGCAGTTGAGCCTTTTGTGTTGCAGTGTAGACTTTTCAGATTTTTGTACAATGGAACTGCTAGAACGATTGCAGATAGGCTATTTTAGGTAAGTAACAAACAATTTTTTAAATTAAATGAAATATATTACATTCAGAAAGATGCAATTTTTTTAAAGTACCATAATAAAGCTTATTTACTAGGAAGTGGCAAATTATGTTGTAGGAATGTAGCTTGGTTAGATCTAATATTTTTAAAATAACAAGCAAACACCTTGCAGAATTGTTCTTATATGTTAAATTTATTATTCAGTTTATGTCTAGGTAATGCAGTACTTACCCTGACCTGGATAGCCCAGGGTAGCCCGATCTTGGAACCTAAGCAGTGTCGGCCCTGATTAGCACTTGGATGGGAGACCACCAAGGAATACTAGGGGCTGCCATGCAGAGGCAAGCAGTGGCATAACGACCTTTGAACATCTTGGGCCTTGAAAACCCCATGAGGGGTCGCCCTAAGTTAGCTGCGACTTGACAGCTTTGGAACCAGGTGTTGTTAATATGCTGAACACAGGCTAGATGTTTAACAGGAACAAAGCACAAAAACCACTGGCTGAAAATAAATTTTGTTGTTCTTAAAGGTGCCTTTGCACTCAAACTCTGTTCTGCTGCTTCAAACCAGCATGGCTGTCCACCTGAATCAAGGCTGGATAATGATATTTTTCTCTCTCTGGCCTTGAGTGGTAGGGGTTTTTTCTTGCTTACAAGACAGCCTTGCAGCCTCGCATCTTAAAACATTAATAATATCAGGTGATATTATTATGGGATCTAATAACATCACCTGCATTATCTTGTGCCCCTTCATTTGCTCATCCTTCAGTGTGATATGTGCTGCCATATCTCAGCGATGCTCTTTACCTCGGACAAATCAGGTCCACCCTCCGCAAAAGAATACATAGGTTTAAATCTGATATTAAAAACAAATGGTTTTCAGAAATCAGTTGGGCAGCATTTCATCACCGTTCTCTAACAAAAGAACATCAGAAAGAGATTTCAGCATTAAGCAGCTTGTACTGGTCTCAGTCTCATTGATGAATTCTGTTTCCCAGGAACTTAAAATGGCTTGGGATTCTCCTAGTATCGCTGGTGTTAACTAATTTAGTAAGGCAAGGGAAATTATGGTAATGTTCAGTTACTGTGATCGTGAATAGTATGTGTACTTTTTCCCATTATACTTGAATTTCACATAATTGCATCTTTATGTTGAACTTCAGTAATTTCATGACCCTATCACCCTTGTATTTACAGTTTTTTCCTTTATAATTTCCTTCTCTTACACTCAGATTACCTGCCTGGAGAAGACCATCTAAATGCAACTGATGGAATGGGCTCTAGTTAGCTTAAAGCTTATGGTAGAATACAGCTTGTTATTCTTTAAGGTGTCATAAGATTTACTTTGTTTTTGGTACAACAGACTAACATGGCAAACCCTCTTTCAGAGATGTCGAACTCATTTGTTATGAGGGCTGGTTCTGACATAAATGTCACTTTGTTGGGCTGGGCTACATGTGCCGTAAAATGTAATGCCAGGTACCAGTGATATAAACTTTATAAAACCCAATTAATGATGCTATTTTTACTCAAAATACAAACATGCTTAAAACATTAACACTCTTACAGAACTTCCTTTATTTAACACTTTGATAACTGAATTATTGCATCAAAATCTAGAATCAGCGTTTGTTCTTTAGCAATCTTGAGCATGCTGTTTAGGTGTATATAAGCTGAGAACGTACTTTTGATTAATTGACATTACTTACAGAAAAGAACTGTTCTTCCTCTGAGGCAGAGGACATATTGGAGTGATTCCCACCATCCAATCGGAGAGGTAGGGACAACTTTTTTCTGCTTCCTGTCTCACCTGTGGGAGTCACCCTTCCAATCAGTTCTTTTCCTGCCTCAACAGGGAGACCAGTGTAGAGTAGATTGAGCTACTACTATTTTTTCTTCTAGGTGATTTTTCTCTTCAAATCTCTTATCTCCTCCTCTCGTCGTCCTAACTTCTCCCTCTGTACCTGATGAAGTAGCTCCTGGGGGGATCATAATACATACATCAATCAACTATTTATTTCTTCCAACACCCAAGGCTCAGAAAATCAGAGGAATATCCAGGGCACACTGATCAAGGCCAGATCCACCTCATTGATGACCTTGGCCAAACTCATAGGCCTGTTGATTTCAACCACAGACTTCATCCAGTAGAGCCAACTTCATGCACGACAAGTTCAGCAACTAAGCCCTTTCCAGTTCCAGATTATGAGGAAGGAGGACTTTCCGGTCAGGGCACTACCCAAGGTAAAGATCAGCCGATTATGGTGGACAAGAATCTCCAACCTACTGCAGGGCAACATATATCAGTCTGTGACAATGAAACAGATCTTTACAGATGCCAGTTTGTCAGGATGGTGAACCACGCCGGACAAGTTACCAGTCCAAGGCTGGTGATCTGAACCGGAAGCCAATCTGAGCCTCAGTATTCTGGAACTGAGAGCCATAAACCTCATGCTGAAGCACTTTCAACTACAAGTAACACATGAGGACATCTTAAGTCAGGACTGATAGTATATCCACCAAGACGTACTTAAACAAGCAAGGAATATCAAGAGCTCCACTCTGTGCAAGAAAGTGATGAAAACACTTGACTGGGCAGAAAAACACCTGTCGTTGATTAGAGCAGAACACAAAAAAGATCCTCAAACGATCAAGTGGATTGGACTGGCCCAGCAGGATGATACAGGAGGGAGAGTGGTCCTTCAAACAGGACCTATTTTAAGAAATCACCAGAGGCTTTGGACTGCAGGTGGACCTCTTCGTCTTCCCAGTGAACCATCAACTGGAGAGGTTTTACACAAGATTCTACCACCCCAGAGCACAGGCAATGGATGTCCTCATGTCTCCATGGCCAAGGACCCTGCTGTTTGTCTTCCCACCCATTCTGATCATTTCTAAAGTCATCAGGAAGATCAAGGAACAGTCAGGAGAAGTCATCCTAGTGGCTCCCTTCTGGCCTTGCAGACTAGCTCTGTGCGAAACGTCAGTGAAACATCCATGGAGACTGCCAGTGTCACTGGATGCTACTACAGGGACCCATTTGATACTTGGATCTGGGATGGCTTTGTTTAACCACCTGGAGATTGAAAGGGACAAATTCATGCACCTAGGATATTTATTTATTTATTCCAATTTATACTCCGCCCTCCCTGCGAAAGTAGGGTGCCTTCCATCAAAGTAAATACATAAATAACAATTTAATTACCATAAAAACATCTAAAAACAGTTCATTATAAAACAGTGCAATATCATAAAGTGCTAGCAGTGTTTTAATTTCATAGTGATGGTGTTACCATGTGAGTGTATTCAATAGATTATCTAGATGTTCAGCTTGCTGAGCTTTCCCAGATATCATCGGCAGGCTCAGGCTGTCAATAGCAAACCAAGGGCCAGGGCTCTATAAATGTCAGTTGTTGTTGATAATGGTGGCAGCTCTTAATTGAAGGCCTGATGGAAGAGCTCTGTCTTACAGGCCCTGCGGAACTGTGAAAGGTCCCGCAGGGCCCTGATCTCTTCCAGGAGCTCATTCCACCAGTATGGAGTCACCATTGAAAAAGCCCTGGCCCTGGTTACAGCCAGCCTGGCATCCTTGGGGTCCAGGAGGGCCAGTCGGGTTTGTGACCCTGACTGTGAAATCACAGAAACCCTATTGGCATCCAGGAGACTTTCAATAAATAGGATCTACAAATGTGTCCAGGAAGGTGTTTGTTCAAAAGGAAAAAGGTTGACCCCTTAAGACCCACCTCTTAGATCAATCTTAGCATTTCTAGAAGGAGGAGTATCCAGAGGTCTCAAAGAGCCTACAGTGAAGTGTCAGGTTGCTGCCTTGGCACAAACATCTCCCCCCTCCCATATGTCACTTCCTCTAGGGTGTAGCCCTGAAGGATCCACCACAGATACACAGGTTCTCAACAAGGAACGTTCACACAGTTCTCTCAGCACTAACCAAACCACCATTTGAACCTCTCAGAGAAGTCGAGTTTAAATGGCTAAGTATGAAAACTCTCTTCCTCACTGCCATCACTTCCACCAGATGAGTCTCTGAATTGTGGGCGCTATCAGTCAACCCTGAGCTTTCCATATTCCATAAAGATGAGGTGGTGCTAAGGCCAGTTCCACGTTTGTTCCCAAAGTAAACTCCAGATCCCATTGAGCTGAAGAAATCTGTCTTCTGTCCCAATCCACAATACCCAAAGGAATGGGGTTCACATCCTGGATATAAGACAAGCACTCAAGACATATATTTTTAGGACCAGTCACATCAGAAAGACTGAAGCATTATTCATGTCCGTCTGTCCTCCTAACACAGGACATAATATGTCAAAATCGGCTATTAGTAGCACAATAAAGCATGTGTAGTCAAAGCATATAAGAGCCACAAACTCCATACCTACCAGCATCACTGTACTGACTCACTATGTCTTATCTGCCCCGAGCACGCCTCCCACCTTAGAGAAACTTTTCCTGTCCATCCCACCCCCCTCCCCTGCATGTAATCCCAGGCATCATTTTACCTCTCTGAAAATGAACTTCCTTATTACACTAGATTTTTTCATCTGTAACCTTGGAAGCATTTTTAATGTGTGAAGCAGGGTTTCTTCCCCACTTAGAGAGGGCCACCCCAAAAAGTACACATATAAACTCTTCAAGGAACTGGAACCACCACCCTCAACACTTGCTCAATCCACCACAAAAACCACGAACCTTCCAGATTCACTTGCCACCTGTCAACGACCAGAACTCCTAAATCGGCTCTTTTCTCCCACCATCTCTGATTCGTCCACACCAATCCACTTTCCTCCAGATTTCTGGTCTGCTCCCACTGACCTTTCCTTGCATTTCAGTCCCATTTAGAGACCTGGCCTTCCACAAAGACACCCCCCCCCGTGGTGCTGCGGTTGGAGCATGGAAACGAACAATTGGGAGACCCAGGTTCATAAGCCCCACTCTGCTATGGAAGCTGCTTGGGTGAGAACAAAAACATAGATGGGGAGAACAATATTTGCAAATACTTTGAGTCCCCATTTGGGGAGAAAAGCAAGATCACAGTTACCTAGAAAATAAAAATGATGCAACAAAATCTCATTAAATCTGTAAGATGGCTGAAGACTCCTGTTTTATCATAGCCTCCAACTGCAGCCCCTATTCTTGCATCCCAGCCCCCCCAACACAAACACGTGGCACCTCCCCTCCCCTCAACAGTTATATTTCTCCTTCCCTTCCATGGCTTTCCAAGCACAGTTCCTGCTACACACTCCATTGCATGCACTTCCGCCCTTCCCTTCTGTGTTCCTCTAGCCAGTCTCTTATACCCCTCTCCCCAGAATGCACTCTGGCATTCCCATGCCTACACTTCCCCAATACCTGTTTCCATCAGCAGCTCCCCACCACCACCTTCACACATAATGACTTCTCTCTCCCTTCCTTCCCCCCTCCTGCCTCTCAAAGGGCCTTTCTCCCTCCTCCCAAAGGGTGGAGAGAGGTGGGAAGAGGAAAAGAAGATGACGGTGGTGACAGTGGTGAAAGAGGCAGCTTCAGCTGCTGAAGTGAAGGGAGATGCCAATGTAAACCAGTATTGACAGGTGGGTGGCAACCCTCTGCCTCTGACAGGAGGAGGAGAGAGTGCAGCGGCTGCACGTACGCAGCCTGGTCCAACCAAGGGGGAAGGATGGACCCTTCAGCCAGCCAACCTGATTTGAGTCTTTTCATTGCTCTTGCCACTGCCGCCACTACCTCCTCTTCTTTGCTTGCGGGCCAGATAATAAATCTGGACAGGCCGGTTCCAGCCCCTGGGCCTTATGTTTGACACCCCTGCTCTAGAACTAGATTTAGATTGGTAGCCGTGTTGGTCTGAAGCAGCAGAACAAAAGTGCCACTGGACTCAAAATTTGTTCCTCTAGAACTAGTGATGTCTTAGAACTGATGTGAATTAGACATTTTGAAGTGCCTGGTCATTGTTAGAGCAAATTCCTGACATTGTTAGAGCAAATTCCTGAGCTTCTCCATGGGCGTTTGGAACCTGGGCAGAAATAGCATCTCCCATCCTTGTAAAAACTGTTGCGATATATAAGATCCAGCCCATAAGACACTGCCTAGGTTTCCAGTGGTCTGTGATTATGCACAGCCCTGTTATATTTGTTTCTATACTGCTGCTTGCTCCACTTCTTTCTAAATCAGTGGCTTCCAGCCTTTTCGAGTATGAGGACCTCTCTTTAACATCAGAATTTATCCATTGATTGAGAAAATACGTAACGATGACAGGCTACTATGAATTCAGTAATGCCATTAATGAATGTTTAGCTTATTAATTATAGGAGCATCTACATACCTTTGAAAAATAGCAATACCTGCAAGGCATATTATTTATTCTACCAAAGGTATGTTTGCTTATTTATTATACTGAGTCATTTAATGAGATGGCTGATGCTGAGTTGCAGCTTTCAGAGACTGGAGATCTGGTTGAAGCATAGACAGTACAGACCAAGAACTAGACACAGTATAAGAAAGCTTCGTGTATTTGTATGGTTTGAAGTTACCAGTTTAGCTGCCCAGAATTGACCTCCTCCTTGCTAATAGTTTCTGCAGTCCTAAGCAGCTGATTGCATTGTCTACTGGATGTCCTATCCTGTTGATTGTATTGATTTCCATTGTGTAATCCGCCTTGAGTCTTGGAGGGAAAGGTGAACACGGCTGTTAGTCTGTTGTTGTTCTTCCGTGCACAGTTGAGTCTGACTCTTTGCGACCCCATGGACCAGATCATGCCAGGCCCTCCTGTCTTCTGCTGTCCTCTGAAGTTTTCTCAATTTCATGTTCGTTGTACCATGGGAATTCACTTGGAACCACAACAGACTTCCAGTCCTTGACAGAACAATTGGTGGGTGCTTATTTATTTTGATTTTAGCCCTGCTTTTCAGTGGAAAGTCAGCATCCAGAGGTGCTCACAGGTATCAGCATCTAATACCAATAATGATTAAGGTGCAATACAAAGTGTTCTTTGTAGAGAGAATTCTCAGTTGTGCTGGACCCAGGCAGGATCAAGAGATGCCTGGCTGCTTAATTTACAGGATTTATACCCTGCCCTTTCTGACCTCAGCAGGGCCACCAGATGAATAACAGATTCAGAATGTACCTAATAAAAACTTGTCTTAAAAACCTAATAAAACCAAACAAATACACACAATTAAAATGATTACAACCAAGGCTAAAATACATATACAAATACATAAAAGCAATTAAAACATAGGGCAGGAAGGAGGGCTCACTGAGGAATGGCAGATGAATCGTAAAAGTTTTCTAAAATCAGAAGGACCTCATCTCCAGAATACACTGTCAGATCCCTGGGCATGTGTTGAGCTGCAGTGTTTTCTACAGCTGATCACGTAGTGGCATGCAAAATTCATTCCAGTATAAGTTTTCTTGAGTCAGAGCTCACCTCAGATGCATGAACTGCCTGGGGTGGATTCTTCCTCCCCCACACTTACCAGAATACCCTGGCATGGTCAAGAGGGAGATGTCACATCTTGATGAACTCCTGGCCCTTCATTGACTTCCCTGATGCATCTCTGGGCCTCCCCCGTGTTGGCAGACATGTGGGAGGAGCTGGGGAAGTCAACTGACAGGCCTGCAAGGACGACTCCAGCCACATAGTGGCTCCTTAAAGGGCTGCAGCTCATTCCTTTGTTCAGTGTGTGGTCAATTTACAGCTGTTGCCAGAGATTTGGGGGGGGGGTTAGGCAGTGCAATCCAATATGCCCCACTCAAGCCTTTCACAAGGAGTGATTCTCCTCGTGAGTAGGCAAGCAGCCCTGACTGGGCCACTGCACACTTTGGGGGCCTCTAAGTTCCTGTGCCCCCCCCCCGGATGGGGACTTAGAGCAGTGGACCCAGTTGGGAAGGTGTGGTGTTGCTGTGGTAAACTGGCTGGCGGATGAAGCCCAGCAGGCAGTTGGCCTGACAGAGATTTGGAGGAGGACACGGCCACCATGGAGATGAGCCCAGGGGGGAGTGCAGATAGGGGAAAGAAACTCGCCCAATTGGGATGGATTTGCAGACCCTTTGAAATGACTTTTGCGCAAACACCCCCGTCCCACGCAGGGGTCCATGGCCACTGTCCTAAACAACATGTGATTAAGACCATCTGACTCTGACTGGGGTTTTAACGGCTGCGTTGTAAGGATTGCAAAAATGACTGGGTAAAACAATGTGAGTTGTAATCTACCAAAAGCCGGATGTGTGGATCTTCCCAATGCTCTCCTTCCCACAGAAACCCTTTTGGACCCCTGAAAAGCTGATTCTGGTGGTTGTGGCACCTACATGGACTGAAAGCCACAAAGGAAGAACCATAAATAACGTAAAATAATTAGAGTAAGGCCTAGGAACCTCTTCCTGCTGATGCAGCTTGCAAGATCTGTGTTAGTTGGTTACAGTCATACATTGGAGGGGCTTAGTTTGTCCCTCTGTAGTCTCACAGTGAAAACTTCAAGACAAGACAAAATAGCTCAGGCCAGAGTTCCTCAGATTCCTTTTGATCTTCGTGTTACGTGTGGTTCTCTCCACAATGCTCTTGCACCTCTTGAGGTTTTCTTTTGGATTCCTGTGTGCAGAAATAACTACAATATTTGTGTGAAGCAAACTGAATACATGAAAAACGGTTTAGCTTGATTTGGTGATACAGAAGGTCGTGACGAAAGCTGGACCTTCTGGAATGTTACTCGAAGTGTAAAGATGGTGAGGGACTTGCAGGAGAAGCGATCAGTCATGTTGATGGCTTTTTCTTTTTTTAACTTAGCACTTTTGATATTGGAGAACAAGGTCCTTAAAGTGCACTAAAAGCAGTGAAGTTTAGTGTTTTTAGTTAGAGGTAGGGATTTTTCTTCTGAGTGCTGATATATCTTCAAGCATGTCTATGTTTATGGCTGGGTATACAGTTTTAAAACCACAAAACGGCTCCAAGTAACTAAAAATTCAAGGAGCTGCGGTGGCTCAAGTGGTTAAGATGCTGAACTGCAGGCTGTGGAAGGTCAGTAGTTCAGCAGTTCGAGACCCGAGAGTGCTGCATGACGGAGTGAGCTCCCGTCTCTAGTTCCAGCTCCTGCCAACCTAGCAGTTTGAAAGCAAGAAATTGCAAGTAGATAAATAGGGACCACTTCAGTGGGAAGGTAACAGCGTTCCGTACGCCTTGGTGTTTAGTCATGCTGGCCACATGACCACGGAAACGTCTTCGGACAGCGCTGGCTCTTCGGCTTTGAAACAGAGATGAGCACCGCAACCCTAGAGTCAGATTCAACTGGCTTTCGAGCAAGGGAACCTTTACCTTTACTTTAACTAAAAATTCTGTGCTGTGGAAAGTGGAATTTTCTTTATAGGTATGAATATGGAAACTAAAGAAAATTTGCTCTTTGCTCTTCTGCATAACATACTCTGTTTTTGTTCACTGGTGGAGGACAAAGAACTTTATAGGGTACTGGTGACCAGTGGAAATCCTGGTCAGCCTCACATCTTTCCCCTGTTTCTAAGATTCTGAAATTTCACCAAGTAGTGCTCATATACTTTCAGACTTAAATTTGCCTTAGTCATGAGGGCTTGAAGAGTGACAGCTGATTTTCTTCAGACGCCAGATTCCATTCTAGGCATCTTTGACAAGCCTTTATTGGCATATGTATATACATACAATAGGAGATCAGATTAAATATAGATCGGAAAATACAAATCCATATAGGGTAAAATTGGAGCTAGGGCGCAGAAAAACAGCAGAAAAGCAGAAAAAACTAGTGGTTACTTATCAGAACATATAGCCACAGCACTAAGAAGAAACCTTGCTACTATTTCAGTTATTTCCGTATCTTGATTATCAAGCAAAAACAGAACCTTAAAATTGTCAGGAATCTCTGAGAATTGAGCTAATATAGGGTACAGAAGATCCATCAATTTCTCCACAGTTATGCAGTCGCAGACAGCCTATAACATAGATATGCCAGCATGGATAACCTGAGGAATTAGAGTGGTGAACTGGTTGGGATGTCAGTCTAAGTTTTTTTTTGAGGGGGACCCCCCCCCCAAGTCCACGGATAGCTTAAAGACCAACGTTTATTCCAGCATGAGCTTTCATGAGTCAGAGCTTACTTCTTCAGGCTATAAAGAGGAAATCATTTTGGAAATTCTTATAGGAGAAAAATAACCGAAGGGGCGGGGGGGGGGAGCTGGGAGCAGAGAGAGGCTTGGTGTAAATTCCATCATAAATTAGATGTGGTTCTCTGTGTAAGGGACTGGAATAGACTTTAGGTTGTTGAATTTCATTTAGGAAGTATCTGTGCCACCTCATCAGAGTTCTGCTTGAGGCAGCTTACGATTAAAAATAATTAATGAAGTAGAGATGAGCGACAGCTAATTAAGCAAGAAGCGGTCGGAAACAAAAAAAAATAGATTAGTTGCTGTAGATTCTCTGGGTTGTGTGGCTGTGGTCTTGGCATTATAGGACTTGACGACGTTTCGCCAGTAGCTGTGACTGGCATCCTCAGAGGTATAACACAGAAAGATCTTTCTGTGTTATACCTCTGAGGATGCCATTCACAGCTACTGGCGAAACGTCAGGTCCTACAATGCCAAGACCACGGCCACACAACCCGGAAAATCTACAGCAACTAATGAACTCCGGCTGTGAAAGCCTTCAACAACATATATATAAAAAAATAGACATCAATAAAGTGTTATAGTCTGATACAACGTGTTCAGAACAGGCAACTGAAGTTTCTAAAAAGTGGGTCCTGTTGAGCTGTTAGAAATTATAGGGAATAAGGAAGTTCAAGTCTCTCTTTAAGCACCTTCTTAATCCCTTGATGAGTTCTAATTCAGCACTTTCATGTTCTGTATTCCCTTTGAACTTTTTTTTGGTAGGACAGTGACTTTCAGATCTGCAACGGCATGTCCAGAAAGATTAAAATGTTGCTCCACTGGTTTCTGAATGCTGTAATTGCTCATTGATTCCCATTTTGTTGATTCTCTCACATAGGGTCAGATGTGCTTGTCCAGTGCAGATAGTAGAAGGACATTGTTGGCACATGATGGCATACGTTAAATTGGATGCTGTGCACATGCATGAGCCCGAGGGTGATGTGGCTGATGTTATTAGTTCCTGTAATAGTACTACCTAAGTGTGTGTGGAAACAAAGTTGGCATCTAGGTCCGTTGCAGTTTGATTCTTGGGCTTGTATCTGTATTGGGTGGTCCACTGTCGGTGGTAAGAAGCTGTTTTAAGTTGGGGGGGGCTGTCTGTAAGTAAGGAGAGACCTGCTGCCCAAGGCCTGTGACAGAGAAATAGTCAGGAGTGGCTATTGGTCGCTGATGTATCAAAATGGTTTAAGTTGTGAGCTGTGACAACCAATAGGGCTCTGCTGTGTCTGTCTTGTAGCAGGCTAGTTCTGGGTACCATTCTAGCTTTGTTGATCTGCTCCTTTACTATACTGGGGAGTCTACTGTAATCTATAAAAGGCTTTTTGTAAACCTAGGTGAGAATACCTGGAAGGGGGGGGAGGTTCTTAGAAACTTGGGCTCAGCCCCACTCCTCCATGAAACTTAGTGACCTTGGGCCAGTCCCACTGTCTTAGACCTACCTCAAAGGATTATTGTGAGGATTAGAAAAGGAAGGTAGAATTTTGTACATCACCCTGAACTCTGTAGAGGAAGGGCAGCATTAAAATATGCCAGGTCGGTGTGTTGTGTGTAAGAGAGGCTGTGTCCCCCCCCCCCCATACACTTAAACTGATGGGACCACTTGATTTCCCACTACAAGTCTAAAATAAGAGAGTATCTCTCAGTCAGTACAGTAGTACTGTTGGAAACAATGTAATCAAGCAGGGACTGATTTCCATAATTGGTGGGAATGTAATGTTATTCAGACATTTTGGAAAGAAGTTCATAAGACGATCTATGGACTTGTGAATTTTTATCTTCCATGTTTGCCAGAATTTCTCCTGCTAGATTTTTGGGCAGACCTACAACTTCCAAAACAACAGAATTTTTAAAATTTCAACATGAGTGTCTGCTGCTAGATTGGCCATAGCTGAAAAGTGGAAGTCTCCTTTGGGTCCCACACTTCATAATTGGCAAGTAAATTTATGGGAGCAATATATTATGGGAAAGATTATGAATAACCCCTTTTTTGCTGACTCTCCTTTGATGTGGGGACAGTTTTATTATGAGGAAACCTGGGAATTGGTCATAAACTATTTTGCTTACAAGTGAGTTATCCCTTCTGTCTAGCAGATTAGCGTATCATTGAAATTATAAAAGGGGAGGAGAATTGTATAAGTTACTGAATTATCTCATTTTAGATAGGTAGTTTTCTGATGAAACTGTTTTTAATTTAAATGATACTTTGATGTTATGATATGTACTTTCTTATTTATTAAATTTATTAAAATAAAAAAGATGTTTGAAAAAAATACAGTAGTACATTGTCCCCCATATTGATGCAGTGTTTTGGAAAGACAAGTGATGAGCAAAAATGAAACTTGTTTCTTTGTGGTGTCATGTATTTCTTCAGTGTTCTCATCCCCAGGTATTTGAAACTGGACATTTCTCATTTCCAGACACTTAAGGAGTTCTTGATAGGGATTTTATTAAAGTGTCAGATTCGGGACTTCTGACTGTGCATGAGGCAAGATCTTGTGCCACAGATGTGATAAGAATGTTATATTTAGAAGGGAAAAGACCACCTTGCTGGACAAATGCCATTAAGTTGTTTCATAGGGAGTGAAGCTCATTTTGCATATTTGGGTGGAAATTAGATTTAAAGCTGAGAGGAGGAGGAAGGTAAAAGATCAATCACCACAGAAGTAGTTGTTGGAGGAGCTGAGGTGGGGGGCAGTATTGGTATAGTTTCAAGCCCAATATCCAAACCTTTGATGAGGCATACTGAGAAAGCAGTATCTGGCCATGGATGAGAGATACATCAAAATAGATCATAAAACAAAACCAGCCCAGGGAGGTGAGTAATTAAAGATCCCAGCATCAAATGCCAATGTAGTTGAAATAAATGTTTTGCATGCCTTCACTGGATGAGGGGAGATGAGTTTTAGAAGTGGGTGAGCTGTGTCAAAGGCTTAGTGTGTAGCTTCTGCTAATGCATGCTTTGCTGACCGAAGGCAAAGAAAGGACTTGGGTTGCTCTGAGAGACATTTAGACAACAGCTGATGTACTTTTAGGGTAATTTCCGTTTCTGATCCCATTCTTTCTTTGTTGCCTCTGCCGCTCAGCAATTTTGGGTCCTGGTTCTATGCAAATGCAGCTTCATAACATTCTAAAACTGTAACCAAAGGGTTGGTGCCTAAATCTCAGTCAAGCTCAGTTTTATTTGAACCCCCTCTGCTTATAACATAAGAAGAGATTTGCTGGATCACACCAGTGGTCCATCTAGCCCAGCAGCGTGGTTCCCACAATGGCCAACCAGTTGCTCTAGAGGAACAACAGACAGGGCATAGAGGCCTGACACTGCATCCTAGTTCTGATATTAAGAGGTTTATCGCCTTTGTGAATGTTCCACTTAGTCACCATGGCTGGTTGCCATTGCTAGAGCTGTCCTTCTTGAAGCTGTATAATCCCTTTTTAAAGCCATCTATACCCTTGGCCATCACTACATCCACTTGCAGTGAATTCCACAATTTAATTACTCATTGAGTAAAAAAAAGATTTTCCGGTTTTTCCATCTGGAATCTTATTTACATAAGAACATAAGAGAAGCCAATGTTGAATCAGGCCAATGGCCCATCTAGTCCAACACTCTGTCACACAGCAGCCAAAATATACCACGTGCCATCAGGAGGTCCAGCAGTGGGGCCAGGACACTAAAAGCCCTCCCACTGCTGTCCCCTCCAGCACCAAGAATAGAGTGCATCACCTGCCCCAGACTGAGAATTCCTATCTATACCCTGTGGCTAATAGTCACTGATGGACTTTTGCATCAACTTCATTAGATGTTCCCCGAGTTCTAGTATTAGAAGGGGGGGGGGTTCTTTCTATCCTCTCTTTCCACCTCATGTATGATTTTATAATATGTCCCTCTCCCCTCACCTATTTTTCTAAACAGAAAAGTCCCCAACTCTTTAGTGTTTCCTCATTGGAAAGGTACTTCAGCCACTGAATCATCTTGGTTGCCGTCTTATGCATTTTCTCCAGGTCTGCAATGTCTGGTTTAAGATAGGGAAGAAGAACTGTATACAGTGCCCTAAACGAGGCCGTGCCATAGATCTCTGCAGAAGCATTATAGTATTGCTCACAACAACTTTCAGAATGTTCTCCTTAACTGTCATCTGTGCACATTAGCTTTAATTTTTATATTGTTTCTTTCTGTGTTTCTCAGTCTCAGTAGACTTCATTCTCATTGTTGTCTCTAACTCTGTTCTTTAACTTTTCACTTGCCCGTGCAGCTGTGGCACTCTGATTCTTTTTCTGAAGGTGTTGTACTTGTGGGGGTGAGATTCTGTAATGGATGGCCATGTGTGCATGCCACCTTTGGAGGAGGCATGCAAGATTAAATCCTGCCACTGACTCAGTTGTCCCAGGTGGGCTTTTAGAACCCGTGCTTCTAGTCTTCAAACACCTCTGTGGGAAGAAAGCGTGGCTGCTTCATACGTACCCATTCTGCTAACGGCTGATGTCGTCTTTTTGCAGCCATGCAGTACAGCAACGGAAAGGCATCTATGTAGCTCTGTTGTGTGTGTGACAAAAGTCATGGGTCTCTTCTTTTCCCTTTTGACATCACACATTTGGCAGCATGTGGCCTTTTAGGGCTCAGGAGAACTGTTGAGATGAGGGTGTATGTGGAAGTGCTGGGAACTGTGAGACCCCAGATAGGCACAAGTGATAACTCTGCTGCCGCTGTTCAAACTGATCTACAAGGTAATCAGGATGATGCTTACATAATCTAGGCTGAACATCTCTTATGGAACAAATCTATAGTAATAAAAGGATCTGCCTGACTGTCCGTCTGTCTGTGGAAGGCCTAAATCAGCAGAAAATAAAGCTGGGAATCTCAAAATTGGCCACCAGCTTCAGGATGATTAGTTGTGCCCAAAATGATGGGAATTGGAACACCCTGACCCATATTATCTCCAGAGCATTCCTGTGCTGCCCTGTTTGCAGTGGAGGTGACAGTTGTCTGTTTGTGACAAGCAGTAGCTCCTTAGAAAAATAACGCTAGGGATTTCAAAACTGGCCATCAGTTGCAGTGCCCCAAATGAATGGAATTACAACATCTGGCCCAGATTATCTCAAGAGCATCCCTATGCTGTTTGCAGTGGAAGTTGCTGTTTACACACTAGAAGACAAGAAGGTGGAGGCGGCCTGTAAAGTACTGGGTTTCAGGCCTCATGACTCGGACGACGACATAAGAGAAGACGCGTTTATTCGTACTTCACATAAGACAAAGAACACACAGTAACGGCCGGAGGCCAACTATATACAGTTAGGGGGGACGGCCCTATATTCCTATTGGCGGGTTTGAATCGCCCGCCAATGCTGCCATTGGTTCACTACTGGCGAGCTCAGGAACCTAGTCCCTATTGTTCTCAGAGAGCGAAGCTTGGCAGTGTTTCGCCAGCTCAGCCCTCTGATCTCAGGACACAACACCCCTCCCCCATGGTTCGTCCCCTATCAGGTGACGTAGTCTTTTAAGTATGCTGGTGGCCTCCTTTCTCTTAGCGAACGTCGGGGGGCCGGTGCCGGACTGGCGGGGCCCCTATCGGTTGTTCCGCCCGCACACGGAGCTTGGGCCTCTGGAAGTCGCCGAGGCGGTGACGGTGGCGGCTGTAACGGTGGCGGCGGCGGCGGCGACTCAGCTGCTACCGGGGCCCCCTCCGGATTCCGTGGACTCTCTGGCGCTGGCTCCGCTGTCGGTGCTTGCGGTTGATCGGATGATGGGGCAGGGGCGGCATTTCCCGGTAACTCGATCTCTCTATCGGGGTCTTGACGCCTCCGTAGCTGGTCGATGTGTTTGCGGAGGACCCGGTCCCCATCGGTTAGGACCTCGTATGACACTGGCCCGGTGGGTTTTAGGATGCGCCCTGCCACCCACTGCGGCCCCGCTCCGTAGTTCCGGAAGTAGACAGGGTCTCCCGGTAGGAAGCTCCGGGCGCCTCCCTGTTCTCGACCAGCTTTCTCTCGGGGGCTCGGTCCGGGTGGAGTCTGTCTAATAAAGTGGTAGGGCGGCGGCCCATTAATAGTTCTGCGGGGCAGTGTCCGGAGATGGGGTTTGGGGTGGTGCGGTATGTGAGAAGGAAGCGGGCCAGCTGGAACTCCCAGTCCCCCCCGTTATGCGGCTCAGGGCCTCTTTGGCGGTGCGTACCGTCCTCTCCGCCTGTCCATTAGTTGCCGGGTGGAAAGGCGCGGATCGTATGTGCCTGATGAGGTTCCTTTCGAGGAACGCTTGAAACTCCGCAGATGTGAATGCTGCCCCGTTGTCCGACACGATTGTGTCGGGTAACCCGTGCGTTGCAAATATCTTCCGCAGGGCCCTTATTGCCGCCTTGGTAGAGGGGGTAGACACTGGGCTTATTTCCACCCATTTTGAATAAGAGTCTACCGTTACCATGAACTGGAGCCCCTGGAACGGCCCCGCAAAGTCTATGTGCAGGCGTGACCACGGCTTGTGGGTAGACTCCCAGCTTTGGGTTGGCGCTCTCGGTGGATTGGGGCGGACCTCCTGACATCGTGTGCACCCTCTGACCCAAGATTCAATTTCTGCGTCCACCCCGGGCCACCACACGTAGCTCCTTGCCAGAGCTTTCATTCGTACGATGCCCGGGTGGGCCTCGTGCAGCGTTTCTAGCACCCCTTGTCTCATGGGCCCCGGAATGATCACCCTGTCTCCCCATAGTAAACACCCTTTCAATGCGGACAGCTCTTCCCGCCTGGCCTTGTACGCTGTGAACTCTGGCCCTGTCTGTTCCGCTGGCCACCCCCTCACCACCCAGTTTAGGACCCGGGAGAGAATGGGATCTCGGGACGTGCGGGCGGCCACATCTGCAGCCTGAAGGGGGGGTTTGGCAGTTCCTCCATCAGCAAGACAGCGGGGGCTGGGGCCGGATCTTCCCCTGTCTGCGGCAGCGGTAGGCGGCTCAAGGCGTCGGCATGACCCAGCGCCTTGCCCGGCCGATGCTCCAGTCGGTATTGGTAACCCGCTAAAAATAAGGACCAGCGCAACACCCGGGGCGACAAAACTTGCGGCGTTTGTTTGTCCGCCGCGAACAGTCCCAGGAGCGGCTTATGATCTGTTACGAGCGTGAAGGGCCGCCCGTACACAAAATTGTGGAATTTTTTTACCCCCGCCACCAGTGCCAAGCCCTCCCTGTCGATTTGGGCGTAGTTCCGCTCCGCGGGGGACAGCGTGCGGGAGTAGTAAGCCACCGGGACCTCCCTCCCATCCGGTAGCTTGTGTGCCAAGACTGCCCCGACCCCATACGGTGATGCGTCGCACGCCAGGATGACCGGGAGCTTTTCATCAAAGTGCGCGAGTACTGCGTTTGAAATCAAGAGGACTTTCACCCCCCGAAACGCCGCCTCCTCCCTCGCTCCCCATGCCCAAGGTGTCGCCTTATCCAGCAGCCTGTGTAGGGGTTCGGCCACGGCGGCTTTGTGTGGGAGAAAGGAATGGTAAAAGTTCAGGAGGCCTAAGAACGCCTGGAGCTCGGCCTTGGACTTCGGGGCGGGGGCCTCCACGATGGCCTTCACTTTGTCCCTCGCCGGATGCAGGCCTGATGCGTCTACCCGGTATCCCAAGAACTCTACTTCCGGCACCCCGAGGAGGCACTTTTCCCGCTTCACTTTCAGCCCCGCGGCTTGGAAGCGTTCCAATACAGTTCGGAGGCGGGCGGCGAAGCTTTCCGGGGTGGTCGCGGCGATGAGGACGTCGTCGAAGAACGGCGTCACTCCAGGGATCCCTTTTAACAAATCGTCCATTAGATTTTGGAAGATCCCTGGGGCCACACTGACCCCGAACTGCAGCCTCTTCACCCGGAAAGCTCCCGGTGGGTCACTATGGTCTGTGCCTCGGCCGTGGCCTCATCTACCGGGAGTTGCTGGTACGCCTGTGCGAGATCCAGCTTTCCAAATATGCGCGCCCCTGCCAGTGTTGCTAGGACATGGCTGACCACTGGTACGGGGTATGCGTGCGCCTGGAGTGCCTGGTTAATAGTGCACTTATAATCCGCGCAGATGCGGATCTCCCCGTTTGGCTTGACGGGTGTCACTATCGGTGTCTCCCATCTAGCGTTCGGGACGGGCTCTAAGACTCCCTGGGCCACCAGCCGGTCTAATTCGGTCTCTATTTTAGGGCGGAGGGCCAGGGGCACGGTGCGGAAGCGCCGACGGATGGGCGTCACGGTGGGGTCTAAGTGGAGCGACACCGGGGGCCCTTTGTAACATCCCAGTTTCCCGTCAAAGACCTCTGGGAATTCCTTGCACACCGCCCCCCAGTCCCGCACCCCACATTTATTTACTCCCCCAATCGATATGCCTAGGGCCTCGAACCACGCCCGCCCCAGGAGACTCGCGAGATTTCCCTCTACCACCACCAAGTCCAACTTCCCCTCAAAGTCTCGGTACTGCACTCGGAAAGTGCCGACTCCCCGGATGGGGACAGGGTTCTTTTGAAAGTCCACCAAGCTTAGTGGCGATGGACGTAGAGGGGGTCCCCTAGTGGGCAAAGTCTTTTTAAAGTGTCCAGGGAAATGATGGACGCCGCCGATCCCGAGTCCACTTCCATGCAACAGGGGACCCCTCGATCCGCACGGTTACTTGGATCTTCGGGGCAGAGGAAAGGTTGGGGTTGGGGAGGCGAAGTACCTGTAGTGGTTGGTCGGTGAGGTGGTACAACTCGGCGACCTCTTCCGTTGTCTCGTGTGCGGTGGACGATGCGCGGTACTGGGGGACCGACGATCTCGAATTCCGGGAGCCCTTGGACCGGCAGACCCGGGCGAGGTGTCCCTGCTTTCCGCACCCGTGACAGACAGCGTCCCGGAACCTGCAGGATTTCCGTCCGTGGCCCTCCCCGCAGCTGGCACAGACGGCTCGGTTGCCGGAGTACTTGGCTTGCTCCCTGTTGGCCTGCTGGAACGGCGCCGGCCGGCGTTGTTGGGGTTTGAGGGCGCAGACCTCGTCCGTCTCTTCGTTTCCGGGGCTTGGGCTCCTTCCAACCACCTGCGCGGCCGCGACCGGCCGATCCCCTTCTGCGGCCTCGTGGGCAGTGGCGGCGTCGAGGGCCTCGTCCAAGGTGAGCTTCCGGTGTCCCACCAACTTGCGCCGCAGCTTGGAGTCCGCCAGGCCCCACACGAACTGTGTCAGCAGGTTGTCCTCCACCTTCGGAAACCCGCAGTCCACGGCTAGTGCCCTTAGCGCGGCTAGGAAGTTGGCAATGGATTCCCCTCGGGTCTGGACTCGCCTCTGGAAATCCATCCTCTTGGCCAGGAAGGTCGGCCGGGGGCTGAAGTAGCCATTTAGGACGTCCAGGATTTCCCCAAACGAGCTCTCCAAGGCCGTGCGGGGCACCAAGAGGCTCTTGGCGAGGTGGACGGTTTGGGTGCCGCAGGCGTTCAGGAGGATCGCTCGTTTCTGGTCGGGGTGGCGGATTTCGTTGAGCTCCAAGTAGCTGATGAGCTGGTCGACCCATGCGTCCCAGGTTTCTGGCTGCGACTGGTCGAAGTGCTCCAGTGTTACGTGGGAAGCGGCCATGGTTCTGTCAGGAACGGCGCGCGCCGGGGCGAGCGGTGCGGTGCTGCTCTCGGGGTCAGCGATGCGATGCTCGGCGAGCGGTGCGGTGCTGCTCTCGGGGTCAGCGATGCGTTGCTCGGCGGTGTCCGTTTCGTCATTCATGGAGTCACAGAAGGCGTTAGAATCCCACCTTCGTCGCCACTGTAAAGTACTGGGTTTCAGGCCTCATGACTCGGACGACGACATAAGAGAAGACGCGTTTATTCGTACTTCACATAAGACAAAGAACACACAGTAACGGCCGGAGGCCAACTATATACAGTTAGGGGGGACGGCCCTATATTCCTATTGGCGGGTTTGAATCGCCCGCCAATGCTGCCATTGGTTCACTACTGGCGAGCTCAGGAACCTAGTCCCTATTGTTCTCAGAGAGCGAAGCTTGGCAGTGTTTCGCCAGCTCAGCCCTCTGATCTCAGGACACAACACGGCCCAGGCAGGGGGAGGTTGGAGTCTGTCCCATCGTGCACAAAACAAACCTTCAGACAAGTTGGCCAGTTAAGAGATGGTCTTAAGGATGGTGCCTGTTGGAAAAGTTTAGAAGCAGCAGCAGTTGTGCAGTCACCTAAAATGTTGCAAAATCACTTTTGTTACCATGGTACTGGTGTTTGCTATTTCCTATCCTTATCTATAGGGTGTGTAATAAGAAGCATCTCTCAGAAGATATTTTGAATCATGCCAGAAGTATAAAATCTAGATAAAGAAATGACACGTAATGATGCAGTTTTTAATAGTGCTCTTATAAGGATTGGTCGAAGATTGCATTCTAGCCATAGGTGGCTCTCCTTTGAAAACATTTGGTCTTCCTGAACCACAAAGGGATGATAATCATGCTCTTGATAAATCAATTTATAATGGGCATTTTATATTGTCCTGAGTAGCTTGGAGAACTCAATGTGACAACAATGAACCAAGCTTTAATATTGGATCAAAGGAACATTTTTGAAGAAATTAACTGGTGCTGTTTTCAATAAGAAAGGAAAGGCATATTTTTCATAGATCAAATGGAGCAGGAAAGACATTTCTCGTAAACCTACTTCTGGCTACAGTTTGCTAAAAAGGATGATTGTTCTTGCTGTTTCTTCATTGGGCATTGCTGCAGCTCTTTCGGCGGGAAGCACAACTGTTCATTCAGTATTCAAAGTACCATTAAATAGGTCAACTGCCGATCAATCAAATGTGCCGAATTGGTAGAGGAAGAGCAAAAGCTGCAATGTTGCAAGAGTGTAGATTCGTAATATGGAATGAGTGTAGCATGTCTCAGAGGGCTACATTAGAAGTTTTAGATTACACATTGCAGGATTTGTGACGTTCTATTGGGTGGGGACTTCTGACAAACACTTCTTGTTATTCCAATAGGAACTAAAGCTGGTGAGCTAAAGTTGTCCGAAAATGTAGGTACAACTTGTTAGTTCACGAAGTTGCAGGAGATCTCTTGAAATTAGGTAACAGGGCAGTAACACCTGACTGAGGATATACACCCATGGAAAATGCTGGGAATATTGTAGATAACTTTGAAAGATTTACAGAACTCAGTATTGTAGATAACTTTGAAAGATTTACAGAACTCAGTATGTGGGGCGCAATGAATCCAGTGTGGTTATGTCAGAGGGCTATTTTAGGTGCATAGAAATATTTATTCCAAGAATTCCTATAATACCACAACAGACTTTCCCTCTCCATTTAAGAGGCTTCAGTTTCCATTTAAGAGGCTTTAATTTACATTGGACTAAGTTTTGTGATGACCATCAATAAATTGTGAAAAAGAGTTGCCCCTGATGGGCAACTGCATGTAGAGTGCTCAAGAGTAGGGATGGGCACAAACTGGCTGATGAGCTAAAGTTCATCATGAATTTTGGCCGGTTCATGGTGTGCGAATTTTGATGCAGTTTGGCTTTCTGCTCTTCACAAAAAAATAGCTGAGTGGCAGGGAGCTCCCTGCCGCTCAGCTGTTTGGTTTAAATGGCTAGGAGCCATTTAACTCACAGCTTTTTGTGGGGTGCAGAAAGCAGAAGACCATTTAAACCACTGCTTTCTGCTCCCCATGGCTTTTTGTGGGGAGCAGAAAGCGGGTTTTAAACTGTAAATGGCTCACAAACCAATATGCACCAGGTCAGTTCATAAACTAATCTCCTGGTTTATATAAGTTTGTAGTTCGATTTGTGGTTCAGCTACTAACTGAACCGCAAAAATGAGGTTCGTGCCCATATGTACTCAAGAGTAGAATACTTAAGTACCTACCTACCTAGTACTGCTCATACAGCTATCACCTTAAGCAGAAAGATACTTAAGAAAAACTATTTATTTTCACTCCTCATGGTAGGATAATTATTGTAGTAGGAAATGAAGCCTTACTATCATAAATAATTTACTCTTTAATTTCCATAATTATTTATTTGTTAATTTGATGATTTAAGTATTAGTTATGATTCTTTACCATGTACACGTAGATGTAAAATAGTTGACTGTGTCATATAAATTAATAGATCATCAGATAAATTGAATGGTTGCATTACATACCAAAAATGCATAATATTTGTTTATATATCTTAATAAGACCAATTAAGTCCAGATGTTGCATGTTCTCAAATTCAGGTGTTCTAATTGATTTCTTTTACAGAATAATAGTTTTTTTTGACAAACAAAATGAATTGAAATTATTCTAGGAGAAAAATATGGCCAGATGCTGCTTTCAGGGTCAGCCTGTGGAGGCTGAGCCCCTAGAAAACATTTGCAAGCACAGAGAGCGACAGGGTTGGTGAGCAGAGTGAGTAGGGGTGGACCCCCTAGTGCCTGGTAAAATAGCTTCGTATAGTATCTTGCAATTATGCAAATGCTAAAGGAAATCAGAACCCATTAGTCTTTCAAACTTTCTCTGGTTTATGAGAGAACTTTCTCAGTCTGAGATTAGAAATAATTACACAGTGCCGAGTGGGAAATATGATTTGGCATGAAGCTCCTATTTATTTATTTCCTTTTTAAAAAACAGGATTTGACAACCAGAAATTTTTACTGGAAAGTGAAAACTGTAGGCCAAATGGAAAGTTATTTTACTGGTACCATTGTTAAATGTGAAATATGAATAGGTTTCGGTCAAAGGAGGAAGTCAGCATGTAGCCTTCTGTCATCTGTTAAAATAATGAAATCTATATAGATTAAGGAGACATACTTACGTGGAAGCATTGCTTTAAAATGGGTTTTGGTTTTTTTGGGTTGATTATGCTGTTTAAACATTGTGACTAAACCTGCTGTTTCTAATCAATCTGCAGGAGAGGGGAGCAGTTCTTTCCCTTTGCTTGATTCCTTGTATTTAAATAAAGATCAGTAATGCTTCCAGTGACTTGCTAAATTAGCGTTAGCCCCCAGGGGATCTGAGAAGCATTTTACATTTACATATACATTTTATTCATCTTTTGAGAATGTGCAACAGCGCAACTAACCTTCCACTGTGAATAAAATAGAAATAGTTGTTTGAAGAGATGTATGGGGCAGCTGGAGATTTCATAGTAATCACGTGAAGGTACTTCTGTGCCATGTAACCGATTCCCACAATGCACTAACTACAATAGGTTTCTGTATTCTGTAACTGTGTACGTTGTGTGTGTATGCAAATGTAACTTTCTGGATTTTCCCCCTTCCTGCCCTAGTCCCCTGGGTTTCCGCGGACCTGCTCATGATAGTCAGGGGACCCTTGGAATGCTATGGATGCTGTGTGGTATATGCGTGGGTGGGAACGATTGGAGTAGGAAAGGGGGAATTAGCCACAGTCACTTCTCCTTATGTAAGAGGAAGTGCCCTTCTGCTCTAGGGTGGCCAACCTCCAGGTGGTGACTAAAGATCTCCTGGGATTACAATTGATCTCCAGGTGAAAGAGATTAGTTCCCCTGGAGAAAATGGCCACTTTGGAAGGTGGACTGTATGGCATTAGAACTCACTAAAGTCCCTCCCCAACCCCCTCTCCTCAGGTGTCTCCCCCCCCCCCAATATCCAGGTATTTCCCATTCTGGTGCTGGGAACCCTATTTGGCTCATGGAAAGGAGAGTTCAGCACAACCCATGTTTTAGAGACAACCTCAGAAAACAAACATCCCTATAATCTGGTTAAGGAACCGAAACAGATGTGCGGGTAAGCAGAGCGAGTGTGAGGCTGTGATATACAAAGGCCTTTCCACCCCGGAGGAGCATTATGTTTGGCATGCCAAATAGTTGATGATGTTCTGCACACTGCATCTTTTGATGGCGTATGCTCAACAGTGTCCTAAGGGTGGTGTTTGCTTAGTAATCCAGTCACACAGAGCAGCAATACAGCTATCACCAGCCTTTCTGCCTTTGAAACATGAAGGGCTTTGGTGTAGTCTGAATTGGTTTTGAGAATGTTAATTTATAGACACTGCTCTGAAAAAGAGGTTCACTTTCATCATTCTGAAAAAGAAAATGTTTCTCAGTTTCCAGTTTTTCCAGTCCCAGTCTTAATATATGGCACAGGAATGTTCTGTGTATGGGAGTCTGAGGCATATGGTATCCCTTCCTGGTTGCCCTGTAATTCAGAAATTTTGTTTATTCCTGTGTTGCTTTGTTAGTTGAGTTGTGTTTTGCACAATCCTACAGGATGTCATTAGCTAAGTTGTGGAACTTGGTTCCTGCACAGAGCTTACTTATGAAACTGTAGATTTAGTAATAAGTGACAAACAGGGGTAATGATAGTACCCAAATCTGACTTTGCAGTTTGCAAAAAAGCACAACAGTTGATTTGGTAGTTGTTTCATGGACATTTAATGACTTCTGGTGTCTTTTGATGGTGCCCTTTGATGGTACCCTTGGCTTGTTTCATAAAGGAATGTTGCTGGACTTTCACATGCTTTTTCTTTTCTTCTCCTCCTCACAGACGTTCCATCTTCAGAGCAGGCTGAATTGTTCCTAAAGAAACTTCAGCAGTGTTGTGTCATTTTTGACTTCATGGACACACTTTCAGATCTTAAAATGAAAGAATACAAGCGTTCAACTCTTAATGAACTTGTGGATTACATTACAATAAGCAGAGGCTGTTTGACAGAGCAAACTTACCCTGAAGTAGTTAGAATGGTGAGTTGTCTTTTTTTTTTTACTATGAACATTTAAAATGCAAATAGAGCTATCTAGTCACAATTGTATGCCCAGTGTAACTAGAGTCGAGAAGATTAAATGGGAATGCTTGGTCTGAGCATTAATATGAGGATAGCTTTCACAAAGCAGGGAAGATGTTTTTTGTTGAAAGAGCTGTATGTTCAAATCATTTCTAAGTTTTGAAAATTCACAGTGCAAAATATGAATAAGTTGTATCACAATGGGCGCTAGAAAGGTGAAAACAAGCTTTGAAAAACCTTACTAGAACTTAAATTCTTAATTTTGTTTATATCCAGACCTTTGCATGCTGGGCTTCTTTGTTCAAAACAACTTTGTGATCATAGTTACATTGCTAGCTAGCTTCATTAGCAACTGTTGAAATATTTAAAAGTTGCTGTCACATGGAATATTAATGTTTGGGAAAAATACTTTTCACACGGAAGGTGAAGAGAGTTTCTTCACCAGTTGAGAAGATTTGAGTGCTCTAGAGATCGTTTGCATTGTGCCTAGTATTGCATTGCTATTATTTTGGTAATCATCGTCATGAATTTCTGTGGAACTACTTGGTCTAGCATTTTGTCAAATGACTAATGTTAATTGCATGCTGTGAAGGTATACTAAGCTACGACAGAGAGCATTTTATTTCTCATGCAGCTGAATATTTGTATGGGTTGGGTCAACTTTTGTACTGGTATGTACAATCTGAAAATATTCTGTGGCTGCACATTTTGAAATTCTGTATAGTCTATTCTTCTATATAATGCTGCATGTGAACAGTTTACTAGATTTTACCAGAAATTAATGTTGTTAAATTTTGGATATGTCCCTTAAGATTTGTAAGTGGTAATCATTCAGATATGAACATCTGGTTTAGTGCGGGAAGTAATGTGTGTGTTACTTGCTGTCTGGGGTAGGGGTTAGGAGCACGGACTCTATTCTGGGAGAACCGGGTTTGATTCCCCACTCCTCCACATGCAGGTGTTGGTGTGACCTTGGGTCAGTTACAAGTTGTTTCAGAGCTGTTCTCTCATGAGCAGTCCTTGAAAGAGGTCTCTCAGCCCCGCCTACCTCACAGGGTGTCTGTTATGAGTAGGGGAAGGGAAAGGAGATTGTAAACCGCTCTGAGACTCCTTTGGGTAGTAAAGGGCGGGTTATAAATCCAATCTCTTCTTTTTCTCCTCCTCTTCTTCTTGTGACGACCCTATGAATTAATGGCTTTCAAAATGTTCTCTTGTTAACAGCCTTTCTCAAGACTTGCAAACTGAACACTGTGGCTTCCTTTATTGAGTCAATCCATCTCAAAAGTATTTTTTTAAAAATTAATATTGCACAGGATTCTCCCCCCCCCCAATCCCAATTTAAAAACATGGTTCTAACATTGACACTCCATGGTGGCCCACTTTTACAGAATCCTCCCTCTGAATAGGCACTGACTCATAGCCTGACCCTTTTGAAAGATATCATAAAGCTGTTTTTTCTTGGGCATTGCTTTTGGTGATGAAGGTTAAACATGCAGGAAGGGTATTTTCCCAACACATGTAGAACAACCATTCTCTAGTGGTGAGAAAGGAGGCTCTGGAGTACCTACTGTCCCAGCTATAGATGTTACAGAGCTTGGCATACAAGCGGTGATAGTGACCAGCAATACTGCGAGTGCTGGAGGCAAGACTAAGACTAGCCTTGGCTTAGACCAGAGACCAGATAACCTGAAGAGGTGCTCCATTGCTAGTCCGAAGTCTGCTGAAGGTTGAGGTTCTGAATTCAGGTGTATGTTCTAGTCCTTACCTTCTTGAAGAAAATCAAATCTCAGTTAGAGGGGCACAGCTCTGTTTCTGAGGCACATGCTCTGGTAATACCAGTAGGACTCGTGTGAAGATCTGGGCATTGTGGTGAAAGTGGAATCCCCAAAGCTGAGTGAATTTCTGAAAAGGAGTAGAAGAAGATGCTGTAAGGAATTGTCAGTAGCAGAAGAAAAGGAAACATAGTCCCTTAGGGTTCTTCATGTTCATTTGTGGAACTATCTGCAAGAGAAATTTCCTGAGTGCCTGGCTTATGAGATAATCCTGAGACTTCCATTTTCTAAGGGGGGTTGGTGTCCCAGCATGATTCTTCTCATACTGGGCATCTGTACCCTTGGTTGCAGCATCGATTAGATCCAAGCTCCCACAAACAGAGTGAAAAGCAAAAGTCCAGTAGCACCCTAAAGTCTATCAAAATTTGCGGCAGGGTGTGAGCTTTTGTGAATCATTGCTCATTTCTTCAGAAGAAGCAAGCAGTGGCTCACAAAAGCTCATATCCTGCCACAAGTTTCCTTAATTCTTTAAGGTTCTACTGGATTCTTGCTGTTCTTCCTCTGAGGCGGAGGACATTTGTGTGGGGTGATTCCCACCATACACTCAGGGAGGCAGGAACAACTTTCTTCTCCTTCCTGTCTCTGCCACGGGAATCAACTGCCCTCATCAGGGAGAGCAGTTAGGGGGTGGGCTGTCCTACTTCTACTTCCTATTTCTCTTCTTATTTCACTTATCTCATTAACTCCTAACTCTTTAATTTTTTCCTTACCTTTACTGGATCTTACTTCCTACTGGCTCTCCTTTCCTTTCTTGGCTCCCTGGTTCAGGGAAAGAAGAGAACAGAGACAGAGCTCCTTAAAGGAGTGTCAACTCATTCTGATAGTCGACTCGCATAGCACATCTTTTGGCCTCTCAAGCCATTTAATCATTGGGAGGATTGTGATGCCTTCCTCTCTGAAGCAGAGTTCGAGGCTCTGCTCAAGGCAGGAATAGGTGTGTCCTTGGATCAGGCAGGCACTGACCCTAACAGGACTGCCTTGGCTGCAATAGATCATATGCCTAAACAGGAGCCAAAAAAGGCAAAAAAGCACCACCTTCAGAAAACAGTTCCTGAGTACTCAGTCTGCTCAAATCTGCTGGATGTGAGTGGTGGCCATTTTGCTCATGCAAAAGGAGGCTGTGAAGAAGATCCCATTGCCTTCACAAGCTAGCCGGGTGCAGGAACTGGCAAGAACAATTGGGAATCCCCAATTCAGGTCTCCACGGAGCCGGAAAATTATCTTGAGGATCGACGGAAGGGTAATGTACTCACCCCTGGGCCCTTTAATTTCCCCCTGGTGTTCTTCTTGCTAATTAGACAGACCATGAGGGAAGAGCCTGAGAATTTCTGCCCTCAGGGAAGCCTTTATCCAGCCCTCCCTCCTCCTCTCTCTCTCCCCCCCCCCGCATGAGAGCTCAGGAGGAGCCTCATTGATTAAACCACAGAAGGATTCAGCCAACAGGAAAAGAGGGAGAGATAGTGCACTACGGGGACCTGATCCTTCTTCAAAGAGTGATGTAGATGACAAGGAGAAGGAAGAATTCCTCTCTGACTAGGAGGATGATGATGTTGAGTTCCCTGGTGGAGACTAGGGATAAGAGAAAGGCACTTCTCAGAATCTGAAGTTATAAAGGTAGAAGGCCCTTTGGAAATTGTTCCTTTTGTGCCCAAGATGTACTTTCCTAGATTCAAACAAGAAGCAAGAACATCAGTCAAGACAGCCCTCCAGAATGGGAAACTACCCCCAAGTTTAACAAGCAATCAGACATCATATTGGACAGGGCCAGTCGAGATGGGAAAACCTCTAAGTTGTGACTTGCTATCTGCTCTAGTGGGAGAACGTGTGCTTCAGGGATGTCTGGATCAATTCCCATGCTGACAGTTGGGCGGTGGCAATAGTCACCAACAGGTACACCACAGAATTCAACAGATACCCACTGGAGCGATTCATAATATCCCCTGCATGCAGGAATCCACAAAAATGGCTCAGAAGCATCAAAGCAATCAAACATCTTCTCAACATTCAAGGCATAGGGCCTGTCGCTCACTCAGAAAGGGGGCATGGAATGTACTCTATTTTCTTTATGGTTCCAAAAAATAATGGGGACTGGAGAGCAATTCTTGATTTGAAATACATCAACAGATTTGTGAAATCGAGGCATTTCAGAATGGTGACACTACAGTCAATCACTGAGTCTTTACAACCAGAAGAGTACCTCACATTGATAGACCAGATGGAGGCTTACCTTCACATACCGATCCTCCAAGGTCACCGGAATTTCTGCACTTCTGTGTTGGAGGGAATTTTCTTCATTTCAGAGCTTTGCTCTTCGGTCTCTGTATAGCCTTGAGGGTTTTCTCAAAATTGCTGATCAATCCAGTCATAAAGTTGCAAGGACAAGGAGTTCACATCCACCCTTACCTGGACGACCTGCTAATCAGGTCCAGTTCCCGATAGAAGGGAGGACATGGTGAAAACCATCTAGTGCTTACAAGCAGTGTTCCCTCTAAGCTGAGTTAATGTGAGCTAGCTCACACATTTTTGTCTTAGCTCAGGAAGGATGGCCCCAGAGCCAAATGCAGCAGCCAAATCGCTCACTCACAACTTTAATGCCAGTAGCTCACAAAAGTAGAATTTTTGCTCACAAGACTCCACAGCTTAGAGGGAGCATTGCTTGTAGCCCAGGGAAATGCTGGTTGCCACTTTGGGGTCAGGAAGCAATTGTTCTCCAGGCCAGTTTGGCTGGGGATCCTGGAGGGTTCCCCCCTCCCTCTTCTGGTCATAGAGCAGGGATCACTGGGGGGGAGTGGGGAGGTATTTGTGGATTTCCTGCATTGTGCAGGGGTTTAGACAAGACGACCCTGGAGGTCCGTTCCAACTCTGTGATTCCAAGATTTTATATGGTGCCCCAGTCTCAAGCCATGTAGGACTTTGAAGGTCAAAATCCTTGAATTGGGCTCAGGAGTGGACTGGTAGCCAGTGTAATTGCTGTAGTATTGGGGTCACACATTCCCGACCAGCAGACTAGGCAGTGCATTTTGCACTAGCCACAGCTTCTGAATGCTCAAGGGTAGCCTCAAGTAGAGCACACTACAATAGTCCAGTCTAGATGTAATTAAAGCATAGATCTCTGTGATTAGATCTGACTGACGCAAGAATGTCTGTTGCTGACGCACCAGTTGAAGGTGAGCAAAAGCACTCTGGATCATTGCAACCACCTGGGGTGACTGCTGTGCTGAGCACCACTTTCAAGCTGTGAACCTAGCTTTTCAAAGGGAATATAACCCCATCTGTGAAGAGAGATCTGACGCTGCTGGTCTGCCTCTCTACTAACCCAGAGTACCACTGTCTCATCAGGATTAAGTTCAGCTTGTTCACCTTTCTTTATTTTTCTTTAGAATATAACAGTGTTTAATAAACAAACATAAAGAGAACATATGGTCTTGTTCAAGCATCAGCCTGAGCAACAATACAGCAAAAAAGTGAAAACAATCTCTGTACCCTAAACTTTATGCTTATTCTACAGAAGTAGTTGCTAGTAAATCTTGAAGCTGCAGCTTGTTCACCTTTCTGAAGATCCTCTTCTGATGACAAGATGATGATGATGATGATTTTAAATTTCTAAACCACCCTCCCCCAAAAGGCTCAGGTGATGTGCATCATAGTAAACATATAAAACAGTGAATAAAATTAGTAATAATTAAGCAAATAAAACAATATACAAGGCAACATACAGTACACAGTCGATGGCATACAAATCACTTCGCTTCCCCATGGGGTAGATTCCCTATAGGGAGATTAATAAGGCAGACAGAGGCCATGGTCAGGAACCATTGCCATCCTCAACCGTAGGCCTGGTGGAACATCCCCATTTTGCACACCCTGCAGAACTGAGAAAGGTTCCACAGGGTGTGGATCAGGGCCTTTCAGTTGTGGCTCCTACCTGGTGGAACAATTTAACAGAGGAAATCAGAAAAACCCTTATGCTCCTGTCTTCCCACAGGCTTGGTAAAATGAAACTTTTTAGAAGGGCCTTTTTTGTAAATTGGGGTGGTATTTTTAATACCTTTTATAGAGGCTCTTACTGACTGGTTTTACATATTTTCATTGTGATTTGCCTTGTGTCTTCTTGAGAAAGGTGAACTCTAAATGCCATCCCATAAATAAAAAAATAAATATGTATTTCCTGACTCTAAGTTGTGGTCACACCTGCCTGCTTTATACCATTTCCATTTATTTTACACCCATTCAAATGTTTCAGTTGCAGGCAAGGCAATAACATAGGCGGCCATATTGTATCGTGAGCTGCCAATGGTGGGGGGACGACGACAAACAATAACCCGGACTTCTGAGAGTACCACATGTAAATTCATGTGAGGAATTTGCTCAGATGTATTGTGTGGCCTCCTATGGAATACTGTGTACGATTTCTGTTCGCCATATCTCAAAAACAAAATATTGCCGAGCCTGAAAAAAATGCTGAAAAGGGCAACAGAGACAATTAAGGGGGTTGAGCCATGTGAGAAACTGTGCAGAATGCTACATGAAAGTATGTTTGATGTGTTCTGATTATACATTCTGGGTGCCTCTGGAACGGAAGCAGAGAATGAAGAATGCAAACGACCCCAGTATGATAAGCCATGATAGGGTAAGAAAGAAGCTCCAATTTTCCCAAGAGATTAAAACCTCAACTGCTTTAGATCCTAACTAGTCTTTGATGGAATTTTTCAAACAAACAAAAAAAATTCTGACAATGAATCTGAGCCTTAAAAGGGAAGGGTGAATGCATTTTCCAAGGGCAAATCTGCTACTGATGTCATAGCAAAGCAGAGGCTGCTCAGTTTAGAAAGACAGAGGTCCCCTAGTAGCAGAGAGGACAGATTAGACCTGAAGGGAAAACTTTTAAAAAGTCAGCTCTCTCTGGTAGCTGACTGGTTGCAGCAGTAATGCAGATTTTTTCCAGAGTACGTTGCCACTTCAGAACAGCAAGGTTTCAAAGTGCAGTGAAAAAAA
Source organism: Gekko gecko (assembly GCA_029375565.1). Lineage (NCBI taxonomy): Eukaryota > Metazoa > Chordata > Lepidosauria > Squamata > Gekkonidae > Gekko > Gekko gecko. The sequence continues at coordinate 231,156,047 of JAPDNY010000003.1, forward strand.
AAATAATTCGCCAACCTATCCCAGTGACCAAACACCAACCAGTTAGAGGAACGACAACACAGTTCCTAAAATAATATGTAAAAAGGCAATATTCTTTCATCCATAATCAAATGAAACTATTCATTCAAACCAATGGCCTTGAGCAGTGTGACACTAATAAAGTTAAAAACAATCCTAATAATCGGACTCCATTTATTCATATTACTATATCTTGCTGTAGCTTGGGAAAAGAACTTTGCAAGTGGCTTTGTGTTCAGTACCTATTAGGAGCACTCTCAGTTTCTCTCCAATAGTATATTTGCCCTCCCTTGAAGAAGGGGTAAAATCCACAATTCTCTTATATATGAGACACACATTCTGAGAGACAATGTTCCAGTGTATCAAAGGCGGGGCCTGAAAGGGCGGGGTATAAATCTGGACTCTTCTCTTATTCTCTTCTTCTTCCAAATGTTTAGCCGAAAACTCTTTAGGTTTAAGTTCAGCCCAGTGGTTCTGGTCCGACCTCCTGGAGCAACAGAAAACAACTCCACACCATCCTGGAGAGCCTGTTTGGTGTAGTGGTCAAGTGTGCGGACTCTAATCTGGGAGAACCGGGTTTGATTCCCCACTCCTCCATTTGCCCCTGCTGACGTGACCTTGGGTCAGTCACAAGCTCCGGCACAGCTGTTCCTGAAAGAGCAGTTTGTGTTAGAGTTCTCTCAGCCCTACCTACCTCACAGGGTGTTGTGGGGAGGGGAAAGGAAAGGAGTTTGCAAGCCGCTCTGAGACTCAAAAGTGAAGGGCGGGGTATAAATTCAATCTCTTCTTCTTCGCCGCCGCTGCCGCCACCACCTCCTCCTCCTCTATATGGCAGCCCTTCAGGTACCTGAAGGTGGTTGTCATATCACCTCCCCTATGTTCTTGCCTAGGAATTAAGATCACAAGGAGAGGGCCCCTCCTGACTGTTCCATCAATTTAAAAAGCTTGTTTGGTGGGTATCCAAGAGAAGGCCTTGTCGATGGCACCCTGACAGTTATGGAACACCGTCCTCAGGGAGATGCACCTGGCCCCTTCACGTCCAGTCTTTAGGAGGCAGCCAAAGACTGTTTTATTTAGGATGTTTTGATTAAAGCAGTTCTGAACTGTGTTTTTAAATTTTGGTTTTACACATTTTTTTAATGTTCTGTATTTTACGTGTATTGTAAGATGCCATGAGCTCCATAAGGAAGAAAGGTGACTAAGGAATGTTTTACTTAAATAAAGTTCTGTTCAGAGGAGTGGAGTATCGTGGTAAAGGTAATCCTGTAGACCTGGGGTGTCAAACATGTGGCCCAGGAGCTGGATCAGGCCCCCGGAGGGCTTCTGTCAGGCCCGCAGTGGAACTGGCTGTCTTCTGCTTCTTCTTCCAGTTCTGCTGCTGCTGCTGCATCATCGTAGGTTTGCAGCTTACAGATACACACCTGAACAGCATACTCAGGATTGCAACAGCATAGGCGTTTTGATGCAGTAATTCAGAGCAAGAGGTGTCAGTTATCAGACACTGTTAAATAAACCAAATATTGCAAGAGTGCTGATGTTTTAAGCATGATTTTATTTTAAGTTAAAAAACCCATCGTTTGTGTCCTTTATAAAGTTTATATCTCCGCTGCGTGGCATTACATTTTATGACACCCGTGGCCCAGCCCAACAAGGTCTCATTTATGTTAGATCTGGCCCTCATAACAAATGAGTTCGACACCCCTGCTGTAGACATTTGGGTCAAGTCATTGCGTCCTTCTGGTAGCAATGTAAGACTTGATGGAGCCGTGTGAGGAGTATCTGGGAGCAGGCTGATGCTTGCCCATGGCATGCCAGTGTGTCTTTTCAAAACGTGGTGTATTGATGTTGCAGTAGTATGATTGATGCTTAGCACTGTTGGCTGGTGGGCAGGCACAAAACTAAGGCTCTGCTGCAAAGCAGCTAAACTTCTCCTCTCCTATGCCAAATTAGTCACTTGTTATATAATGCTCATAGATTAATCTGCAATGCCAGTTACTGTTGTGTGCTGTTCACAGAGTTATCACCGTTTGGATTAAAGTAAAATATCTCCCCCCCCCCCCCTCTCCCCGGTGCTGTTGTATAAAATAATCTACAGAGAGTTTTGGAAAGGACATACTATATCGTATTATAAATTCTTAACCTTAACAAGCTGGGTTGTTTCTGACATGAGGTTTTTACAAACGAAAGAACTGTTGGTTGCTGTAGATTTTCCGGGTTGCGTGACCGTGGTCTTGGCATTGTAGGACCCAACGTTTCGCCAGTAGCTGTGACTGGCATCCTCAGAGGTATAACACAGAAAAATGGAGTACTCTCTGTGTCTCCATCTTAACTTGTGTGTCCAATCTTAACAGTTGGATTGTGGGTGCTGAGAATTGCATGTACACATACGGGTTTTCCAGTATGAAAAATGGATATGTATGAATTCTTTCAAGAAGAAGGAAGGTTATGAAGCCCCCCTCCCTCAGGTTTTACTAGTTCAGGGTTTGTTTCAGTGTATGGTTTTTGGAGAAATTTGGAAAGTTTTTTTTTAAGACCCTTCTTCCTCAAAGATGGCCAGCAGAGCGTATTTATTGGCCTCCAGGAGTTGCAGGATATTGGGGGCATTTCAGGATCTGTTAAAAGGGGAGAAATGAAGAGGAGGGGGAGTCTGTGTCAGTCTTTAATAGCATCCTGAGAGAGGATTGGGGCAGTGGAGATGTGCCTTGAGTCATGTGTCCTCCAGCTGTAATCCCTGCCCTCTTCCCTGGGCTTTTTGTATAACTTCTTGCCCTGACCACATTGAAGCTGAGCTCTGGGGGGCACATTAATTAAGGCTGGAAGCAGAGTGCTTCCTCTGATCATGGGTAATCGTTGCTCCCACAGAGGAGAGTCCTTTAAAGGGGGAGAGCACCTTTTAATATCCTTGAATGGGAGGCGATATTTGAATTAGGCAATGTCTTCTATGAAATGCCCATCCTCTCTGAACTCTTCAGCGTAGCAGAGAGACGAAGAATTAAAAATATCCCATTCTGGATTGTGTCACCGAGGTTCGGGTAGGGGGCTTAAGCCTGACTTTCAGCAGTCAGAACAGTTACACTATAACACTGGGACGGTGTGAGCAGGAAGCGGTCACCTGGCCTTAGAACTTAGCTGTGTTGTGTGGTAGTGTTGGGGATTAAATATTTTTATTTTCCTCCAGCCTAGTGATTCCTTGTGGATCCCTAACATTCATTTACATGCAGAATGAAATACTTTTAAGATCAGTGTTGATATGCTAAAGCTCACTGCTGCGAAGCTCTTAAATCCGGGTTGTTTGCACTTGTTACTGTGAGCGGTTGGAGGAACTTGTATCCTTATGATTGTGGCCCACCTTAACATACATCCACAGTTAAGTATTCTGAGCATACGTGGACCTTCAATCTACTGCCTTGCATTCCTTGACTAAAGGAACTGCTGGCTAAGTTTTTATACCTCGCTACGAGAATGCATCTGCTCAGGGCAGTGGAGGACACAAAAATGGCAACCGAAGGGCTGTTGACCAATTTTCTGAAGCTCCCTGTGAAAGTTTTCGAAGAAACACTGTGACCCTAAATGTGGTGGAATCAGAGGGTGTTTATTGAGGGGATTAATTAGCCCATTCAAGCAGTCAGCATAAATAGCAAGCATACAGTAGCAATAACACTAGGACGTCCTTTTATAAGATGCAAAAATACGCCAAGCATGAGTGTGCACGTGTTGCACAGTGTGTATCATGGTGGTGGTGGGGAGCCCAAAATGGTAGTGTGAGAAGGCAGAGCAGGGCTGATAGCCTCCTCTCCACATATGTGTGGCTTTGCCTGGATTATGAATCAAGCTGCATTCATAGGACAGTGTTGGGCAAGTCCTTTCAAAGTTTCAGAGTATTTATTTATTTGAAATATTTATATCCTGCCTTCCCCCTAAAAAAGGCAGCCATCGGTGGATTACTTGCACTCACGCACATGCAAATAAAAACGCAGCCAACGTTTTAAAAGTAACAATCAGCTGCTGAAAAAATCGGTGGAGAATCCATAAAGAACTAAGTGGCCCAACAAGCCACTGCAGTGATATACAGATGCATTGCCAGTTACCAAAAAGCCCCCTGGAACAAAGCTGCCTTGGCAATGTCTGGCCTCCTCTTCCAGAGGGTTTAGGGTGATGACTGCAAAAGCCCACAGCCAGGCTGAGGGGCTATAGTGCAAGTCATGTCAGACCGCAGAGCAAGCAAGCTAAGTTTGGAGGAGCAAACCTGGGGAATGGGCATATTGTCATGTAGACCCCCAGGTCATGTAGGGCGTCTTAGCTGAGAACCAGTGCCTTCGATTGAACCTGGAAACAGACAGGCAACCAACTAAGATGCTTCAAAACAGGTTGTAATGTGCTTAAATCTACATGCTCCTGCCAGAAGGTGGGCCAGTGCATCTTTTCAGTACTTGAAAAAGTATGGCATCAGCATACTTGGTCGGATCCAGCAAAAAGTTTCTAGCGTGAGATCTTATGCAACCAGTTTCTGGGCAGTATTGTATAGAGGGAGGAAAGCGATCTTGTGCAAGCAGAACTGTGCTAAGCCCACTTACGTTTCTGCTTGTACATCAGTGCATCATCGTCAGGCATTTGGCTCAAACTGGGGCTCTTCCACATTCCCGTTTTCCTCTCTTGTGTGTCCGTATTGTTTCAGGTTGTTTTCTCTTTTCCTCACATGTTTTGCTCCATTTAGTGTTTGCTGTATGTCCGGCATAAAAAACCCGCAGTTTTTAAATCTGCAGGGAGATATGCTGGCCATACAGCAATGTAATATCAAATCTACCATTACAAGGAGCAAAACGTGCAGAAAAGGGGAAAAAAACCCTCAAAGTTAATAAGGACACACAAGTGACAAAAGTGAGAATGCAGAAGAGCCCTGGGAACATGCTACATGGTGTCAAGGCCTGTGTACAGAACATATTCTGGCTCCTCTTGATTCTCACTTGCCTCAGATTCCTCTCTTTCTGCATGAAGAGAAGTAATAAAAAGACAGAAGGATTTGACATGGGAAAAATTGCAAAGGTTTTTTCCAGTTCAGCAATACAGATTTTCCAGACAGTGAGTAGAGGAAATAGGATATTTTCAAGGATATGTATTGGGATGTAATGGGATTTGGTGTTTTTTTTTTTAATGGTCCCAATGTATATATTTATAACTACATTTGGGATGGTTTGTACATTATTTGGCATTTTTCAATAGATGATGTCTTCAGTACGTTTCTGATTTATCAACTTGCATAACAGTTCATTAGATTAAATGCCGTTAGATTAAAATGAACTTTTACATATTAGAAATTGTTTTATTTTTGTATTTTTTTAAATTATAGTTTTACTCTTCTGAATGCATGTGGATCCTGTATCAAAGGGGAAAGTGTAGATTCAGTTTTATAGGCATTATTGTATCAACTTTCTTTATATTTAATGTTTATTGCATGGTGTGATCTGTACATTGCATGATTTTATTTATTGCCTGATGCCAGCCTACATTCATTGGGCTCTCTGTGTGTGTAGGCTCTGCACAGAAGGGATGTCCATGGACATCAGGTGCACTGAGGTTGTGAGAGTGGCCAGCACAGCAGTGAGCATGCCCATGCATCCTCCCACATATTCTGAGCGAGAGCCAGTTTGATGAAGTGGTTAAGAGGGGCAGACTCTAATCTTGGAGAACCAGGTTTGACTCCCCACTCCTCCCCATGAAGCCTGCTGGGTGACCTTGGGTCAGTCACAAGTCCTTTCAGAACTGTTCTCTCGTGAGCAGTTCTTGAGAGAGCTCTCTCAGCCCCGCCTGCCTCACAGGGTGTCTGTTGCGGGGACAGGAAGGGAAGGTGGTAGGACTATAGTTGTGTTATACTACTATAGATAGAAGAACAGGTGGAACCTTCAAGTTAATGCTACTGACAGGAAGGACTGTTCTTTCTGCCGGAGAGCCAGCAAAGTGTAGTGGTTAAGAGGAGTGGACTCTAATCTGGAGAACTGGGTTTGATTCCCCACTTCTTCACCTGAAATCTGCTGTGTGACCTTGGGCCAGTCACAGTTCTCTCAGAACTCTCTCAGCCCCCCCCACCCCTCATTAGGTGCCTTTTGTGGGGAAAGGAAAGAAAAGACTATTATAATCCATTCTGAGGCTCCTTAAGGTAGAGAAGTCGCGAAGAGTCGGACTGGACTGTGCGACTGAACAACAACAAAAGGTAGAGAAAAGTGGGGTATAAAAACTTTTCTTCTTTTTATCTGTGGCCTGTATATTTTTATTTTGGTTTTGACTGTTCTATGGAATTTAATACTGGCTAAGACTTGCTTGTCTGCTGTTATTAGCCAGTGGCATGCTCACTGTTGTAGTATATTATAGTAACAGAAAGCACTTTGAGCGGGAAGACTGATTATTGCATGGCATTTATAGAGCTCTTTAGAGAGGCGAAATCACTGTGTATTTTATCTCAGTCCCTACAACAACCTTGTAGGGTGGTAGAAAAGAGTAAAAGAAAAGAATCTGGTAGCACCTTAAAGACGAATAAAATTCGTGGTAGGGTATGAGCGTTCCTGAGTCAATGCCCACTTCTTCAGGGTGGGACTGCAAAACAGTGTTGTTTTGCAAACATGGGAGCTGAACCTGAGAAAGGTGGCTTGATGAGTTAATTGAACACTTGATGAGTTAATTGAACAGACAAGATTTGAACTGAAGGCCTCAAGTCACAGTTCAGTCTTTTTGCCACTATGCTAAAAACACTGATGCAGGGTCTGATCTACTGGCTATATGAGATGAATGGTGTGAATAGACTACCAGGATGGCACTTTTAATTTGCAAAAAAAGAGAAAAGAAAAACATGTCTATGTGGTTACATACTCCATGGACAAATTTAATCCTGGTTTAGTTATTTATTTCCAACAGCCTCATCTGTCAGTGTGAAATGCTGTGCGATAGCAGTATATATTTGTGCATATCAGAGTTTTATAAAAATCAGCATGTTTTCCCTAGTATTGAAGCAAAAGGCACCCTCTTGTGGCGACAATAGGAAAGGCTAATTGCAAAAACTCATTCCTTGGTTATTATTTCTCTGCATTTTAAACCTTCTCTAGTTATCGTTAACCTCCCTCCTCCTTGTTTTTGTATCCTCATAGCATTTCTTCACTTCTTGGTCCACTTCCTAGTTTAGTTATCAGAAAAGGCTAGACAAATGACTGCTATTGTAATTTGCTGTTTAACTTCCCAACCTTCCCCCTACCCAAACCTATATGTGTTATTTGCCACTACCAATATATCTGTTTGTTTTGGTATTCAGTAAGGTTATCCTGTTAAATTACTAGCACACCAAAATTACAACATAAAAATTAATTTCTGCGGGTAACAAAAGTGGCTGGCTAGCAAGCTTTTTGTTAAGTTTCAGATCTTTAAACATACTACTCGTTAATTTAACCAAATTCCTAGGAATATTGAAAGAGGTTAATGAGGGCATAAAATTGCTTTAGAGGCAGCATGGTATAGTGTGTAGTATTTTGGACAGGCTCCTGTAGCTTGGGTTTAAATCCCTACTTAACTGAAGAGCTAACTGAGATCTGAACTGAGCAAATGTAAGGAAAGGTAAGAGATGAAGACTACATCACCTAATGGTTGTGGGTCATTATATAAAACTAGGAATAAAGCCTGTTGTGGAAATACATACAATGAGCTCTAGAAAGAGGCTCTGGGCAGGTGCCCTGGCCTTGGGCACTCAGCGTCAATTTGCTGTGGTGACCTCAGTAGGCTATAATGACACAGAGTTCACCCTTTTCTTCAGGGGAACTGATCTCTGCCATCTGAACAAAAGTTGTAATTCTGAGTGATCTCCAGCCCTCCTCTGGAGATTGGCAACAATGGTTCCCCTGGAGGAAATGGCTGGTTTGGAGGGTGGAGTCTATGGTATTGCACCTGTCTGAGGTTCCGCCCCTCCTCAAACCTCACCCTCTCCAGGCTCCACCCTTCAAATCTCCAGGAATTTCCCAGCCTGGAGTTGGTAACCCTATCTCCTTCCCAGCCAACCATCAACCTACCTTTATCTCCCCTTCTGACTTCAGCTTTCCATCTCCTCCCCCTTCCTCTCCTAGATAGCAGTTGTAGTTCTAAGTGATTTCCAGCCCTCCCTTGGAGATTGGCAACAGTGGTTCCTCAGGAGGAAAGGGCTCATTTGGAGGGTGGCGTCTATGGCACTGTACTTGTCTGAGGTCCCACCCCTCCTCAAACCTCACCCTCTCCAGGCTCCACCCCTCAAATCTCCAGGAATTTTCCTCTCAGCAGTCTCTTCCTAGGCAAAGTTCTGTCTTTCTCGTTAGTGGGGAGAAAATCAGCTTACTTCATTCTCCTCTTCCGCTTTGTGATCTGTACAGCAACCCTGCAAGGTAGGTTAGGCAGACAGTCTGTGGCTGGCAGGTTGAACAGGAGCAAGCAGCCAGGGCTAGTGAAGTAATGCCAGTCAGGAGGCATGAAGTTACCCTGAGAGTGCTGGCAGGCCTAGGGTTGCCAACAAAGACAGATTGATGCAAAGGAGGATGGAAAAGTGTCCATATCTCTATTTTGCCTTAGACTGGTTTTGATGCCAGCAGAGTGAGAAAATGCCGGAGGCTCTGGATGGGTGCCCCATGGTAAATGGATCAAACAATTCCTAAAGGTTTTCCAAAACACTGCTCTGTTGATAATTCATTTTCTACACTCACAGTATCCCCTGCTAGAAGGCAACACTTCCCCAGCACTTTGAATTAGCACCAGAGCTTTATGAGCTCTCCAGCTGTCACCTGGAGATTGGCAACAGCTTGTTTGGAGGGTGGGGTCTGTGGCACTGTATCTGTCTGAGGTCCCCCTCTTCCTCCTTCTCAGACCCTACCCTCAGCAGGCCTCACCCCTAAAATATCCTGGAAGTTTCCAACCTGGAGCTCGCAACCCTATGTCCTTTCCAGGCAACCATCAGCCTACCTTTATCTGCCTGTCTATCTTCAGGTTTACATCCCCCCCCCCCGGCAGCCTCTGCCTAGGGAAAAGGCTGTTTTTCCCTGCAGTAGAAACAAAAGCAGCTGACATCATTCTCCTCTCCCCTGTATGATCCACACAACAACCCTGTGAGGTATGTTAAGGTAGAAAGTCTGTGAATGTTCCATAATCCCCCAGGCAGTTTTTATAACATGAATCTGGGATCTGCATACCATCCTCTGAAGCGCTCTCAGGTACATATTTGTGGCAGTAGTGGGGGGACTGCTGGCACCTTTTCCTATCATTTTTTGCTTTGTGGTATTCTGCTTGTGGTGTGATCTGTCTTTTTTGTGGTGTGGCATGGTTGTGTTACGGGGTTTGTTTCTTTTGAAGGGGAAGTGATATGTTGTGGGTGAGGACATATTTTTACCTCAGAATACACCAGGTTGCAAATGCAACTGACAGTCCCAACTGTTTTTTTTTTTGGGGGGGGGGGAGTTTGAGGTGCAGAATAGAGTGAAGTCTAATCAGCTTCCATATGCAAATGACATTGAAACACTGGCCCAATCAGAGAAAAGTGGCCTAGGCTGCAGTGTGTGGGAGAGAACTCAGGCAATGCAGCCAATGGATAGAGACACTTTGTGATTGACACATCACGGAGCCAACTCATTTTGGCAGGCATAGAATGTTGCCAGACTAAAATGCAATTATAATATAGGAGAGATGAGGCAGGTATAGCTTGATAGGCACTGATTGTCCATTGTTCTTAGGAACAGGTAGTGGTTAGGTTAGAACAACCACATTAACCAGTTTGTTCTCTTTAGTTGGTGACTGCGGTTATGAGCCGTGATATCTGCTGTTTCATAAATCGAAATTGCTGTAGCAATTGTTCCTATACGGTAGTAATCAGTGAGTCAAGAGCAGAGTAGAATTTATGCATTCTTTGGGTAAGCTCTGGCAATTTGTAAATGCTGTTTGATTGCTTTGCCTTGTAACACACGGGAGCGCAGGAACTGTAGTGCACTTTATAGGGAAGAGTAATTGTAACAAAACAGAGCTGGCAGGAATTACAAGAACGTGGTTGAAATAGAAGAGAGATTTTATAGGGGATGCAAAAGGGCTGGACCCCTTTCACAGCTCTCCGAAGAGGGGGCTATATTTAAGTTACTTCACTCAAGCCTCTTGGAACTGGCTGTGTTTCTACAAGAGCAGCTCTTAATTTTGTTCCTTTTATTTCCTAGGTATCTTGCAATATTTTCCGAACTCTTCCTCCTAGCGATAGCAATGAGTTTGATCCAGAAGAAGATGAACCCACCCTTGAGGCATCATGGCCACATTTACAGGTGATGTTCAGTCTTGCATTTTTAATGTACTTATGCAGCAGAATAGAACCCCAAACAAACATTTTTGTTTATTTTATTTTATTGGACTTTTAACTCACCCTCCCCTGCACAGCAAACCTTTTATGTGTGTAGCCGGTGGTGGGGGCAGGGGCGGGAAAGGGATTCAATTTGCCAGAGATGGGAGGGTCCTCTATTTGTTTTATTTATTAAATTAGATTTATTAGGCTGCCCTTCCCTACAAGTAGTGCTCAGGGCAGCTTCCAACAGTATTATACAGTCACATACAACTGCATTAAAAACAGACCAATAAATAGCAATAGATAAAAACTGTGTATTTACAATACTTAAGATGGTGGAAAATCCTAACTCCCCGCCTCCCTGGAGGGAGGGGCCATGAGAAATGAGCAACCACATGAGAGTGCCAGAAGAAGTCCCGTCACTGTCCTCAGCTGAAAGAGGTGGAACATCTCTGCCTTACGCGCCCTGCGGAAAGGTAGCAGCTCCCGTGGGGCACAGATGTCTTCTGGCAGAGTGTTCCACCAGGCAGGCGCCAGGGCTGAAAAGGTCCTGGCCCTGGTCGAGGACAGCTGGATGTCTCGCGGGCCGGGGACCACCAGCAAGTTCTTATTTCCTGAGTGTAGTGCTCTTCCAGGGGTGTACTGCGAGAGGCAGTCCCAAATATATGTAGGTCTCTGACCGCTGAGGGCCTTAGAGGTCAAAACCAGAACCTTGCGCCTGATCCAGTGGTTGAATAGGTGCTGTACGAGGGGTCCCTGTGAGGACCCACACAGCTGCATTTTGGACCAGTTGAAGTTTTTGGGTCAGGTGAAGGGGCAGGTCCATGTAGAGTGAATTACAGTAGTCCAGCCTGGAGGTGACCATTGCATGGATTACTGTGGCTAGGTCAGGGTGAGACAGGAGACCTGGAGAGTTGGAAAAATGCCAGATTGGCAACCTTTGCAACCTGGGCTTCCATGGATAAGGAGGAATCCAAAGTCACGCCCAGGTTCCTGGCGGTCTGTGCCGGTGATAGAGACATGCCCTCAAGAGTCAGGAGATGACAACCCAATCGAGCCTTCCCCTGCCCAGCCACAGAACCTCCGTCTTTCCTGGATTCAGTTTCAGTCAACTCTGTTTTAACCATCTCACCATAGCTTCCAAGCCCTCGGCAAGATTCCCTGGGGCGATATCTGGCCAGTCACCCATCAACAGGTATAGCTGGGTGTTATCGGCATATTGATGGCATCCCAGCCCGAAACTCCATACTAGCTGGGCGTGGGGGCGCATATAGATGTTGTGGTAGACACCAGTGTTCTTCCTCTTGTGTTTGCAGCATCAAGGCACCATAGGAGTTTCATCAAGAGTCAAGTAGTGCTTAACTTGGTTATTCTGATACTAAGCCCATTAGTTGGAATAAAAGGTGCATGGAAATGCATCACTATTGAAATAACAATGGCATGTTTGCAACATTATAAACAAATATGGGGGGGGCTATGGGTATCTAAAGTAGAATTCAAAGCCATGAATGCAATTCATGTAATACCTCTTATTAGGGTCAATCAAATGGCAAATCAGTGTGCAGTCTTTCAGGTTTGCTGGATCTCTTAATCTGGGTTGATGTTATAAAAATTATATTAAAATGGCGGTGGGGGAGGGGGAATGTTAAAGCCTGGTTGAACCTTCATGGCATGCTGAGATGCAAGCAGTACCTGAATTCAGCCGATAAAGAGAGGTATGTGAGGATAATATAACTTGAGTGTATGAGGACGCACTGGGGCTGGCAATAGAAAACTTTTAAAGTATTTTTTTTGTATTTTTCATATGTGTATATGTGTGTCAGAGTGTGTGTGCACCTGGAAGTCATGGCAACTTCTGGTGACTGACTGCGTGCACCCAGGAAGTCATAGTGACCTCTGGTGGCCGACCCCTACTGGGGGCCCGGAGGAGATTCAGAGAAGTGGCTGATTAAAGCCTGCCCCGTGTCCTGACTGCTGGCGTTCCAAGGAAGTCTCCCATCCAAGTACTTACCAGAGTCAACCTTGCTTAGCTTCTGAGATCTGATGAGATCAGGCTTGTCTGGGTCAGCCTGCAGTTGAAATCGTGATGGTTTTCTGTTTGGCAGTTTCTGTAAATCACAGCGATTGCAATTCATTTTGGGCACTTGTTCGTTCGAGTGGTGGTCTGTATATCGTTTGCTTTGATAAACTTCTAGTTGTGTGTATTTCTCTTCACTTTTGGGTTGCCCTTTAAAACTGGCAAGGAGCTTCTGAACCTCTGTGGGAGACAGTAACTGCAGGTTGGATCCAAAGTACTGTTCCTGCCAGCACACTGAACCTCATAGACTCTGCTCCTGGAGCTCAAGGGATCCTCACAAAAGGGGGTCCTCTGCAGAAATCACCCTTCTCCCAACATGAAAGTGCTGTTTGATTAGCACAGGTTCCATTACACTGGCTGACGAGAGCCTTTGGATCCAACCTAGTGTGTCCTGTTTGAGGAATGTACATGGACGGATGTTCGGGTTTTGCTTGGAATTCTGTTTCAGGTTTTTGCAAAAGAGAATACTACCTAAATTATCTTTTTAAGGAAAACTTACCGCTTTCAGTTCGCCAGCATTTTTAGCTCACAAAAAAAGGGCCAGAACGTTTCTCTGCTGCGCTGCAATTTCTGCAAACAATTCCACTTAGACTTCAGTAATGAAAAACACCCGTTTTGCCGCTCTGTTTCCATTCCCTTTTGTACAGTGAATGAACGGCCTGGTTCGATGAGATGTTCCTCCCTCCTTCCCATAAATAGGCAAGCATAGATGGACATAGCCCTGAGCTGAACAGCTTTTGTGTTGGTTTGTAGAAGCTCCTTCAGGGTGAAATGAAAATAATAACAACAATGTGATTCATAGCAAAGGGCTGTGGAGAGACACACAACATTCTGCTCCCCGTTCTCCTGTGATTCTTCACCCCGTAGAGTTTAAAATGTGAACACGATTTGAAGCCTGTGTGAAAGGGAGTTGCTTGGCAAAGTAATTTGGAGTGAGGAAAGTTAGCAGGGAAAGGGTTAAGTTCCCACTCCCCTGCCTTTAAGAGTCACGGGGCTGCAGTTACATATCTCTGTTTGTGTGCATGAAAGAGAGCATACAAGAGAGTGTGTGCCAGCGTCCTCCAAGCTAGAGGGGAAATCTTCTGGGCAACTTGGAGACTCCTGATTAGATCACATTATTCCGCATCAGGCGTCTGTCTTGCAGTAAAACGCTCCCAAACATTTTCTAATTGCTGTTAAATGTTGCTAAACTGTTTCACCAGCGCTCGTTAGCATTATAATTGCTTTATTTTATATGATTTCAAGAGTCTGGAGGGCAGAAGAATGCGCTTGATGATTACCCCGGGGAGCTTTGACAAGCCAGCCAGCAAGCCTTTTAGGGCTGGCAGAGCCGGCTCCTGGTGTGTGCTGGAATTCTTCAGACTGCAGCTTGAATTAGAAAAATTAATAGATGCTCTGTGGTCACTCTGCTTCAAATAACTATACAAAAATTACAATCATATTCATTTTGGATATGTATCCTGCCCGGTCCTGAGGGCTCAGTGGTATTTAATTGTGCACGTGGAAGATTTGCAATAAAAAGAGGCTGCATAAATGGACCCAGCATCCCACAACAAAACTGCTTCTACTCATGCAGTGCAGCTTTTCTTTATGGGTGTGGGTGTGGAAGTGGCAGCTTCAGCAGAAGGGAGAAGTATCAGGTCATTGAAAGAGCAGACATGCAGGAGGTTTCTCATCCCACCTCCTTCTCTTCTCTCTCTCTCTTTTAAAACACAAAAACAGTCTTTAAGAAACTTTTGGTAAAAATACAGCATGCATAGGTCAGGTAATAGACTTAAACCAACGTGTTGATTTTTTTCCTGCAGCTTGTATATGAATTTTTCATACGATTTTTGGAAAGCCAAGAATTCCAGCCCAGCATTGCCAAAAAGTATATAGATCAGAAATTTGTATTACAGGTAAGAAGATCTGTTGTCTTTGAAGCTCCTGTTGATGTTTGCTATTAACTGTTTTAACTTCTGTGGTTGAGAATGATCAGTGGCTGTTATGAGCCAAGGGAAGTTAAGAAATCATGCTACAGCTTTGTGTGTGGACCTTCACGAGAAATTCATTGAAATAAAAAAGGTGGATTTGAGGTTTTCACCCTCTCCTGAAGTCGTGATCCCTGTTGGGACTTGCCAGTGCATAAGAACATAAGTGATCCATCCAGGCCAACATTCCGTGTCACATAGAGGCCAAAACCCAGGTGCCATCAGGAGGTCCACCAGTGGGACTAGAACTCCGGAATCTCCCCCACTGTTGCCCCCCAAGCACCAAGAATACAGAGCATCACTGCCTCTGACATAGTGTTCCATCTCACGGACCTCTGCTCCACATGTTTATCTAGTCCCCTCTTGAAGCTGTCGTTGCTTGTAGCCATCAGCACTTCCTGCAGCAGTGAATTCCATGTGCTAAGTACTCTTTGGGTGAGGAAGCAGTAGGTTGGCAGGTCAGAGGTGAATTTTGGGGCTCAGAAACACAAAGCACAGGAAGCAGAGAAGCAGAGGCCCGGGGATTAGCAAATAAAGCTGCTTCAAACATGCAGAGTGTAGAGTTGCACCCCATGTCTGAGCTTCGTGTTTTGCTTTATTTTTAAAACAGCTTTTGGAGCTATTTGACAGCGAAGATCCTCGAGAGCGGGACTACCTAAAAACAGTCTTACACAGAATTTATGGCAAGTTCCTTGGTCTTAGAGCATTTATCAGAAAACAGATTAACAATATTTTTCTACGGTAAGGCCCCTGTTACTGGTTTACTAAGTTTACATGGGCTAGACAGTGGAATAAATAAATATTGTTTCGTTTGACATATTTAATTTGCTTTTGGCAGGTTTGTTTATGAAACAGAACACTTCAATGGTGTAGCTGAACTGCTGGAAATATTAGGAAGGTAAATGAACTTACATGCTGATGGCTGATCTCTCGGGTCGCCTCCTCCATACATGTGGTGGCGTCATGCTTGGTGTATGAAAGAGTTGCCAGACGTTTTTGAGGGGCAGAGCTTACATGGAGGGAAGTGCCATTTATTCCAGCCAAATGCTTCCAAATCGCTGTGCAGCCCAGTTTAAGCTTGTAAAATGAGGACTCCGCCTGACCCTTGCACAGGTGCAAGATTGGTGCAAGGATATCAAAGCTTGGCTGCTGCTCTCTCTATCAGCGGAATATCAGCTATGCTTCTCTGTTTCCTTGCACATCTGTTACACACCCGGTACTTGAAAGTAAAAGGCAAATGTTTCTGTTACTCGAGTTTGACTCTAGGGGAGCGGTGCTCATCTCTGTTTTCAAGCCGAAGAGCCAGCACTGTCCTAAGACTTCTCCCGTGGTCATGTGACTGGCATGACTAAACGCTGAGGCACACGGAATGCTGTTACCTTCCCACCGAAGCGGTAGCCAGTTTGGTGTAGTGGTTAAGTGTGCAGACTCTAATCTGGGAGAACTGGGTTTGATTCCCCACTCCTCCACTTGCACCTGCTGATGTGATCTTGGGTCAGTCACAAGCCCTGGCACAGCTGTTCCTGAAAGAGCAGTTTGTGTTAGAGTTCCCTCAGCCCCATCTACCTCACAGGGTTAGAGTTAGGGAAAGGAGTTTGTAAGCCACTCTGAGCCTCCCAAGTGAAGGGCGGGGTATAAATCCAGTCTCTTCTTCTTCTTGCTATTTATCTACTTGCAATTTCTTGCTTTCGAACTGCTAGGTTGGCAGGAGCCGGGGCCAGAGACAGGAGCTCACTCCGTCACGTGGCACTCGGGTCTCGAACTGCTGAACTACCAACCTTTCGGTCTGCTGCTCAGCGTCTTAACTTCTGAGCCACTGCAGCCGCCCAGTATTTAAGACATGAGCTTAATCTGCAGAGATAGAAGTAATGGGGAGCTGTGGATGGCTGTCCTGGAAAATGAGGAAGGATATTTAATGATTTGCTTCATTTATACTTTGCCTTTCTCCGGGGAACCCAAAGTGGCTTACATTGTTCTCCTTGCCACTCCTTGCTGAGAGTATATGACTGGCCCAAGGGTATCTGCCAAGCTTCCGTGCAGAGAGGAGATTTGAGGCTGGGTCTCTCAGATCCTAGTCCAGCACTCCAACCAGTTTGGTGTACTGGCTCGGAGCACGGACTCTAATCTGGGAGAACCGGCTTTGATTCCTCATTCCTCCACATGCAGCTGTTGGTGTGACCTTGGGTCAGTCACAAGTTCTTGGGTTAGTTACAAGTTATTTCAGAGCTGTTCTCCCTCTGAGGCGGAGGATATCTTGCAGGGTGATTCCCACCGTCCAATCAGGGAGGCAGAAACATTCCGCCCCCTCCCCCCCAACTTCCTGTCTCTTGCCTGTGGGAGTCTCCCTATTCAGTTCTTTTCCTGCCTTAACAGGGAGGGCAGCTTAGATCTGGCTTTGCATTTATCTCATCTTTAAAACTCTAAATTCCTTATTCAACCTCATGTATCTTCTATCTTAATTACTTCTATATACTTCCTATAATTCTCTCACTGTTCTTCCCTATATTCTAACCCTTTTTGGAGAAGAACAACAATGTTATAGATAGAGGCTGTCTTCAACAGCAGTGGCCATTTTAGGAGACAGCGAGGGCTTTCTTCTGCTGAGGAGCTGAACACCCTCCTTATCGCTGGTTCTTCTCTTCCTCCTCTAACCTCTACATCGCTCTAAACACAGATTTTCTGGCAATAAAAGGTCCATCATGGTTTTCCACCACCAGCCAGGGTTGCTGCTTCATCTGTGCTAGCACAAGCTGGTCTTTATGCTATCCCTGGTAAAGTGGCTTTACAAAGACCGGGATGCATTTTGACAAGGCAGTTCTAATAGATATGCACATATGATGTTCTTTTTTCAAAAAAAAAAAACCCTCATGGTTTTGCATAGGCACATGCTGAACTTAAGCTATAAGGTCGCATCCTTGGAGGCCTTTGAGAAGCTTTCCTGTAGGCAAGATAATTTTTTTTGATGACTTAGTCTTAGGGTTGTTACCTGATGCAAGGGATTCTACCTGCAGCTGGGGTAAGAACAGGCCTCGGGCTCCCACGTTACTTTCCTGCTCTCTTTGTTTTTGCTAGAAGTGGATGGCTGACTTCAGAGATCCCACCTTGAGTGTGGAGATCTCCTTGACAGCAGAAGATAAAACTGGCACTTTAGAAAGCCTGTTCAGTCACTGACTTCTTCCCGCACTGCGGCGGGGAGCATATGAGCCCAAATCCTAGGGATCATGTGACAAGTTAGAGGACCCCAGTCACCTGCTTCGTAATACACACTGTTTGTATGAGCTAGTTAAACTTATGAGTGTGCTTTTGTGAAACCATTTAGGAATAAAATAGGCAAGCTCATCTCTGCTCTCAGCAAAATTCAGTCCCTGGTTTCCATATGTGTTTTGCCAAAAGTCCAGTTGTTACATGACTGTGTGATTGAGTGATGGCATGCTCATCCTATATGAAGTACCGCTGTGTGACAAGCCACCTTTTGCTGTAAGAGTTTTGGTTTAAGCCTCATAAAAAATCATCATGCTGATACAAAAATGCTTTTTTTCTCTTTTCCAGTATTATCAATGGCTTTGCTTTACCTCTGAAAGCAGAGCATAAACAGTTTTTGGTGAAAGTGCTGATTCCTCTACATACCGTTAGGAGTTTATCGCTCTTCCATGCACAGGTAAAAATTTATGCAAATATTTTCTGTCTCTCACTGTAATGGTTTCATGTTTTGGTGTGTATGTTTCTTTAAATGTTTCGTTGGACTGCAGTAATGTAAGGAGAGTGATAGAGGGAGACGAGTGTGATGTGATTGGCTGATGACAGGGAATGTGGGAGGAGGGATGTCTCAGAGGAGATTCTGGGTTTTAGAGCGACAGAGTGTGGAGAATTTAGTTTTTTAGCCTGTATGGCAGAAGAAGCAGTTTGAGTTTATCCTGTGTGGCTAAGACAAACCGTTTAGCTTATGTAGCTAGGACAAACAGTTTAGCCTTTGTGGCTAAGAGAGGCAGAGTTAAGCCTGAGTGGCTAAGGCTGTCAGAGTTGAGTTTGGGTGTTTTGAGAGGCAGTGTGTGATGCCCAGCTTTATCGTTATATGTATAAGTTCCTTTCTTCAGCAATAATTCAGAATACCCAGGAACATATTTTATTATTTTATAAATAAATCATTGTTTAGACTTATCCCAGCTGTCAGAACAGTCCTTCCACAGGGCCACATAGTCCTCTGAAGAGCCCAGACACAGGGTAATTCTACCATAATAGAAAAATTTTGGGATTTTTAATTCCTAGTGGCAGCAGTAATCTATCAAGTTTATGTGAACATAGTGTATTTTAAAGGAAAAACAGTCTCTCCAATAAGAAGAACGTCACACTCACCTTTTGCTCGAATTGTGCAGACGTTAAATCCCCCTCCCAAATTAAAGCACGTAGATTTCAGTAAACACACATTTTTGTCGACTGTGCCATATTGTCTAGTTATCCCCCCCCCAAGTGTAGTAGCAAAGATTGTGAGGCTGACGTTTCTTACACAGTATTATGAGCAGGTGCTGTGGCAGAGGATATAAAAGAAGTAGCTGATACTGAAACTAGACCTGCAGTGTGTCTCACCCATGCCGGCTTCCCCTTGCAGGCAACAGATGGGCAGAGCGCATTGGCCCTGAATCCGTGGCAATGATCTGCCTCTAGGCTGGTACTTGAGAGGCAAACACTGAACCTGGGGCATCACGTGAGCAAATTATATACTGTGTCCCCCCTAGGCCCAGGCTAGCCCGGTCTCATCAGACCTCGGAAGCGCAGCAGGGTCTGCCATGGTTAGCGCTTGGATGGGAGACCACAAGGAGGTCCAGGGTTGCTACGCCTCTGCTTATCTCTTGTCTGGGAAACCCCATGAGGGTTACCAGAAATTGGCTTGCAACTTGGCGGCGCTTTCCACCACTATGTCCCTTAGGCAAAGAACCTCTTCCACGCAGTCCTCGGATCAGTGCAGTGCATATGATTCTGAGGTGGCTGATAGCATAAAAGATAAAACCTGTAAAACATGAAATTAAGAGCCAGTGAAAGCCAGCCCATAAGACCCAGAAGCAGAAATGCCCCTGTGAATCTTTAATCGAAAGGTGCTCTTCCACTCAACGAACGAGTTTTCTGCTCGCCGAGCGACTCCTTTGGTGAGAGGGATTCAACCCTCTGTGCTCCCTCCACTTGAGGGGCTTAAGTTTTTAGTGCTCTGTATAATTTGGGAGGAGGCAGGGGGCGGGGTTGGAGAAAGAAGGCGGCATATCCTGCAATTGCAAAGTACAGCAGCCTTTTTTAAAAAAAACAACCAATAACCCTGCCTGCCTCCAAGGCATTGACAGTAACCCAGGAGAGAAGGTGCGTGGCCTGTCCTACATATGTAATTACGTGTGGGTAGGCTTGGATTTGTGTCTCTCTTAATTTTGGGAAGTTTGTTATTGCGAAGGATCCATGTCCTCTGAGACTGTTTGTGTTAGGGAGGGGCTGTGTCTCAGTGGTAGAGCATTTGCTTGGCATACAAAATGTCCCAGGGTTCAGTTCCTGGCATCTCCAGTTAAAAGGGATCGGGTAGTCGGTGATGGGAGGGACCTCTGAGACCCCGGGTGAGCCAATGCCTGTCTCAGTAGACAGTACGGACCTCGATGGACCAGTGGTCTGATTCAGTACAAGGCAGCTTCATGTGTAATGTTTCTCCCATCCCATTTTGAAGACTGGTAGTGTAAGCAGGGCTAAAAACAACATGCCTGCACATAACAGGCCTGCAACATAAATTGGTATATCCTTTGTCAACTCACACAGTGGAGGGAGAAGGAGAGAGCGAGCTTCTTTAATGGTGCTGAGTGGGACGGCCTGCAGTTCAGTGGAAGAGACTCTGTATAACGTGCAGGTGGCCGTGGGTTCGATCCCTGGCATCTCTGGGGATCAGGCAGCAGGTGATGTGAAGGACCTCTGCTGAGACCCCGGAGAGCCATTGCCAGTCTGAGTAGACAGTACTGACCTTGGTAGACCAGTGCTCTGATTCAGTATAAGGCAGCTTCATTCAGCATCTCTTATGCTATTAAGCCTTCCTGCAAGGTGTTCTGCCTTCGTCTCCAAGTCAGCATTTAGTAACTAGATATGCTCACTAGCTTATATAGTTTCGAGCGCAGGAGGCTGGATTAGGAACACCCCCCCCCCCGCCCTTTATAGATTGCCAGCACTAAAACATTTTAGTTTAGCACCCTAGTCTTTTTTGGGGTGGAAGAAAAAGAGAACAATGCCAGGAAAGAAGGTGTGTGGCCTGTCCTACAAGTGTAATTACATTTGGATAGGCTTGGATTTGCATGCCTCTTAATGTCAGGAAGTTTGTTGTTGAGAAGTGCATGAGGTCACAAGACTTGGGCACACTGTTTGGGAAAGTGCCTTCTCCCTTTAGAAGCCAGCGGTGAGAAGATTTGTTAGGGCTAAAAGATGATTTTTTAAAAAAATCTGGTCTTAAGGAATGGTAAGCCGATGAGAGATTGTCATGTGTCAGACGGAACTGTAGGCTGCCACGCTTAACAGAACCTGGTGTCAGGTCTGAACTAGCTGCTGTATTCTAGCTCTGTGGCATTCTTACTTTGTGGGCTTGCGATACTTCACGTTTTTATCAAAGTATTGTATCTCCCATTTTGTCAAACAGTGCTCATTCTCTCTCTCTCTCTCTCTCTCTCTCTCTCTCTCTGTGTGTGTGTGTGTGTGTGTGTGTAGGATATATATATATAGAGAGAGAGGAAGAGAGGATTAAGATTGATTAGTAGTTTGCTTTCTTTCATTTATTATTTCCGTGAAATATATTAATTCACATTTTCCCCCTTCTCTTTTGCAGTTGGCTTATTGCATAGTGCAGTTTCTGGAGAAAGACCCTTCACTCACAGAGCCTGTAAGTACCCATATTTATTGTTTACTTTGCTTTTTACTTTGCCGAGCATTTCTGTACCTAAACCATCTCCTGAACTTCTCTTCTTCAATTTAGGTCATTAGAGGTTTAATGAAATTCTGGCCGAAAACCTGCAGTCAGAAAGAGGTGAGTTGACGGGGCAGTGCTTTAACCTAACCCCGTGGGTTCCGGTTGAACTTGCTTTCGGAAGACCGAGCCTGGCCTTGTGCTGGTCATGAACTTTCTCAACAGACACGCCTCTGCCCTTGGCTTCAGTTCTCAGTCTGCTGCAGTAGGAATAACAATGACCTATCTGATATCATTGTGATGATGGAAACCACCGTGAAAAATTAAGCACCCTCGATTTGCAAAGTATTAAGTATCAGCATCTATCAAGGCAGCCGCAGGGCAGTCTTTGTGTGTTTGATGGGTAAAAGTACAGGCTGTTGCAAAAGCAAGCACTGTGTGGCTTGCCAAAGAAGGGAGAACCATCCCAAAGAATGCGTGAAAGTAGACCTTTACATCCAGGCAAAATCTATCCAGAAACATCCAGCGTGTTTCCAGCCCAACATGAAGGAACATCATCGTACGTATAGAAATAGTAATGTTGGAAATAATGGCTTTATATAATGTTATAGTTCCCAAAGAATGAACCTGGCTGTGCCTGGATGATTTTTTAATCAGATGTTTCATATTAAATAGGGCTGTGGTGACTCAGAGGTTAAGATACTGAGCTGCAGGCTGGAAGGTCTGTAGTTCTGCAGTTCAAGACACGAGTGCTGTGTGACGGAGTGAGCTCCCGTCTCTGGCTCCAGCTCCTGCCAACCTAGCAGTTCGAAAGCAAGAAATTGCAAGTAGATAAATAGGTACCCCTTCAGTGGGAAGGTAACAGCGTTCTGTGTGCCTCCATATTTAGTCATGCCGACCTCATGACCGTGGAAAAGTCTAAGGACAGCGCTGGCTCTTCGGCTTGGAAACTGAGATGAGCATCGACCCCCTAGAGTCGGATTTGACTGGCTTTCGAGCAAGGGAAACCTTTCATATTAAATGTTCTTTCTGACTAGTGAAAGAATGGCATGACACGAGTTGGTGGTGGGGGAAAGTGCTGTCAAGTTGCAGCCAACTTATGGCAACCCCGTAAGGTTTTCAATGCAAAAAGACCCCCACCCCCAAACAGAGGTGGTTTGCCATCGCTTGTCTCTGGGTAGCAGCCCTCGCCTTCCTTGGCGGTCTCCCATCTAAGTACTAACCAGGGCTGGCCCTACTTAGCTGACAAGATCTGGTTAGCCTGGGCCATCCAAATCAGAGTGTAAAGTTATGAACCATCAGTGGTGGTGGAAAATGCTGTTATAGTCACAACCAGCTTATGGTGATCCTTTAGGGTTTTGAAGGCAAGAGACACAGAAGAGAGGTAGTTTGCCATTGGCCACCTCGGCATAGCAACCCTGGACTTCCTTGAACGTCTTCTATCCAAGTACTAACCAAGGCCAGCTTTTGTGTAGCTTTTGAGAGTGGGCCAGCCTTGGCCATCAAGGCAGGGTCTATAATAGTCTACCCAATTATGTGCCTTCTTGTGTCACGCCCCCCTCCCCCGTTACATTTTTCCTCTTTGCAAGATCATTTGCACTCACAACCCAAAGAGGTGCACAGTCTCTTTTGCTCATACTGTGTTCAAAAGGGTTCATACTGGAGCGCATTGATTAAATAAGTGTACATGGCAGAGTTTTCCATCAGTGAGAGGTGAGGAAAGGAAATTAAGTCAGGAAACAAATGTCAGTAGAAAACTTAGCAGCTGCATGTCTGAGGAAGGGCATGTCTTTATATGCACGCCTTTTTTGTCATCTTTCATAAGAACATCAGAGAAGCCATGTTGGATCAGGGCAATGGCCCATCTAGTCCAACACTCTGTGTCACACACTGGCCAAAACCTAGATGCCATCAGGAGGCCCACCAGCAGGGCCAGAACTCCTTAGATGCCCTTGGTCTTTTATTTTAAACAGAAGAATTTGACAGAAGCCTGATGCCAGGATTTTGAATAGCAGCTGCTTCACCATGCAGACTGTTGGGAGAATAAAATAATGGCTGCCACAGTAATAGCATCTGGAACAAAAGTATGCTGCCCAGCCTGCATAGTTTTTAGTGTTAAAGTTTTTAAGAACTACTGGAAGTGTTTGCTTCTCCTCAGAAGTGAATAGTTCAGAGGCCAGGTGGTTAATTTTTGTCATAATCTTCAATGCGCCTGAAGCCTGTGCGCTCTTGTGCCTTTAAGAGATAAATAAGCATTTATTTGTGAAACCAGGAGGAAGGCAGCTGCAGCTGTCCCCTTGGCCAATGATATGTGGCTTTTGTGCATTGTATCTGAGCTTGCGTCACCAGAAGTTGAGTTGAAGCTTCTTTCAGAATCTGCTTGAGCAACTGTTAAGCAGAAGAACTCTGCACTCAATGATTTCTTTTGCATCTCTAGGTCATGTTCCTTGGGGAACTGGAGGAGATATTGGATGTGATCGAACCGTCGCAGTTTGTCAAAATTCAAGAACCCTTGTTTAAACAAATAGCTAAATGTGTCTCTAGCCCGCACTTTCAGGTCAGTATTGCACTCAGTTCAGGGACTGACTGCTTGTTATATGCAAGCATGTATAGGAAGCTTCAATACCATACTTAAAACTAAAGTCACTTCAGGGGAGAGTAACTTATAACAGAGAAGAGGGCAATTGTTGGAAGAGAAGCAGAGCGACTTAGCCTTTTACAATGCTCTGCCACATCTTTGCTCCGTATTTTTCCCACAGGCACCTTGTTTTGCTTACACAAGAATGTGCAAGTGGAATTCCAGTGAGGGAAAGCTAATTGCTTGGGGGAGGGGGATGAAACAAAGAGTTAATCTCATTTTTTAAAAAAAAATGTTTTGCCCATATTTAGCCCTTCACTGCATGTCACAGTTCCTAATGTACTATGGTACACTTAACTGGAAACATCTATTTTTATTTATTTTTACTGTCAAGTTGCAGCTAACTTGTGATCCCGTAAGATCTTCAAACCAGGATAAGTTCAGAGGTAGTTTGCTGTTGCCTGCCTCTGGGTAGCAATCCTTGTCTTCCTTGGTGGTCTCCCATCCAAATACCAACCAGGTCCAACTCTGCTTAGCTTCTGAGGTCTGACAGGATTGAGCTAGCCTGTGCTATCCAGGTCATGGTGGAGATATCTATCAAGTTGTCTTTAAGAGAGCAAGTACTGCATTCCAAAAAATTAGAAACCTTTACAATGTAGAAAGCGTCCTCAAAGACAAAAATTCCAAACGGAAGGGAAGGTGATGAATTCTTTTCCTGTTTACACATTTCTGACCCAATTATCTGCAACTTCAGGCAAATAACAACAGCAGCATTGAAACATCATAATAATATGAAATAAAATTATGGGGGTTGTGTGCATCCTGCATGCGTGTATTTTGCCTTAGGCTTCTGTAGCCTAAGGATTCTTCCTTCCAAATAAAGTGTCTCTTCTCTTGGTGCCAAGTTGGGAGTCTTCCTCCAGCCTAAGGCCAGTCCCTTCAACAAGGAATTAATGGGCACAAGTCTGACATCAGAAGCCACAGCATTTAAAAACCAGTGGGAGAACATTTTAACCTTCCAGGACATTCAGCTGCTGACCTAAAAGTAGCAGTTATCTCACAAAGGAATTTCAAAGGGAGATTCGAAAGAGAGACTGCTGAATTGCAACTGATAATGAACCTCAAGACAATGCATCCACCTGGACTGAATCGAGACCTAGGTTTCCTGTCGCATTATCAGTGCTGATTTCGCCACGCCTGATACCCCTCTGCATATCACACCTAATCCAATCACACCTGTTATTATCGTTTGCCTGCTAATGTCATTTGGCATCTGAAATCACTCCACTTTCAAATATATAGGACAGATGGATTCACATTTTAGCAGTATCTGAAGAAGTGAGCAGTGACTCACGAAAGTGCCTACCCTGCCCCAAATTTTGTTAGTTTTTAAGGTGCTACTGGACTCTTGCTGTTTTCTACTGCTACAGACAGACTAACATGGCTATCCATCTCCAGCCTAAGGACTCTTCTGTTCCACTGAAAGAGTTGCTTTAGTTGGGAGAAGAAGGCTCCTTAGCCAGGACGAAGTCTCCCATCTTGGCTCCATCCATAAAGAAGTAAGCAGCGGAGATGACTGGCTATGGAAGGAAGACTCCTTAGCCATAATGCAAGCCCCACCCCATTATGCAGTTTGAGGGCACGGGGCTTGGGGGGAGAAGCATTTCCAAGGATGGGAAAAGGAGTTTCAGTTTCCTCAGCCTTCACCAGAGATGTGGGAACAAGAATCCCATTTTTCAAATGAGATGGGTACAGTACAAAGCATAGGGAAGCCCGTGGTCAGAGAAGGACTGGGGTGTTTGGGAGACCTGGTTCAACTCCTACATCTGTCATGGGACTCCTTTAGTGACCCTGAGAGACTCGCCGGATCTCATCTTCCGTTGTTCTTGGAAAATGGGGATAATAACCCGCTTGACAGATTTCCTGAGCTCATGGCATGTGGGATGGTATTAAAAATTCCAAAGTGGTAGCTGAGCTCACGTTTTACAGCAGAAACAAAACAAAAGAGAATAGTGCTGTAAGTCATATAGCGATTTTTAAAAAATGCCTCGCAGTTAAGTAGTAGAGTAGGTTACATTTAACCCCTGGAGCTGTATACGGGAGCCCCAGAATTTGGACTTCATGATTAAATTGGTGTCTGGCTCTGAGATGGTTTTATGTGTTACGTGGTAGCAAGCCACTGAGTGTACCGTGGAATGTGTTTGAAAAGGGACTGCAGCCCATGCTGGCTGCTTGGCTTGTATTTGCAAACTAAATAAATACATTTTTAAGTATCCGCTTAAAAGGCTATTAAGGATGCTATTTATCTGTGCCGTGAGCATCTGAAAATAGGTACAGCAGCCGTGGTGCTGCTATGCTATTCTTTTAATCCAACTTTTATTCAAACTTATAAAGTGCAAGTATAACCAATACAAAACTGTAACAGCAGATTCTTCATAACTATTTACAGCTAAGCGCACACTGGAATATTGCATAATATCATTGTGAGTAACATCAGTAATAATATATATAAGAGTGAAAAGAGAGTCTGACCCCAATGATTAACTAACAATATATCTCAGTAATACGCCATAATATTGTGATAACTGTGATTTTTAAAAAGGTGTGTATTAATTAAATTTCGTGCTGTTTTGTCTAATGAGGGGAACCATTTTTGTAGCATGTTAGATTGTTTTAATGAGCTGCCTATTCCAGAAATACCTTCTGTAACTTTATCCATCATGAAAGTGCTGCTATGCTTAATGTTTTTTGTCTGAAAAGAAGCAAATTTAGCTTTCACAGGGAGGCAAATGGAATATTTAACCAATCAAAAAGTGTTCATTGTTGTTGTACAGTGCAGTCCCACATGGGTAGTGTGCAGGCACGCAGGCCAGCCAATAGAAGGTTTTTGTAGCTAGCATAGCAACAGAGTGGGAGGAGCCCCTCCCAACCAAAGCCAGTCAAGCTGTTTCCTGCCTATATGGTCATGTGCTCTGGGGAGGGCTCTACACACTCTCAGTTCTCTTGTAACTGCCGCTGAGAAGAACGTGCCTGCAACTAGCTCCTGAGAATTCTCTCCTGTGCCACAAAAATGCCAAAGACTGATGAACATTTGGTACGCTTGACTTGTTTGGGTGAAGGTCATAATGCGATGGCATGTTCCATCTGCCAGAACTTTACTCTCAAGGGAAGAGTGGACAGAGCCTCCCATCTTAAAGCCTTTTTATGGGAAAAGGGGTTATCTGCCTCAACTGACCCGGCAGCAAAGTCATCTGCCTTGGTCATTCAGCCTAAAACTTCATCTGAAAAACCCCACTCTCTTAGAGGGTCTCAAGCCCTGTCGGTGGTTTTTATGTCTTTGGTTCCATGCTCCAATCGTACCCAGAAATGTTCCGAGATGGCAAACTGGGTTTCAGACTGATTTTCATCAAAACTACAGCCTGAGAAGCATAGGTCAAAGTCGAAGTCCCACTGTTTGTAGATGACAGACTTATTTAAGCTTCTGAAACTGACAACTGCAGAATGCAATTGTTCTCCCCCCACATACACACTGAGTGGAGAGATCAGTCCAGCCAGGACATGTGTCGTACTTCTTCATCCTCACATCTCCCATCAGCAAAGTGGCCCTCAGTCTGTGAACTACCGCTGGCACAGCCCATAATATCTGCCACTCCAGCTTGGGTGGGTCCAATCTGTATCCCGGAGACAACATCAAGAACTCTGCTATCATCCCAATCACTCTCAAACAGATTGGCCTGAACCCTTAGATCCAAGGATGGAACCAACAGTTCTGATGGAAGGACTGTCTCAGGGCCCAGACTTCTGGGGTCTTGGACAGAAACCAATCATGTACGGCTGAAGACAAACACGATCCATGGCCAGTTCCAGACTGCTGTCGGAACCTTCACCAGACAATGCTGGGGGGGTGGGGGGTGGAGAGTGAATCAGTCTCTCCCAATGAAGACCTATGCCTTTTTGCGAAGCAGATGACTCGCATGGCTCAATTACTAGAAATTAAGGTCTCCCCTACAGAGACAAAACCTAAGGACTAGGTCCTTGGCAGACTGTATTCTGCCTACCAGTTATTTCTTTGGGAGAAGATCAATGTGTTGACCTTACAGTTCCAAGTTCTGGTTTTTACTCTAGTTTCTTTTTGGTTCATTAAAAAAGATGGTGGTTCCAGACCAATCTTGGATCTCAATTTCTTCCTTAGGGCACAGAAGTTTAAGATGGTATCTTTGACATTGGTCTCAAAGTTACTCAATCCAGGTGATTGGTTTGCAGTACTAGACCTCCAAGATGCATTATTTCCACATCTCCATCCACGCCCAACACAGAAAGTATTTGTGTTTTCTGGTCGAGGTCACATCATATTACTTGGTTTGTCCACAGCACCTTGGGTGTTTAGTAAATACACAGCAGTAGTAGTTTCTTACTTGAGGGGAAACGGATGCTCAGTGTTTCCTTATCTTACCTAGATAACTGGTTGATTACTGCCCCTCCAAATGACTATTGCAGGAGCAGGTAGCTTTCGCAGTACAAACATGTATACACCTCAATCTTCACATTAATTGGAAAAAAGCCATGCTTACCCCTCAGCAACAAGTTACATTTGTCGGAGCTAGTTTAGACTCCACTGCAGCTAAGGTTTTCCTGCCACATCCTAAAGCCATCCTTATTAGCGATGCAATCCTTCATTTTCAACTTAACCATTTCAAAAAGGCTGTTGATACTCAGAGGTTTCAGGTTTCATGGCCTTCACTGTCTTCATGATTCCAGGACATCAAATGTAGGTTCTGTGACAGTCCTGGTTAATGACATCACAACTTTTAAGTTTTCCTGAAACCGCTTCAGAATATTCTGACTAATTCTAGGAAGTCTTCTACTAGGTTGTCTTATTCCAGAAAATGGAAGCATTTTACAAAATGGCTTGAGAATAAGCCTTTTTCTCTGGAGAATTGCCTTGTTTATACAGTCCTTGTCTATTTAACTTCTCTTAAACAATCTGGATTGTCTAATTCTTCCATCAAAGTAAACCTGGTAGCCATTTAGGCCTTTCACTCTACAGGGAAAACCCATTTTTTCCTTAGACATTTCAAAGAAATTCCTTAAAGGTCTCAACAATCTGTACTTGCCTACCCCAATGGTCTTTATCATTAGTTTTAACTCGTCTCATGAAAGCACCATTTGAGCCCCTGGCCACTTGTTAGTTGGCGTATTTATCTTTCAAGACAGCCTTTTTAGTGGCCAGCACTTCAGCCAGGAGAGTGGGGGAAATCACTGCTCTCAGGGCAGATTACCCATTTGTAAAATTCCACGACTCTAGGGTAGTTCTGAGGTATAGCCTAAGGTTTTTTTACTGAAAGTAGCTTCCAAATTCCACCTTAATCAAGATATTTCTTTACCTGCCTTTTTCCCAAATCCATCCTCTGAGGCGGAAAGAAAACTCCACACTTTGAATGTTAAATATGCTTTATTATTTTATCTGAAAAGGACAAAAGAGTTCTGAAAATCTCTGCAATTTATTCGTTTGATTCACTGGTCCATTGCAGGAGGTCCAACATCTTCCCAGACAGTGTCGAGATGGATCGTTTCCACCATTAAAAATGTTTGCAGGCAGACAGGCATATCTTGGCCATTGTGCATTCACGCACATTCCATGAGAGCTCAGGCACCATTGGCTGTCTTTCGATGAGGTGTACCTCTCCTGGACGTGGATGACCATGTGGTCATCTGAGGACACCTTTATCAAGTACATTAATGTGTGGAAGTGAACACAGGAAGTGGGGACAGCAGTTTTACACTCTCTTTTTCAATAACATGCTCACCTCCACCTCCAAAACACTTAGCTTTGTAGTCTCCCATGTGGGACTGTACAGTACGATGACAATGAAAACAGGGTTGCACTTACCTGTAACTGTTGTTCATCGAGTTGTTACTGTGCAGGCACGTATCCTGCCTCCGACCCCACTGTGAGATTCTTACAGTTTGATCTTTACACCCATGCCTTTTGGCTCATTGCAGAGGCTCCGGAGAACTGAGGGGTATGTGGAGCCTCTCCCCAGAGCACGTGACTATTTAGGCAGGAAACAGCTTGATCGGCTCTGGTTGGGAGGGGCTCCTTCCACACTGTCACTATGCGAACTACAAAAACCTTCCATTGGCTGGCCTGTGTGCCTGCACAGTACCCATGTGGGCCTGCTGAATCTGAATACTGTTCCAGCACTTTAGGATAACTGATTTGGTTATGGTTTTTAATTGTATTTATATATGCCCTGAGCCTGCCTCGGCAGGAAGTGTGGGGTATAAATTGAGTAAAATAAAAATAAATAAATACACAGTAAAAACTTGATGGACAACAGTTACAGGTAAGTTCAACCTTGTTTTCCTAACTGGTTCCAAAAATCCAAACTTCCCCTCAGACATTGTCCTTCACAGGGCTATTTTGGGGCAGGAACGCACAGGAATGGCGTTCCGGCCGGCTCCCGAGTCGGCTATGCCCAGCAGGAACTCATTAGCATAATAGGCCACACCCAACAGCAGAAACTCATTAGGGTTGGCTACATTAAGGGTGTGTGGCCTAACATGTAAAGGAGTTCCTGCTTCAAAAAATCCCCTGGGTTTTGGCAACACACAAGGTAAACAGAATAAGAAGTAAAAGGTGGGTGTGGCTGGCAACATGGGGGTGTGGCCTAATATGCTATTGAGCTGTGCTGTCAGGGGTGTGGCCTAATATGCTAATGAATTTCTGCTGTTGGGTGTGCCCTATTATACTAATGAGTTCCTGCTGGGCTTGTTCTACAAAAAAAGCCCCGGTCCTTCAGACATTAGGGGAGGGGCTTGTGGCTCAGTAGTAGAACATTTACTTGGCATGCAGAAGATCCCAGTTTTGATCCCTAGCATCTTCAGGTAAGGATCAAGTAGAAGATGATGTGAAAGACCTCTTGATGGACCAGCGGTCTGGTTTAGTATAAGGCAGCTTCATGTGTTCATCATACCCTGACACGTTTAAGAAAAGATTAAAAGGTTCCCCCTCTCAGCGCACAGAAATGCTGCACTATGTACCTGTGTCGTCGTCTGGTTTTTGTTTTTTTAACTTGGACGTGCTACAGAGTTTTGGAAATGACAAAGAATGTTGTTGTTTTTTCCTTTTCTCCAAGGTGGCTGAAAGAGCACTTTACTATTGGAATAATGAATACATCATGAGTTTGATAGAGGAGAATTCCAACGTAATACTTCCCATCATGTTTTCCAGTCTGTACAGGATTTCCAAAGAACACTGGAATCCGTGAGTTTTTTGTATTTGTTTCCTTTCGTTTGCTGCTTCATTTTCTGTATATAAGGGGGATTTTATTTTCCTAGCATATTACTCTTCACAGCCGAATACTGCATCTTTGGTCAAGCACAATGCTGCAGCTTGGCTATCATCAGAATAAACCCCCATTCTACAATCACACCACTGGCTACCCATCAGTTATTGAGCTCAGTTTAAAGCCTTGGCTATTACATGCAAAGCCCTTCACGGACTTGGAACTGTCATGTCTGCAAGACCGTCTCTCCCCCTGTGCTCTGCCACGACAGCTTTGCTCGTCTGAGCAAGGCCTTCTGCAAGTGGCCAACCTGCAAATGGGTAATATCAACAACCGCTCATGCAGGCGCCTTCTCTGCTGTGGCCCCCCGCCTCGTGGGAATGGTCAGGCTGAGGTGGTCAGGAAGGCTCCCCCTCCCATGGCTTTCTGCAGACGATGCAAAACTGAACTATTCAGAAGGGCTTTCCTATGCAGGCAGTCAGGTGGCACTGTACAAATGGCTTCGCAAAGTTACTCGGTTATATTATTTGGGACTGCGGTCTGGGCCATGTTCCCTCTAAGCTGAGTTAGCGTCAGCTGGCTCACAGTTTTTTAGCCTCCGGCTCACACATTTTTCTCTTAGCTCAGGAAGGATGGCCCCAGAGCAAACTGATTTGTGCAGCAGCCAAATCACCTGCTCACAACTTTAATGCCAGTAGCTCACAAAGTAGAATTTTTGCTCACAGAGCTCCATAGCTTAGTGGGAGCCTTGGTCTGTGCTACTGTGCACGGTTTGCTGTGGTCTGGGTCCCGTTTTGTAATTTTGTATCATTTAGCGCGTCATAGTTAACACTTATGCCTTTCTTCAGTTCTGCTTTTTAGACTTCTTGTGGGTTCTGTGACCCAAATCCTGTTTCACTGTTTGTTGAATGCCCCATCTTGTTTGATTGTGTTTGGCTCACTCTGTGTAATCAGCCTTGAGTCCCAGGGAGAGAGGCGGACTATAAATAAGGGCAAATAAAAATTTTGTTTTATTTCCTTCATTTATGGCCTGCCTTTCTTGCCGACTCAAGACGGTTGCATAATTAAAAGCCATGAAATAAGAAGAATGCAGAACATACCACCAGCAGTGAAAAGAACTGGGTTATAAACTTTGGACTCTATACTCAAAACAGGATAATACACACAATGTAACAGTACCGTACAAACAGTGCAACAGAGTTGCAAAACTGGGGAGCGATGTAATACAACGGCATTTTATATGTGCAAAGAACAAAGCAGTGAAAACTTCATTGATGTTAACTGCAACCTTATTCTTGGTTACAAATGTGCCCTTCTAAATGAGGCGCTGCTGGTAGGGATCACAGCATTAACTGGATTTGGATGAAACAGAACGTTCTTAGACATTTAGCGGCACACAGTCAGAACTGTTTGTATATCAGTGTTGCAGTTATTTACCCCCCGCTTTATGCAGGAAGTATGTTTCTGGGATACTGTACAGTGATTGGGAAAGCTGCTGTGTACAGAGCACATAATTGGATCATAATATACAGCACTAACTGTACTGCACAATTCAATAGAGTAACCCCACAGACATTCCCCTTGAGATTCTCATAGGAAGGCTTGGGACACAGATATGAGAAAAACTGAAGCCAGAACATTCTTGTGTGTGACCAAAATGTATGTTCCTGGCACACGTTGAGGTGTACACAATAACTTTGGAACAGAAGATGAAGGTATAACTAGTCCTACGAAACAGTCAAGATCTTGACCATATTTACTCTTGAAGTTGCAGTGGGACTTGTGCTCACATGTGTGAAGTTCACAGCAATAGTTGCTCAGTTTCTCTGGCACTTGGATTGGATCTCCTGGATTTAGTGGCTGCTGTTCTCGCAGCCCTGAAGACATAACAAGTGATTTAGGCCCAGCATAGAGTGATGTTCCTGCTGAAGTGTGCTAGCAGGCGCCAGTGCACTAATTTTTAGACCGTAGAATGACAAAATTCTCTCCTGCTTCTTTCCCTGGGGCTGCTACTGCACTGCGGCTTGCCTTCACCTGGCTCCCTCTCGTGGGAGAGATACAAAGCCAAGCCTCCCTTCCCTCCATTGGCTGAAGTCTCCTCTCCCCTCCTCCTCAGTGGAGGAAGGGAGAGGGAAGGGGAGACAGAGAGGCCACACGTGAGAGGGGACAAAGTCGGAGTTCCATGGCACCTTTAAGTCCAGCAAAGCTTTATTCCAGGGTGTAAGCTTTCGTCTGCATGCACATTTCTTCAGAAGGAGGGAGGGAGGGCAGGATTCTTCTGACAAGCACATTTTACATTGGGGTCATCCTGCTCTGCTGTTTACCTTTTGAGACTTGATATTTCTCTCTCTCTCTCACGCACATGTGTGTGTGTGTGTGTGTTAAAAAGGAAGGGGCACAGTAAAGAGATGTGTTGGGATAAAGGGAAAGGAGAATTAATGGAAATTATTTTGGCTTATTCTGAAAAAAAAATCAGATTAGATTTCTCTGTGCTGGCAGAGGTGGAGCAGTGCCAGAGCTGAAGCCCATAAGAAGAAGGTTGGGGGAGTGGGGGAGATGAGGACCTGGGAGAGCCGGCAGAGCTGAAGCCAGGGAGGGAGGAAAAATGCAGGGAAAAGGAAGAGAGGGAGAGGCACAGAGCGAGCCAGGCTTCCCGCCACCCTGCAGTCAGACTTACCTGGGGTCAGTTTCCTCTAGAGGGTTTTGAGCAGGAGGAGGGCAGCTGTTCAGAACAGATCATACCGTCCAAGCATGTACCCAGGGGGGAAAAAGAATTAAAGTTTATGTTGCTGGCAATCTACGGAGGTGTCTTCCTGTTTTCTTAAGAGCCCTCACTGGTGTATGCTCGCCATAAAAGCAGACAGCTTAAAAGGGATGTAATCATAGCAGAGATTATGGTGGCCAATCATGCTGTTAAGGTTAACAGTCATAGCTGTTGTGTCAGCCAGGGCTGACTAATGGAGCCATAAACGAGACTTTGAGCCTCCGGCCGTTGGCCAGGGTCCAGGAGCCCCCCCTCCCCGGCTATGAACCTGCTCTTTCAAACGGAGTGCACGCGTCTCCAGGACAGGCAGATTCCTAATTCTCTGACCAGCAACTTCTCCTGGATTTTGTGACCACCACTTGGGTTTTCTGTTTTAAGTGCCAAGATCAGAGTCTTGTGTTGGCTGTGGTTATACATGGGGAAGATGTGCAGGCCCACAGTTTATCTGTACAGCCCACCCCATGCTGTTGTTCACATGCCAGTTTATGTCTGAACCTACGTAAGACGAGGAGGTCAAAGGGGAACCATTGCATTATTCCTTGAAGAGAAATGTCTGTTTTGTAGAGTAGCCAGGCCAAACTTTCATTGAAGAAAGGGGTCTGTGCCCCCCCCCCCGACTGACAGCTGAATGGGGAAAGCACAGTGTTTACACCCAGAGCCAATGTGATGCTGACAGATGCTCTGCTTGTGGTGCTGAGTATGTTTTCTTTTCAAGACATTACAGCAGTCTGCACCACAATTCCGAACTCGGGTTAAGCCGAGGTTTAAAATTCTGGCCATTCGCTGAGGTGCCTGCATCTGGATGTTACAGTGAATTGGAGCTGAGAAGAGAGTTGGTCAGCGAGATTTGAGTCCCGTAGCACCTCAGAGACCAACAAAATATCCAGGGTATAAGCTTTCGAGAGTCAAAGCTATCTGGTGGAAGAAGAGGTTGGGTTTATACCCCGCCCTTCACCACCCGAAGGAGTCTCAGCGCAGCTTACAATCTCCTCTCCCTCCCCCTCCCCCTCCCCACAACAGACACCCTGTGAGGTAGGTGGGGCTGAGAGAGCTCTTTTGAGGACTGCCCTTGAGAGAACAGCTCTGAGAGAACTCGTGACTGACCCCAAGGTCACACCAGCAGCTGCATGGGAAGGAGTGGGGAATCAAACCCAGTTCTCCCAGATTAGAGTCCATGCTCCTAACCACTGCACCAAACTGTTGAGAAGGAGCTGTTGAGTCTCAAAAGCTTATACCCTGAAAATACTGGTGATCTCTTAAGGTACCGCAGGATTCAAATCTAGCTGTGGACCTGAGAAACGTTCATTCAAGTTCTGTGCCCCGAAGGAGAACCGCAGACGGTGTTGCTGTCCAACTGGTGTTGAATTGCAGCTTTCTG
Source organism: Gekko gecko (assembly GCA_029375565.1). Taxonomy (NCBI): domain Eukaryota; kingdom Metazoa; phylum Chordata; class Lepidosauria; order Squamata; family Gekkonidae; genus Gekko; species Gekko gecko. The sequence goes on from JAPDNY010000003.1 coordinate 231,191,349, forward strand.
TAAGATCTGGACAGAGCCGTCTTCCTGAAATAGTTGGAGCAAAGAAATCAGCAGCTTGCAGTTCTTTGTGTAAATGGCATGGAGGGCTGTGTAACAATTTAGTGGTGGTGGTCATAGCAGCCGTTTGTGGGTCAGGAATTCTGAGAAGTGCCAAAGTGTTAATCATTAGTGAGAAGAGTTCATAAGAACATAAGAGAAGCCAATGCTGGATTAGACCAATGGCTCATCCACTCCAACACTCTGTCACACAGTGGCCAAAAATACCAGGGGGGCCATCAGGAGGTCCATCAGTGGGGCCAGGACACTAGAATGCATATCCTCTGTATATATCGCAGAGGTGGAAAAAGTACAAAACAGGGCAACCGAGATGATCAGGGGGTTGGAGCACCTTCCCTATGAGGAAAAACTGGAGAGTCAGGGGCTTCTCAGTTTGAAAAAGAGATGCCTAAGAGAGGAGTTGATAGAGGTTTATAAAATTATGCATGGGGTGGAGAGAGTTGATAAAGAGAGAATTTTCTCCTCCTCTCAAAATACTAAAACTGGAAGGCAGTAGTTTCAGGATGGACAAAAGGAAATACTTCTTTACACAGGAAGTGATTAAAATGTGGAATTCTCTGCCAGAGAGTGTGGTGATAGCCACAGGAATAAACAGCTTTAAAAGGGGATTAGATAGACCTATCCTCCATGGATCTATCAGTGGCTGCTGGCCATGGTGACTGAGGAAAATCTCCGTGTTCAGAGGGATTAAATCTCTGAATCCCAGTGCCAGGAGGTAACATCAGTGGAAGGCCTCAGCCTCTCTGCCGTGTTGTTGGCGGTTCAGAGGAACTGGTTGGCCACTGTGTGAGACAGGATGCTGGACTGGATGGACTATTGGTCTGATCCAGCAGGACTCTTCTTATGTTCTAATATAAAATAAAAAAGGAAAAGTGCCTCCTTATACCCTTTGCAGCCAGTTAGAACCACACCAGTACCCTTTTGGATAAAACTTTAATAGGATTGACTTGAGTTCCAGCAACTTGAGTTCCACGGGAGGGACTGTGGCTCAGTGGTAGAGAACATAAGAACATAAGAGAAGCCAATATTGAATCAGGCCAATGGCCCATCTAGTCCAACACTCTGTCACACAGTGGCCAAAAATACCAGGTGCCACCAGGAGGTCCAGCAGTGGGGCGGGGACACTAGAAGCCCTCCCACTGCTGCCCCCTCCAGCACCAAGAATAGAGTGCATCACCTGCCCCAGACTGAGAGTTCCTATCTATACCTTGTGGCTAATAGTCACTGATGGACTTCTGCTCCATATGTTTATCTAATTTCCTCTTGAAACTGTCCACGCTTGTAGCTGCCACCACCTCCTGTGGCACTGAATTCCATGTGTTAATCACTCTCTGGTTGAAGAAGTACTTCCTTTTATCTGTTCTAACCCGACTGCTCAGCAATTTCATGGAGTGTCCATGAGTTCTTGTATTGTGAGAAAGGGAGAAAAGGACTTCTTTCTCTACCTGCTCAATCCCATTCATAATCTTATAAACCTCGATCATGTCACCCCTCAGCCGTCTTTTCTCCAAGCTAAAGAGCCCCAAGCGTTTTAACCTTTCTTCATAGGGAAAGTGTTCCAACCCTTTTATCATTCGAGTTGCCCTTCTCTGCACTTTTTCCAATGCTATAATATCCTTTTTGAGGTGTGACGACCAGAACTGTACACAGTATTCGAAATGAGGTTGCACCAATGATTTATACAGGGGCATTATGCTACTGGCTGATTTGTTTTCAAATCAGCCATCTGCTTCTTCAGTTAAGAGGCCCAGGTGGTAGTATGTGCTATGAAAGACCTCTGCCCAAAACCCTGGAGAGCCACTGCCAGTCTGAGTAGGCAATATTGATGGACCAGTGGTCTGATTCAGTATAAAGCAGCTTCATGTGTTCATTTATTCGCAACAGCATGCCAGTAAGCCTCAGTTTATTCAGTGTAGTCTGGAGAAAGAGACAGAACTGCAGAGCCGAGGCAGCACATGGGGGCTGGATTTGGTGGGAAATAATGTGGATTCGGTGGTGGATTCACCACCTTGAGAACCTTATTTGAGTGGAAAGGTGGCATAAAAATGTTTTTAAGTAAATAGATATCTGCTGATGGAAGGGTGGGTTGATTTTTCCCCACTTATTTCCCCCTGTGTTGTTCTTCAGGGTCCCATGTGTCCTAGGAGCCATTTTGGACTGCAGTGGGAGGCAAGGAAGTCCTGCTTTCTCAGCATAAATCCTTTCCATCACCAGAGATTTTCTGTGGGATCTAACCCATAGATCATTAAGAACTTAGAAAAAGATGAGGTCCTGCCTTTCTTAAACTTAGTCTCGAGGGCCTCTCTAATCCCGTACTTGCCCAGTTGGAAATAAACCCAGTGAACTCAGATGTGGTTTGGATCTTATTACTGTTAGGTGAATCTGTAACCAGTTGACTGATCACACCCAGAGAGTGCTTGTGAATGTTTCCTCGTCCTCTTGGAGAGGAGCGACAAGCGGAGTGCCTCAAGGATCTGTCCTGAGACCTGCTTAGTTCAACATCTTTATAAATGATTTGGGTGAAGGAATAGAGGGAATGCTTATTAAATTTGCAAATGATACTAAATTGGGAGGGGTAGCAGATATGGTACAGGGTACAGGATGATCTTGACAGTCTGGAAAACTTGGCTAAAACAAATAAAATGAACATAAGAACATAAGAGAAGCCAATGTTGAATCAGGCCAATGGCCCATCCAGTCCAACACTCTGTCACACAGTGGCCAAAATATACCAGGTGCCACCAAGAGGTCCAGCAGAGGGGCCAGGACACTAGAAGCCCTCCCACTGCTGCCCCCCCCCCAGCACCAAGAATAGAGTGCATCACCTGCCCCAGACTTAGAATTCCCATCTATACCCTGTGGCTAATAGCCACTGATGGACTTCTGCTCCATATGTTTATCTAATTCTCTCTTGAAACTGTCCATGCTTGTAGCTGCCACCACGTCCTGTGGCAGTGAATTTGAATATTTATTTTAACTGGAATAAATGTAAAGTTCCGCATTTAGGTAGGAAAAATCAAACGCATAATTATAGGATAGGGGAGACTTGTCTTGGCAGTAATGTGTGCGAAAAGGATCTAGGGTTCTTAGTAGACAATACACTGAACGTGAGTCAGGAATGGGATGTGGTAGCTAAGAAGGCAAATGCGATTTTGGGCTGTATTAACAGAAGTATAGTGTCCAGATCATGCGAAATGATGGTATTGCTTTACTCTGCTCTGGTTAGGCCTTACTTAGAGTATTGTGTTCAGTTTTGGGCACCACAGTTTAAGAAGGCTATAGACAAGGTGGAACGTGTCCAGAGGAGGGCAACAAAGATGGTGAGGGGTCTGGAGACCAAGTCCTATGAGGAAAGGTTTAAGGAGCTGGGTATGTTTAGCCAGGAGGGGAGACGACTGAGAAGTGATCTGATAACCGTCTTCAAGTACTTGATGGGCTGTCATATGGAAGATGGTGTGGAGTTGTTTTCTGTTGCTCCAGAAGGTTGGACCAAAATGAATGGGTTGAAATTAAATCAAAATTGTTTTCAGCTAAACATGAGGAAGAGCTTCCTGACAGAGTGGTTCTCCAGTGGAACAGGCTTCCTTGGGAAGTGGTGGGCTCTCCTTCTTTGGAGGTTTTTAAACAGGCAAGATGGCCATCTGACAGCAATGCGGATTCTCTGAACTTAGGCGGATCATGAGAGGGAGGGCAGGAAGGGTGGCATCAGTGCTTAGTTCTTGTGACCCTTTCTTACACACTCAGGGAAATCCTGATTGCCACTTCGGTGTCCGGAAGCAATTTTTCTCCAGGCCAGTTTGGCTGGGGATCCTGGAGGGTATTTTGGGTTTTTTTGCCCTCTTCTGGGCATAAAGCATGGGTCACTGGGAGTGTGTGTGTGGGGGAGGGGAGGTATTTGTGATTTTCCTGCATTGTGCAGGGGGTTGGACTAGATGACCCTGGAGGTCCCTTCCAACTCTATGTTTCTATGATTCTAAGTTGCATAATATGTCACCGTAAAACTTAAGTTTATCCAAGTTTAATGAAGGAATAATGTAAATGCAGGAAGCTGTGTTTTACATAATTTGTATTTCTCTCCTCCTCTTTCCGCATGTAAACCGCTTTTCTCTTTCCATGTCTCTCTCCCTCCCCCTGCTAATTTTAAACTCCCAACCCACCCTCTTCTGTTCTGCTTTCTTATACTGTTGTCCCAGCCTGCCTGTATAGCTGAAGCAAAGGAACTAGAGATGACCCTGCTGCCTAGTATTGCTAATGAGACCCTTGGAGAGGTCCCCAGGGGTTTGTTATGCACACCGTTATCTGACAGCAGGGAGTGCTGGCTTCCATGCTGGGTCACAGATGTGAGGGAAGAGGATTTCTGGGTCATTTTCTGGGCGCTGGTGCCAGTCCCATTTGGGACTTATGCTGCAGTTTCTTGTATTTTTTTCCTCCTTGACTCCGTTGTTTCTTTTATACTGTGAGTTCGGCATTTCAGTTGGTCTTTCTGTCTCTTAGATTTATTTCTCACAAGGCAGTGGCTTCTGGGGTTTGGCTTCCCCTTAGCTCTTATTTTCTTTTGCTGCTGGTGTTTCACAGGGCTTCAGATTCTGAAAAGGTACCACCCTATGAACTGGGATGTGGCTGCTGCCGCCTTCATCCCTGACAAAACGTATTAATACATATTCTGATACCTGGCTGTCCTGAGTCCTGAGATGCTCAAGAGAAAGGCATTTCGATAAATATTCTAAATTAACACCCATACCTAAATAACAGAGCCACCGTAGATGTGGGCTGTTCATATTTCAGAAGAGGAACTTGAGTTTGGAGTGAGTGCATGTGGTTCTGTGCTGGATGTCTTTAGGAGACTTTGGGGCAAGTTCTGAGTTATGCTTCAGATGAAGACGTTTTAGATGTTTAGTTCTGTCAGTGAACAAACACGGTCAGAGTGGTTCAGAGGTGGAATCAGCTGCCTAGAGAGGTGGTGAGCTCCCCTTCACTGGCAGCTTTCAAGAAGAGGCTGGACGAATATTTGTCAGAGATGCTTTAGGCTGGTCCTGCGTTGGGCACGGAGTTGGACTAGATGGTCTGTTAGTCGGTAGAATTGAGTTTCTTTATGCCCTACTTAACTCATAGGTTGTCACTGGAAAGGCTGCTCTGAAACAGGAGATGGCACAATTTCATTTATGTACTGATCTTACACACTTCATCTCCTCTAGGGCTTTCAGGGTGGCATACATAGAATTCTGTCCAGATGCAAGCTCAGTGGATTGCATCTGTACCTTGAGATTAAGACCCAAACCCAACCTGTTGCTCAGGAGAGTAAACAGAGGAAATATGGCACGCAGTCCAAAGATTAAGCACACTCTATCCCATTATTTTCATTAACATTTAAAAATAAAGTAAGTGCCTCATTTAGAATTGCACCCTGTATAGGAGAAGATGGCTTGGAAGAGCCCTCGTCGGAACCTGCCTTGTCTAGCTGCCATTGCCAGCAAAGTGGAGTGATTTTCACCTCTGCTTAGTCCTCTTCAATATGCAGTGGGAGATCTTTTGAAAAGGGAGCAAACGGGTTTTTACACTCTTTCTGTGGAGTACTCAAAGAAGAGGTTCAAACACGTGAAGTTAAACAGTTGTGGAGTAGAGCTGAGCTTGGTTATTTTTTGTTTTCATGGAGAAAGCACAGATTCAATATTCAGAGAGAATAACATGTGAACTGGACTATTTACCATGTTCGCTTTTCCTGATCATACCCCCTGTTCTTTCTGGGGATATATCGAATGGTTAGAGGTGACTTGCTTAAATAAACGTTTGCTTTCCTTTCTCAGCGTTAGCTGGGAAGCTGAAGAGCCCAAGACTTGTGCAGGATTTAGAGTTTTCTCTTGGAATTAAGAAGTGCAACAGCCCCTTGTGTTTTTATGGCTCTTTCCTTTTGTTTGAGGGCAAAAGCTATCAGTGGGTTCAGAGGGGCAGTAGAGGTCATTTGCCTAAAAAAATCAATTATATGTATTTATTTATAAATAAGAAACTAACATTAACAAGGTTGGAATGCTCATTTATTTTGGTCCCATTCTAAGACCTGATGCTATCCTCAGGGGTATGATGGGGTCCGGAAGTTCCCGTGGCCTTCTCCTACCCCCTTTCTCCAAAACTTACCCGATGGCCGAGAGTCCTCACTATGGGCTCTCAGAGTCAGGGCAGCATCCTGGGCACAGGGATCTGTGGAAGATGTATTTCCATTGATAGTCATTTCCCAGTAGGGTTGTCAAGATCTGTGGCAACTATTTCTCCCAGTGTCTCTGTTGCAGAGGTGCATTAACAACATCTCAGATACAAGGAAACATGTTATACACACTTGCCGTTGATCCTGATATAACTCCGTTGGCTAGAAAAGGAGGGACTATCAGGGAGGGTTAGCATCAGGCGATGCCTGTTATGAGTTGGATCCAAATTTAAGGAAATGTTTGGTCTCAGTTCATAATGGGCTCAGGAACTTCTAAAGCTGGTTACATTTAAATGAATCTTACTTTAATAATAGGTTTATATTCCAAAATGGAAGAAAGTACATACGGTCGCTTCCACTGTAGTAGTGGAGAACTTGCTTATAACTGCTTGAATGAATTAAATCGGTCTTGATTATCCACTCTCTCAGCAGTGGAATCAGAGGAACTTTAACCCTTGCAAAACATAACAGATCAGAGCATCCATCCATCCAGCCTTTTGCCTCCCGTCTGAAGCGCAAAGTAACGGATTCCTGTCTTTCCCGTTTCACAGAGCTATCGTGGCTTTAGTATACAACGTGCTGAAGGCATTCATGGAAATGAACAGCGCCATGTTCGATGAGCTGACGGCCACTTACAAGTCAGATCGCCAGCGGTAACTTTTTAAAGCTTTTTTTTTGTTTTTCTTTTGGTCAGCTGTGCATAAGGCCTGCTATTTTTAGTTTGTTTATTTTTGTTTTTTGGTTCTTTTGACACTTGGCAGTGACTGCATAATTTCCCACACACGATTGATTGCGATGCCTTCATTCCCCCCCCTCCCCCTGCATGCTCATTAGCCTGGCCCTTTGCAAGACGTATAGATGGTTCTCCCCCCTCCCCTTTATGAGATACAGTACCCATTGCGTAGCTTGTGAACTTTGCATTCCTCACAGAACTTCTTTTGGCTCTGTATCAAAGACTTAAATGTATCAAGAGTTTTCAATAGTGATTTTTTTTTTTTGGAAAAAAATATTAAACCGTCACTTTGCTTGAAGGTAAACGTCCCGTGCGGGACTTCTCGATGAGTTAAAGCAGCCTTTTGGTATTAAACTCTCATCGGAGACGATTGAAATCTCCAAGCAAAGTGACCCCCCTTTTTCTTAGTTTTTTCTTCACTCTTCCTTCTTCCTCCCGTCTCTTGATACATCCAAGGCTTTGCCGTGGCAGGATCCAGAAGAAGTGGCCATCCATGTATAGTTCATTAGTCGCACCCCCTAGTCAAAATGTTTCTCTTGTCTTTTTTTCCCTTGATCGTCCGTCTCCGGTTTTATAGCGCCTCATCTTTTGTCTGAAATTTCAGCTTATCCAAAGCAGCAGGTGAAACTAATGAGGAAACTTCGGGAACTCCGGGCAGTTTGCGACTTGGTGAAAGTCGTGCCTTTTGTGAGACTCGGGGTTCCCACAAGCAAAGCGAAGGGTACTGTATGTCATCAAGCCTTGTTAGGTTAGTATAGCCTCTCGTACGTTTTTGGAGGCCGTAACACCGTTGAGTTCCGATGCCAGGCTCACTGCTTTGAAGGTTTTCTACATTTTTTTAAAAAAAACGTGAACTAGTGGACTGCCCCGGTTTTTGTACACTTCACGCCTGGTCTGTCTGGGTTGTATTGACTGCTCATGCTAAATTTAAACCCGGTAGGAATGGTTGCATAATGCCAGGGCCACACTGGGTGAACCAAACAATAGGGGCCCCAAGCGTATATGGTATGCAAAAATATATAAACTGCAAGGGTAGACCATCAAAGGATACACAACTTTCACAAGTAAACAGTAGACATCAGTCTGTTGCAATACAATATCAGTAAATTCGAAATATAATAGCATTGGTGGTCACAGTTCAAGACACAATGTTTGCAAATTCAACATACAATTTAAAGATAGTGGAAAATATCCAGCAAGAGATTCCTCTATACCCTTTGAATATAATAGTGTCCAAAAGACCTCAAAGTCCACAAAAAAGGCAGAGGATGTCTTCTAACAGCCGAAAATGTCCTTCCTGGATATTTCCCACTATCTTTAAATTGTATGTTGAATTTGCAAACATTGTGTCTTGAACTGTGACCACCAATTCTATTTTCAATTTACTGATATTGTATACTGTAATATACTGATATTTTATTGCAATAGACTGATGTTTATGTTTACTTGTGAAAGTTGTGTATCCTTTAATAGTCTACCCTTGCAGTTTATATATTTTTGCAGGACCGCACTAAGAGCTTCTGAAGGTTTGCACACAATGGGTCTGGTTGCAAATACGACACAAGAAACGAGCGAACTTATCCAGTAGTGATTTATTGGTTGTGTTTGGAGTTGAGTCTTCCCTGAGCAGAGATCCCCAATCCTTTTGAGCCCGTGGACACCTTTGGAGTTAGAACGTAGGAACATAAAAAAAGCCATGTTGGAGCTGGCCAGTGGCCCATCTAGTCTGACACAAGGTGGTGGATATGCAAGCCTAAAATGCCCTGCCACAAGAGACGGAATAAACCACAAAATATTAGGGGGTGAGGTTATGCATTTCTCTTATAGTAATTGTTGTAATCCTCCCTGAGACTTTGGGAAAGAGTAGAATAGAAATCTAATAAATAAATTAAGTAAAATAAGTAGTAACTCTTCAACGTTTCAGGCAGAAGCTCTGCTTTACAGGACGCCTTTTAAAATGGAACAGTTGTTTAAGAATATTGCCTTTCTTACGTGCAGTTTTACCTTCAGTCACGCAGTGAAGAACCTTGGGCAGTGCTTTTGTTTTGGACTCTGCACCAGCCCATCAGACCTCCTGCAGCCATTCAGAAGCCATGCTGTGCAAAAGCCCCAGCCGGCCCCTCCCACTTTCTAAAAATGCTTAGTCTCCAGGATGGGTGTTGGTGGATGCCATGGCAGGGGCGTAGCCAGGATTTTTTTAACTTCGGGGGGGGGGGCATTTAAATAAGTCGGGGGGCACCCCCCCACACACACCCAGCCTATGTCAGGAGAAACAAGAGAGTAAAAGTTTTTAAAAAGTGATGAGAGAAGTGCTGGCAGGCAAGGTAGGGCGTGGCACGCATGAAAAATAAAATTTATTTATTTATTTTTATTGGTTCAATTTGTACCCCGCCCTCCCCGCTAAACTGGCTGGATGGGAAGTTGGGAGGCCTGGATGGTAAATGGGGGCGGGGGGGAGGGGGCGGCCAGCCATGATACGCACCACTGTAGCTACAGGCCTGTGCCATAGTGCCCATTGGCACCATGTTTGGGACCCCTCCTGAGACAACTGTCCGTATTTGCTAGCCTCAGTCCAGATAAGGCTTCACTGATTTGATTGATTGATTGATTGAACTTAAATTCTGCCCTCACCACAAGTGAGCTCAGGGCGGATCACAAAGCCATTTGACACCGTAATATAAATACATTAATAGTTTTAAAACAATTAAGAACAACGATTTATGAACAACGATTTAAAAACAGATTGCACTGTGCCAGTACTGCTAGGTCCCTAAGATCTCCTAGCTCTGGGCCAGGTGAAACTAATGAGGAAACTTTGGCATGGGGGAGGTATGAAAACGTTTTTTGAAACTCTGAGATTAGGTGGCCAGAATCCAAAGAATTACTCTCGAGCTCATGTGAGCCCAGGGCAATTTTAACGTTCTGTCTCTTAGTGACAGGCCCCCAGTCCATATCACAATCCGCTCTGAGAGTCCACTCGGTTTCAGAAACGGCTTGCTTATGTGGCATGAGAAGCTACGGTCCCTGAAGTTCTCTTGGCTGGCTGCATAGAACTTAATGGCACAGTTGTGTGGATCCTACCTGCGGTAACTGCGTGATTCTTTGCAAAACAGAAAGTGGTGTTCAAGTAGAGGGATACACATTACTGAGGAACAGTAATGTGCTCACTGGGATTTAAGTAATCATACGATTGCAGAGCCGGGATTGTATTGAATGCATTTAAATGCATGTTGCAGATCCTAACTGTCTGTTGTACCCGTTACTGTTAACACTGTGTAGGAGAACATATGAGAAATTCAAGCAGCTGTGTTCTCACTAGGTAATTTGTCTCAGGATAATCAGTATTCTAGGAGGTTGTAGAAATAAGGGGTTAGACTAGAGAACTATCACCCTGACCTGGATGACCCAGGCTAGCCTGATCTCATTAGATATCAGAAAGCTAAGCCAGCTTGACCCTGATCAGTGCTCGGAGGGGAAACCACCAAGGAAGCCCAGGGTTGCAACACAGAAGTAAGCAATGGCAAGTCACCTCTGAGGTGCCCCCTGGCACCTTTTCACTTGCCGAGTATTTCTAGAAAGTAGGTGGAGCTAAGTGGCTCTTGTCCAGCAGGGCTTCTGATTGGCCGTTGATTGGGCCAATGACATTGGCCCAATGACATTGTTTCACTGGCAGCTGCCAGCACGATGTTGGCATTATTCTCTCCTATACTCTTCTTTCCCGGTGTAAAAAATGGTTACCACTTTTATTCCCTGCACTTTGACTTCCTTTGTCTGTGGTTCTGCCTCTTGCGGCAGCCATTTTGTTGTTGGCTCCTCATGTGGCAGCCATTTTGTGGTGGCGCCCACCAATGCTCCCTCTAAGCTTTGGAGTCTGGTGAGCTACTGGCATTAAAGTTGTGAGCCAGCAATTTAGCTACTGCATAAATTAGTTTGCTCTGGAGCCCACCCTTCCTGAGCCAGGGCAAAAATGTGTGAGCCGGAGGCTAAAAAACTGTGAGCTAGCTCAAACTAAATCAGCTCAGAGGGAACATTGGTGCCCACCACCCTGTATCAGAATTCCAATGGTGCCCACAGGCTCTAAAGGGTTGGGGACCCTTGCCCTGCAGGACTGCGGTAAGTCTACTGCGACTTGGGAGAACTTTCCACCACCAGCAAAATATCATAGAATGTTAGAGTTGGAAGGGACCTTGCAGGTCATTTAGTCCAACCCCCTGCGCTCTGCAGGAGCGTAGCCGAAAGATAGCCCTACAACATAGCCGAAAGATGGTCATCCAGCCTCCGCTTAAAAACATCCAGCGAAGGAGCATCCATTACCACCCGAGGCAGACTGTTCCACTGCTCAACCACTCTGATAGTTAGGAAGTTTTGATATCTGCTTCTTGGTAATTTGGAGTTGGGCATTTTCCCACCCATTGATAATTCCTATGTAATTTAGTCTGATCTTGCTGATAGAACTGTGGTTCTAATTAATCATAAGGCATTAACACTTATAGCAGCTCCAAGGCCTCACAGGAGATGGGTGCGGTATAAAAATATAATCAATAAATAAAAAAAATAAAGAAGGTGAAATTAAAAAAACGGAACTTAGTGACGTTTCTGTATGCTCCAACTGAGACAGTCCTTTCTTAAAAACAATTTGATTAGTAAAGACTAAGTACTCAGAAAACTAAGATAAGTCCAACATGATATAGTGGTCCAGGTTCCAGACTAGTACTTGGTGAGACCTGGGTTCAGATTACCGCTCAGCCTTAAAAAAGTTCACTGGGTGACATTGGGCCAGTTAATCTGTTTGGAAGGAGTGAGATCCATGTATGCCAGGCCGAATTCCTTGGAGTAAGGATGGCAGAATAATGAGACGGGTGGGCAAAATATGGGCTAATAAGAGCTCTCTCTCGACTTCAGCATGACCTTCGCTATTCTTGAAGGCATATGTTGAGCAATGTGGGGTTTCTAGTACAGGCAGGATAACCCATCCTTCTTTTCCCAAAAGCCTGCAGCGGTGAGTTTGGCCTGTAAAATGTGTTCATTCTATTGACTTCCAGCTGTCAAGGCAGTTTTTATTGACTTGGGCTTAGAAAATACTCCAGGAAGCGCAGGAGAGCAAGACCTATCAGCAGATTGGGCCAGTGCTGCGATTCAAGCACACGTTCTGTCTTGACAAGACTCAAGAGGATCTAAGTAGAACTGGGTGCCAAAAGACAGCACCGGCTGGAGTTGTAACGCACTAAGCTATGAAGCAGCCGTGTTCCCCGTGTGTAATTCAGGATGCTTCCAAGGGGGGTAAACCCGAGAATACTCAGCGGCAGTGTTCCCTCTAAGCTGAGTTAGTGTGAGCTGGCTCACAGCTTTTTAGCCTCCAGCTCACACAGTTTTGGTCTTCGCTCAGGAAGGGTGGGCTCCAGAGTAAACTAATTTATGCCGTAGCCAAATCGCTCGCTCACAACTTTAATGCCAGCAGCTCACGAAGTAGAATTTTTGCTCTCAAGGCTCCACAGCTTAGAGGGAGCACTGCTCTGAGGCCGTCACTAGTCCACAGCACTGTTTTGTTTCTTTGTGTCGCAATACTGTTGTTAAGCGACAAAGTTCTTGGAAAAAATTCGGTGTCGGTGATACCTTCTTTTTCTTTTTCTTTGCTTTGTTTTGTTAGTGAGAAGAAAAAAGAGAAAGAGCGTGAAGAACTATGGAAGAAACTGGAGGATCTGGAATTAAAGAGGGGGCTCAGGCGGGATGGAATAATTCCAACTTAACGAGAAAAGGAGAGCCGTTAACGATCCTGTGGAGTCCCACATGTATGTAGTAGAAGATGGAGCAACAGTTTTCTGTATCGTGCAACTTTACAGTAGATTTCACATTTGTTTCATTATTACAACAGCCCTGTGTATATATCTGTCTCTAAGTAACGGGGGGAGGAGGAAAAGGAAAAAAAAATAAGGACTTCAATCCAAAGTTTGGACAACGGATGGACTTTCCTCAGAACTTTGCAAAAATAATCATTGTTTTAACTCTCCTCTAAAACCAAGTCTTCAAAAAGATCCGTTGACGGAAAAAAAAAATATTGCTGTGTCCGAATTCCATCGCCAGGACCTGTCCCTTATTTATCATTAGCAGAGAGTAATACAAACTTCAGATGTGAACAATCTTAAAAATCTAGCTTGTCTTTCTGCTAAAACTGTTAAATGTATTTATAGTAAAAGAGGAAAAAAAGAGAGAGATTGTCATTTTTCATATGAGTTTGTGTAACATCTTTCTCCTCTGGATAACTATGATGTAATTTGACTTTTTTTTTGGGGGGGGGGAGGTGGGGGGGAGTGGGGGATCTTTTTCCTTTTTTTTTTTTTTTTGCACATCTTCACGAGTTGAATGTTTATACAGATCAGGGCCGTGAAAAAAAAAAGAAGAATTGGGGTCCTTTAATGCTAAGAGTTTTGTTCTGGTATATAAAGCATCTTTTTCGAGTACCAAACTCGCTTTGGTGCTCCTTCAGTGTGAACCTTACAAATAAATATTAAAAAGTGGTTATAAACAGAATTGGGACGTGCGCTTCGGATTAGTCAGTGGCACTTCCAAGCTCACCTCTCCGACCGTTACCCAAGTGTGCAGCGGCGACAGCGCAGACTTCAGTCTCTGACCAGTATTAGTTGTACACTGTCGATTAAGAAAACTTGACCAGGTTTGTGTTAGTTAATAATGAGGCTAAATTATTGTATTGCTATATGTCTTCTTTTAGGCCATTTGGAAATGTTAATTTTTTTTTTTTTTAAAAAGCTAAAATACATCTATGAGATGGATCTCAAAAGGTCATCATGGATTTAATATTTGGGGGGCAAAATGGGGAGTTGAGCAAAAGTTTGGATGGCTTGAAGTTTTGTTGCCTTTTTAAACTATGGCTTTATTAAAACATTCCAGCAAAAAAAGAAAGAAGGAGGTATTGGGGAAGATGTAGCTTCTGGGGAGGAAGAATGCAGTGTCACATTCGTGACCTGAATACTGTTTTTCATCACAGCTATTCTTTTTTGGGTTTTGAGCTGGAATGGATTCTGGGTAACATGCTTCAGCATTCTAGTCTTGGATGCTCATTCCCCATGACTGTATTTGTTATCAGAATGGTTCTAAAAATACTACTGGGGGAAAAAAGAGAGAGAAGAGAATACCCCGTAATTCTAGCAATCCCAACCAGCTGAGTATTAGTTAAAAAGAAAAAAAAATCTGAATTGATTTTCTATCAAAGGTGCATTGTGACCAAACTGTTTAAGATTAAAAACAAAAAAAGAGAGAGAGAGAAAGAAGAGTGCTGTATTATAAAGTTATACATTACTGGCTATCTGCTTTGTATTTGAAAGTGGAATCTCACATCTTTGGTAGATAAAATGCTGATGAGACTTGTGTACAGTATATATTTAGCTAATGCAGGTGCATTATTATATACCGTAAGGTATGTGTTTTTTCAGGATTTTTCTCCAGGATGCTTTTGAACTGTTATATGACAACAATGAATTGATAATCCTAAACCATTGATCCAGCCGTTATTCAACAGTATAAAGCTGAATTGGTGTTCATGAGTCTTTTTTGTGATAGTTGCAAACATGAATTTACAACCTGTTGCTATCGATAGAAGTTACAGTATAAATACAAGCTTGTATATTCCCCCCCCCGCCCTTCTTGCCATTTAAATATGGGGTAGAATTTGAGGTTTCCTTGTTTCTAGGCCAAAAGGGGGTGGGGAGAAAATAATCCCCTTTTGACTGACTACTGTTTTGGGATTATCAGGTCAGTTTTGTACACACAAGTCTTCGCATATGGATGTCGTAAAGTCAATGGCTTTGTAAAAAAAAACAACACAACCCCAACCAAACAAAAACTTGACGCTGTTAATTCTGGGTGGGTGGGTGGTACAGAAGTTAAACTAGTCATCGGCCACACCGAACACAACATGGTTCAACGGGATTAAGCTAAGCCTCTTTTAAGAACATTGACTGGGACTCAATGTAAACTCGGCAGACGCCGCCCTCGGTGAAACGTTCTATTTTTCAAAAGTGCTGGAGCAAAGGTGCAAGCTGAAATACTGAAGATGAAATAAATTTATAACAAACCATTTCCCTTAGACCTTTTTTTTTTTTTTTAATCTTGACCGCGCTTTCGTTTCCTGCCGCAGATTTCAGGGCTAAGTTGGGACTGCTGCACGCGGGGGTTGTTTGTACATTCCTGCTGAAGTTGGGGGGTTTTGGTTATAAGCAGTCTGCAACTGTTTGAACATCACAACCAAAGCCAATGGTGTGGTTTTTATCTGTCGGAGCAAAATAATGGTGGGGAATTCAGAGAAGGAGCCGTACCTAAGAGTGTTGGTGGGCGTCAGTCTGTGGCCCATTCTGCATCTAGCATTCACTCCGCTGTTTTACCAAACCCACGTTGGAACAGAAATTCCCCTCTGCGTTGCATGCTACTTTCACTTTTTTCGTCAGATTTTATGGTAGCCTCCACAATGCATGCTGGTTTTCACCTCCTTTGGTATCTCTGTTTTATGGTACCGTCTGCATAGATTTATGGCCGTTTTATGGCCATTCTGGGGTGACTCTGCAGTCAGTAGGTTTTGGCCCCAGGGGTATCTGAATGTGGTTTTGAGCCATGTCTTTTTCTGTTCCAGTATGGATTTGGTAAAACAACAGAGCAAATGCTAGATGCAGAATGGGCCTGTATCATATCGGTCACGTTCAGAGCCAGGTACCCTCATCAGCATATTTTATTTATTTATTTTATTCGACTTCTATCCCGCCCTCCCTGCATGGCAGGCTCAGGGCGGGCTACATCAAATTTGATAAAAATACAATATACACAATTAATACAGTGAAAACACTAGTAAAATACCACAGTGATCTTCATCCAGTGCCGTTGTCATTGACATTAAAACCTCACAGATGCCAACTCTGGTATGCAGTTCTGACCTGTTGAGGGGAGGCCCAATGAAGAGGGATGCCCTAGTTAAAAACCTGGCGGAAAAGCTCCGTCTCGCAGGCCCTGCGGAACTGTAAAAGGTCCCGCTGGGCCCTGATCTCATATGGGAGCTCATTCCACCAGGTAGGGGCCAGGGCTGAAAAGGCCTTGGCCCAAGGTGAGGTGGACGTCCCTGGGGCCGGGGACCACAGGAAGATGTTGATTGGCAGATCATGAAACCCTTCGGGGCTCATAGAGGGGAGAGGCGGTCTCGCAGGTATGTGGGCCCCTGGCCGTATAGGGTTTTAAAGCCTCCTCTGCTATCTTCTCTTTCTTCTAGTGAGGAGAGATGGGGAAATACTTTTAGTTCACAGGTGAGTTACCACTTCCCAGGAGGGCTGAACATTTTTTTAAGCTTGACAACGGAACACAGTCACTCTCTGATGCTGGAAGTATTTATTTGTTAAGAAAATTACTTGCTGCCTTTCTGTCTTGCAAAACTCAAGGTGGCTTACAGTGTAAATGTAACGATTATAAAAACACACGCTCACATAAAAACAGCAATTTGAAATCTCAGTCTTTGCTCTGAAGTTTTAGGGAAGTAACACAGGCATTGTAACGGGGGAACCTATTTCAGCCCGTTTTTCAAAGATAATACAGATGCATTACTCTAAGTTTAGTGTTGTGGTTAGGAGTGTAGACTCTAGTCTGGGAGAACCAGGTTTGATGCCTCACTCCTCCACATGCGGCTGCTGGGTGACCTTGGGTCAGTTACAAGTTCTTTCAGAGCTGTTCTCTCACGAGCAGTTCTCGAAAGAGTTCTCTCAGCCCCACCTGTCTCACAAGGAGTCTGTTGTGGGGAGGGGAAAGGAAAGGAGATTGTAAGCCGCTCTGCGACTCCTTCAGGTAGTGAATGAATTTCCAGTGTTCTTACAAGCACAATTCTCACCAGGGCTTTTTTCCGGGGGAACAGGCTGGAAAGGAGTTCCGGAACCTCTTTGACAGAATTCTTTTTAAAATGTTTAAAAAATTGTGAGTTTTCAATCTGCAGACTGAAAACTTCATTTCCCTCTTGCGATTTCGGGGCACCTCTTTTTCCAGAAGAAGAGGAGGAAGAAGCAGCCCCGATTCTCACAATAGCATTCTCCTGAAAATTGCGCTTGTGAGAACATTGAAAATCCGTATTGGAGTGATAGCACTGCGTGTGTGGACAACGTCCTGTCCCCTCCTTGAACAAGTTTTTGGGAAACAGATTTGTAACAGGCCGGCGGGCTTCATCAGAGGGGAGACGGAGGTGTCCCTTCAACTGTCTACACGTCTGCGCTTTTGAAACTGAATTATTTGGAACATTCATCCGGGGTACCTTGAAATCAACGAACCGGAAATGTTCCTACGGCACAGGCACTTCATTCCATTAAGAAATTTGGATGAGAGTGGGAATGCTGACGGGCTTGAGCATCGGTGGATCATCCCCTGGTAACAGCCTGGAACTCCTGGCTGGGCTGCTTTCCCCCGGGCAAAACATAGCCGTGAACTGTCGAGGATGACCTAAGGAAGGAAGTGGTTGCTTCTGTGCCAGGACAGGAAGAGTCTGCTGTTACCCAGCACCACAGTGTGGGGTGCCAGTAGGTGCCTGCCAAGTGCATTTGGAAAGTGAGCAGGGTCAGGTTGGCGTTTCTGAAGGCCCTGAAGGCCCCTGGATATTTGACTGGCTTTGGAAAACGTTTCTTTGGCAGCCACTGCCGCTACAGCTTTAAGGATCTTCCGTCTGTGACTGAAGATGAGAGGAGCCAGTTTGGTGTCGTGGTTAGGAGGGTGGACTCTCATCTGGGAGAACTGGGGTTTTGGTTCCCCACTTGTCTGCCTGCAGCTGGCGGTGTGACCTTGGGTCAGTTACAAGTTCTCTCAGAGCTGTTCTCTCAGAGCTCTCAGCCTCACAGGGTGTCTGTTGTGGGGAGGGGAAGGGGAAGGAGATTGTCAGCCACTCTGAGACTCCTTCGGGTAATGAAGGGTGGGGTATAAATCCCATCTCCTCCTCCTCCTCTTCTTCCTCCTCTCCTTCCTCTTCATCTTCCTCCTCTTCTTCCTCCTCCTCTTCTTCTTCCTCTTCTTCCTCCTCCTCCTTTTCTTCTTCCTCCTCCTCCTCTTCTTCCATTTTGAGGCTAAACAAGCCCAGCATCTTGGGAGAGTGGAGTGATGGCAGACGCTGAACGACAGGAGCAGGTGAACGGCAATCGCAGGCGTGGGTGGATTAGGTGTGATATGTAGAGGGGTGGTAGGCGTGGAGAAATCAGCACTGGTAACGAGACAGGAAACCCAAGACTCATTTTTCAGGGATGTCAGCGCGCCAGTAAATCAAGATTACACTTTGGTTTGCATCCAAATAGGCATCAACGGAAGACCCATGAAATCTCCACTTGTTCCTTTCTGCTCCTACAATCCCTTTCTGACCCACGGAAAGATTATTCCAGGGGTTGTGGAGCTGTGTGGTGCTCAGGCTGAGAAGCTGCAGTGGGGAGAAGAAGAAGAAGAAGAAATTGGATTACCCCACTCTTCACTACCCAAAGGAGTCTCAGAGCGGCTTACGATCTCCTTTCCCCGTGAGGTAGGTGGGGCTGAGAGAGCTCTCTCGAGGACTGCTCCTGAGAGAACAGCTCTGAGAGAACTTGTGACTGACCCACGGCCACACCAGCAGCTGCATATGGAGGGGTGGGGTGGTGGTAAAACCTGGTTCTCCCGGATTCGAGTTTGCACTCCTAACCACTACACCAAACTGGCTCACCCCTCCTCTCTCCTCCATTAGCACAGATCCAGGTCAAGTTTCCACTCGGCCATGAATCTCACTGGGTGTCTTTGGGCTACTCACACTCTGTCTCAAGCCTACCTCGCAAGATTGTTGTGAGGGTAAAATGGCGGGTGGGGAAACTGTCTGTGCTACCCCGACTTCCTCCCAGGAAAGGTGGGGGGCAAAGAATCTAACAGGGAAGACGGTCCAGGCTAGCCTAGATAGTCCAGCCTAGCCTGAACTCGTTGCTTTCAGAAGCTGAGCAGGGTCAGCCCGGTTTAGTACTTGGCTGGGAGACGGCCAAGGAATCCCAGGATTGCTATGCAGAGGCAGGCGATGGTGAACCTTGTCTCTTGTCTTGAAAGCCCCCTGAAGGAGTCACCATAAACTGGTAGCAACTGATGGCTCGCTTTACCGTATGTGAGATAGTCCGGCATCCTGTTACCCATAGTGGCCTAACAACCCTGCTTGTAGGAAGGCCGGAAGAAGGGCACGGCCGTCACTGTATCCACTGGCAGTGAGTTCCATAATTTAGAAAGCAGTTCCTTCCAATGTTCCCTCTAAGCTGTGGCGTCTTGTGAGCAAAAATTCTACTTCGTGAGTTACTGGTATTAAAATTGTGAGCGAGCGATTTGGCTACTGCATACATTAGTTTGCTCTGGAGCCCTCCTTCCTGAGCTAAGACAAAAGTGTGTGAGCCGGAGGCTAAAAAACTGAGCTAGCTCACACTAACTCAGCTTAAGAGGGAACACTGGTCCCATTCATGTCTTATTTAATGGAGCTGCATAGAATAGGAAGGGACCTCCAGGGTCATCTAGTCCAACCTCCTGCACAATGCAGGAAGTTCACAAATACCTCCCTTCCCCACCCTCCGTGACCGCTGCTCCATGCCCAGAAGAGGGCAACCCCCCTTTGGATTCCTGGCCAAACTGGCCTGGAGAAAAATGGCTTCCTGGCAATCAGCATTTCCCCGGGCGGGTAAGAAAGGGCCATGAGAACTAAGCACTGAGGCCACCCTTCTTGCCCTCCTTCTCATGATCTGCCTAAGTTTCCAGAATCAGCATTGCTTTCAGGTGGCCACCTAGCCTCTGTTTGAAGACCTCCCAAGAAGGAGAGCCCAACACCTCCCGAGGAAGCCTGTCCCACTTTGGAACTGCTCTAACTGCCAGGAAGTTCTTCCTCCTGTTTAGCCAAAAACTCCTTTAATTCAATTTCAACCCATTGGTTCTGGTCTGACCTTCTCTGGCAACAGAAAACAAGTTTTTTTTTAAACTATTGCACTGTCTATCACTCATGAGTAAATGTTTTCTTCGTCATTTTCCACACCCCATGTGTAATATTACGAGCCTCTCTCGCGGGGGGCCCTTTCTTTTTCTATTCCCCCCACTCTTGTAGGGAAAGAGGGCCTACAAATATTTTAATTACAAAAAATAAATAGGGAAGGCTTTCCAGTCAGATTTCGTTTGTGCATATGCAGAACTACATTCTGTTCAGAGAGCTCGATTTCTTCAAATATAAAGCCACTTCCTTGTCACTTGCCCTCCAAAGGTCTCATAACAACTCTTCCACTTTTGGCTTTTGTTAATTTTTTCCCCTTAGGTTGACTGTTGTAATTCACTGCTTAAGCAGGAGAGGGCAGCGTTAGCTCATTTTTCTCTTCTGTAGGAAGATTGTGATTCACAACTCTCTCTCTCTCTCTCTCTGTCTCTCTCTCTGTCTCTGTCTCTCTGAAAGATGCATTTGAACTCTTTTTGGTGGCATTGATGACTGAGGATACAAAACCGGTGAGGGAAAAATGATTACCTTGCCATGTTCTAAAATCCCATAAATAATGGGTTTTTTGCCATTTATGTACGCTTTAAAAAGAAAAAGCAGCACTTCCTTCTCTCTAAGTTTATGAACCCACAAGCAGGTGTTTGCATTCGGAATGTAACACATTGAAATCAGAGCCTTTTTAAATCCTTGGAAGGCGAATGCTCACATTTTGTCCCACGTTCCGTGGATGTCAAGGGTGACTTACACGCTTCTCCTTTCCTCCTTGTTGTCTTTTACAACAACCCTGTGATATGCAGGCTAGGCAGAGAGAGAGAGAGGGTTTCTTGGCCCACTAGCAGAGCATCTGCTTGGCATGCAGAAGGTCCCAGGTTCAATCCCCGACATCGCCAGTTAAAAGGATCAGGCAGGAGGTGATGGGAAAGACCTCTGCCTGAGACCCTGGAGACCCCCTGCCCATCTGAGTAGACAGTACTGACCTTGGTGGACTGATGGTCTGATTTCAATATAAGGCAGTTTCATGTTTCAGTTTAAGGCAGTTTCAAATCAAAGGCACAGATATAGAATGGGAGGGACTTGGCTTGACAGCAGCACGTGTGAAAGGGATCTACGTGTTCTGGTTGATCACAAGCTCAACATGAGCCTGCAGTGCAATGTGACTGTGAAGAAAGCTAATGCAATCTTAGGATGCATTAACAGAAGCATGGTGTCCAGATCACGGGAGGTGGTAGTTCCACTCTATTCTGCTATGGTCAGGCCTCACTTGGAGTCCTGTGTCCAGTTTTGGGCACCACATTTTAGAAAGGATGTCGACAAACTCGAGCGTGTCCAGAAGAGGGCGACCAGCATGGTGAGAGGGTTTGAATCCAAGTCCTTTGAGGAACATATGGGTATGTTTAGCCTGGGAAAGAGAAGGCTTAGAGGGGACATGATTGCAGTCTTCAAGTATTTGAAGGGCTGTCATGTAAAAGATGGAGCAGATCTATTCTCTCTTGCTCCGGACTGCAAGACTAGATCAAATGGGTGGAAATTACGAGGGAGTTGTTACTGGCTTAGATAACAGGAGAAACTTCCTAAGAGTGGTTGAGCAGTGGAACAGGCTGCCTCGGGAGGTGGTGGATGCTCCTTCCCTGGACATTTTTAAGCGAAGGCTGGATGTCCATCTTTAGGGTATGTTGTAGGTATGTAGGGCTATCTTTCGGGCTATGCTCCTGCAGAGTGCAGGGGGTTGGACTAGATGACCTGCAAGGTCCCTTCCAACTCTAACATTCTATGATTCTATGTGTTCATGTATTCAATAAGCGTCACAGCCGAACAAGGTTACTGTGGGTGTGGTCAGACAAATGAGCTAGAACTAGGCTAGTCTATGGCAGTTTAAAAACGGAAGAAAATTTAATCTGGATCAGAGGGGCAGTACGGTTTAGGAGTTGGTTTTGTACTCCACCCTTTACTACCTGAAGGAGTCTCGGAGCAGCTTACAATCACCTTCCCTTCCTCTCACGAAATCTCATCCCCTGCCCCAGATTTTGTTAGTCTTTAAACTGCTCCTGGCTCTTGCCCTTTTCTACTGTAACAGCCAAACTAACATGGCTACTCATCTTGATCTGTCTCCCCACAACAGTCACCTTTTAAGGTAGGTAGGGCTGAGAGAGCTCTGAGGGGAGGAGAAGGAGGCGGAGAAGAAGAGTTTGGAATTATACCCCACCCTTCACCTGGTATTTCAGAGTGATTTACAATCTCCTCTCCCTTCCCCTCCTTACAACAGACATCCTGTGAGGTAGGTGGGGCTGAGAGAGCTCTTTTGAGAACTGTCCTTGAGAGAACAGCTCTGAGAGAACTTGCGACTGATCCAGGGTCACCCAGCTGGCTGCAGGTGAAGGAGGAGTGAGGAATCAAACCTGGTTCTCCAGATTAGAGTCCACCACTAAGAACATAAGAGAACATAAGAGAAGCCAATGTTGAATCAGGCCAATGGCCCATCTAGTCCAACACTCTGTCACACAGCGGCCAAAAATACCACGTGCCATCAGGAGGTCCAGCAGTGGGGCCAGGACACTAGCAGCCCTCCCACTGCTGCCCCCTCCAAGAATAGAGTGCATCACCTGCCCCAGACTTGAGAATTCCCATCTATACCCTGTGGCTAATAGCCACTGATGGACTTCTGCTCCATATGTTTATCTAATTCCCTCTCAAAACTGTCCATGCTTGTAGCTGCCACCACCTCCTGTGGCAGTGAATTCCATATGTTAATCACTCTTTGGGTGAAGAAGTATTTCCTTTTATCTGTTCTAACCCGACTGCTCAGCAATTTCATGGCGTGCCCACGAGTTCTTGTATTGTGAGAAAGGGAGAAAAGTACTTCTTTCTCAACTTGCTCAATCCCATTCACTAAAAGGTAAGAAAGAAACCTAGTAGAGGGCCATTAGTTAAAACCTCATATATACTTGTTAGAAGTAAAAATACATGTATTTCTTTTGAGAAAAGTTGAAAAACGTAAGGGCCCGATGAAAGCCTTGTTACAAAGTACAAATGTAAACCACCCTGAGCCGGCTTTGGCTGGGAGGACGGGGTACAAATCCAATAAATAAATGAAATACAAGAATCGATTATTGTGACCTAATGCGTTTCGGCCCAATAAGGCCTTCTTCAGAGGTCAGCCAACTTGAGGTACAAATAGGCTCATGTTACCAAGAACGGCGAAAGAATATGTCAATATTGGAACAAAAAAAAAGGAATGTTCCAAAGCGACATTAATAGACGCAAGACCAGAATATTTATGAGGCCTTTTAGGAATAAGTCCTGTGTCCAGTGCATCTGCACAGGTGGTAAAAGTTGTTACTGTTGTGCATCTTCCAATTCTGGTCCAGAAAGTAACGATGTAATCAATTCATCAGAACCAAAATGTCCTCCGAAGAAGGCCTCATTGGGCCGAAACGTGTTAGGCCACAATAATTGGTCCTTGGGTCTACGTCATTTGTACTTTGTAACAAGGCTTTCATTGGACTTTTATATGTTTTTTTTTAAAAATTTCTCAATAAATACACATATGTTTACTTCTAACAAGGATACGTGAGGTATTAACTATTGGCCTTCTACTAGGTTTCTTTCGTTTCCACTTCGTTTCCAAGGTCACCCAAGATGGCTTCAGGTGGAGGAGTGGGGGAATCAAACCCGGTTCTCCAGATTAGAGTCCGCCGCTCTTCACCACGACACCACGTTGGCTCTCTCTACACGCCTCACTTCTCTGCCACATCTAGGGATCCAAAGTGGCTTAGGAAATAAATGCACAAATACAGTTTGAACAAATGATGGCCGCAGGAATAAACAGCTTTAAAAGGGGGATTAGATCGATTCATGTAGGATCCCGTCTCACACTGTGGCCAACCAGTTCCTCTGGACAGCCAACGATAGGGCAGAGAGGCCGAGGCCTTCCCCTTTGGTTGCCTCCTGGCTGTGGGATTCAGAGGCTTTAGTGCCTCTGAATGTGGAGGTTCCTCTCAGCCACTGTGGCTATCCTCCATGAATCTTTCTAATCCCCTTTTAAAGCTGTTTATTCCTGTAGCCATCACTATATCCTTTGGCAGTGATTCCCACATTTTAATCACTCTCCTGTCTCACACAATGGCCAGCCAGTTCCTCTGGAGGGCCACCAACAGGGCACAGAGGTTGAGGTCTTCCCCTGATGTTGCCTCCTGGCTCTGGGATTAGGAGGTTTAGTGCCTCTGAACGTGGAGGTTCCCCTCAGCCACCATGGCTAGTAGCCATTGACAGATTTATCCTCCGTGAATCTATCAAATCCCCTTTTAAAGCTGTTAATTCCTGTGGCCTCCACTAGAAGAAGAAGAAGAGATTGGATTTATACTCCGCCCTTCACTTGGCGTCTCAGAGCGGCTGACAATTTCCTCTCTCTTCCGCTCCCCACAACAGACACCCTGCGAAGTAGGTGGGGGCTGAGAGAACTCTTTCAAGAACTATCCTTGAGAGAACAGGTCTGACAGAACTATGGCTTGCCTGAGGTCATCCAGCAGCTGCAAGTGGAGGAGTGGGGAATCAAACCCAGTTCTCCCAGATTAGAGTCGACGCACTTAACTGCTGCACCAAACTGGCTCTACACCCTCCGGCAGCAAATTCCACATTTTAATCACGATTGCAGCTTTTATTTTATTCTTTTCAAGAGATTAAGGAGGGTTCTTCTGGATCTCTCCGAAGCCTCACTTAGCCCACTATCGTGTTTCCCACTGTGGTGGGGTTGCCAGGTGTGCCTTCTGGCCACTGGTGGGGGAGTCAGGTTGCCAGCTCTAGGTTAAGGAACTCCTGGAGACTTGGGGGTGGAGTCCGGGGAGGACAGGGACCTCAGTGCGGTACAATGTGCCACAGAGTCTACCCTCCAAAGCACCCATTTTCTCCAGGGGGAACTGATCTCTTGTACCCTGGAGATGGGCTGTGATTCCAGGGGATCCCCAGGTCCTACATGGAGGTTGGTATCACTACACTGTGGCCAACCACCAGATAATGTGGGAAGGTGCCTAGATGTCAAAGCTCCTCTGAATGGCTGACCTTCAGCTGCTGGCATTCAGAGGTATTCTGCCTCTGGATAGGGAAGTTCTATTAAATTGTTGCAGCTAACCACCGCCAGTTGAGAGCCAGTTTGGTGTAGAGGTTGAGTGTGTGGACTCTAATCTGGGAGAACCGGGTTTGATTCCCCACTCCTCCACTTGCACCTGGCTGGATGACTTTGGGCAAGTCACAGTTCTGTCAGGGCTGTTCTCTCAAGGTCAGTTCTGAAAAGAGCTCTCTCAGCCCCTCCTACCTTACAGGGTGTCTGTTGTGGGGAGGGGAAAGGAAAGGAGTTTGTAAGCCGCTCTGAGACTCCGCGTCAAGGGTGGGGTATAAATCCAATCTCCTCCTCCTCCTCCTCCTCTCCTATCTTCTATGAATTTGTCTAATAACCTTTGGAAGCCATGGCTCCCAGTTTGCAAGGCCTGAGCAAGGCTGCTAACGATTTTGGAGGCTATTAATTCATGGGGCCACCATAAGTTGGAAGCGACTCAATGGCATGTCGTACAACACGCACAGAACTTTGGAAGCTATCTATGTAATTAACATTTCTGTGTGCAAGTGTGGTCATGTGTAAATTGCATCCTGGCAGTTTAGGATGTGGGTTCTGGGATGCCAGCCTCCAAGTGGCATCAGTTCTGGAAAAAAATGAATGCTTTGGAGAGTGGGCTCTATGGCATTGTCCCCACTGAGGTCCCTGTCCTTGGCCCATGACGCAAGCACATCTTACTGCAGACTTGCAGAGCAGTAAACCTTTAATCTTGACATTGGATGCTGTACTCAACTTACAAACCATTCTTTTCCCTCTGTTTATTCTGCACCTCCAATTTAAAAAAAACAACATGCTTTTCTAAATCAGGGTGGAACACCATTTGCGATGTTTGTGGGGTGTGTGTCCAAAGTTTTTAAAAAGAATTTGCGCAATTGCCCTGTGCAGTACCGTCTTGAAAGCGCCTTCCATCTGAATCCTCATGGTTCAGGTTTTGTGCACACATTTTTAGTGTTAGTTCCTTGAATGAAAGGGAACAGAAAGGAACTACAGGCAAAGGGAGAAAACCTGATGTTGAAACTGACAAGACAGTCTTAAAACTGACAAGCAGCTGCAAAGCCCCATTTTCCATATTGCCAAGCACTAGGGGATTCTCTGGTGTGTTATCAGGCACTGTGAAAAATAAGTGCCCCATGATCTCATAATATGGGGGACATGTTGAGTGCACAAAATGCATGGTAGAACCCACTGGTATTGCAAGTTGTGATCATTGGCAACATGTGTGTCTGTGCACCTGCGCGCCTGTTCAAAGTCAGCTGCAACTCCACCATGCTTTGAACAGGGCTGCAATTTGTATGGGGGAGGAGTCCTTTGGCAGAAGCTCTGGAGAGCTTTTTTAGTCTTGTGCCACTAAATTGAAAAAAAAATGGGGGTGGGGGTATTTTTGTCGATACCCTAGCGCAGCTGCTTAGAAATGCTAATTTCCTGCCCTTCCTTGCAAATTTGTGTGATTTTCTCTTTGTGATTCTCTAATTTGATCCTGCACACTGGACCATGATTTTGGCAGTTTTTTAAAGCCTGCCCAGTGCAGATTGCACTCTTCCTCCAAATGGATCAATCCCAAGCAATTCTTAAATCTGGCGGTTCACAAAAGGTCCATGTGGCTCAGCTGCCATTTTAATGTTAGGCTTCCAGAGGCTGCCAAAATGGTTCCCCCCCTCCCCAACTTTGTTCACTAAAGCATTAAAGGGAAAAATGTTTCAAAGCTTTAGGCTTCCCATCCCATCCCAGTCTCTCTCTCTGTTTAAATCTCATGTCAATTTCATTCCACACTGATGATTCTCCCCCTTATTTTGTTTCCATGCGACACTGAAATGGGTTGTTTTTTTTGCACTGAGGATGTTGCCATTTGCCTTTTCTCCATTTCCCTTTCAAGGCAATATCTGCAGGGAACTAAACCTCATGCAGTTCCTTTTAAACTCCCCCCTGCCATTTATTTTTTTAAAAAATGCAGCAATCCAAGACTAGCGATAGTCTCATATCGCTAGACTCATGTTGCTTGTAAAAAATTTTAAAATTTTAAAACAAGGGGAAAGTGGAACTCATATACTGATGGAAGTGGGGAGAATGGTGGAAGGTGCAGAGTGGGCAGAACGACCTTGCTGTGGGTGGGGGAGTAACCTTCGAGGGGTGGCAAGAGAGCAGTGGGGGAAATCTGAGGGAATCTGTACACTTTTGAATTACCTTTGTCTTGGAAGCGAAACAAGGGGACAACCAGCACAAAAGCACTCTCAGAAAACGCAGGCAAACAGCGACCAAAAAGCAAACTGAGCACTGAAGGGAAGAAAATCAGTGCAGAACGACAGAGAAAACCTGACAGACATGCATGGCAAAAGCAAGGGAAAAACAACTGTGCATAATACGCCCCAGCACTACAGTGCTGGAGAAGACTCTTGAGAGTCCCTTGGGCTGCAAGGAGATCAAATCAGTCAATCCTAAAAGAAATCAACTCTGACTGTTCCCTGGAAGGCCAGATACTGAAGCTGAAGCTCAGATACTCTGGCCACCCAATGAGAAGGGAGCACCCAATGAGAAGGGAAGAAGACCCTGATGCTGGGAAAGACTGAAGGTCAAAGAAGAAGGGGACGGCCAAGGATGGGATGGTCAGACAGTGTTATCGATGCAACGAACATGAAATTGAGCAAACTCCGGCGCACGACGGAAGACAGGAGGGCCTGGTGTGATGTGGTCCATGGGGTCGCAAAGAGTCAGACTCGACTGTGTGACTGAACAACAACAAAATAATACGCTCTCCCCAGGCTCTATCCCTGAATCTCCAGAAGGTTCCCAGCCTGGATCTGACAACTGTACCCCCATCCCCTTCTGGTGTGTGCTTCTTCAAGGGGAACTCATATGAGAGAGGGACGATCGAGGGTCTGCATGGGTTAGGAATGAGAATTCCATTGCGCTGTGTCGTGTTGCCTCTTGACAGCTTTACAAGCACCACACTGTGAATTTATATTTTCCAAGGACTGATTAAATGGATTAAACACAGTGGAGTCCAAATCTGCAAATCAACTACGCTTTTATGGACTGGATCCTGAAGCCAAAGAGTAGCGCGTAGTGAACGGGCTAATAGGCATTTGGAACGGTTACACTCGCTAATAGTTCTTTTTGTGATGACTTACCATTACCATTCGATCCTATTAATTTTATTTAAAACCTTGGTGGTTGCTTTTCCATCACCCAAAGCGTTTTTACAACAGGGTCCGTCCAAAACATAAAAAAATAGGCATTGAATAAAAATTACAATCTTGCAAATCATTGCAAACTGGTCAGGCAGCCCTAATGGTGACGGAAAGTGCTGTCAAATCACAGCCAACTTATGCAGACGCTGCAGGATTTTCAAAGCCAGAGACATTCAGAGGTGGTTTGCCATCACCTGGCTTTGCGTAGCAACCTTGGACTTCTTTAGCAGTCTCCCATCCAAATACTAACCAGGACCAACCCTGCTTAGCTTCTGAGATCCACAGGGTTTTCAAGGCAAGAGATGTTCAGAGGTGGTTTGTCTGTGTAGCAACCCTGGACTTCCTTGGTGGTCTCCCATCCAAATAAGAACATAAGAACATAAGAGAAGCCAATGTTGGATCAGGCCAATGGCCCATCCAGTCCAACACTCTGCATCACACAGTGGCCAAAAATACCAGGTGCCATCAGGAGGTCCACCAGTAGGGCCAGGACTCCGGAAGTCCTCCCACTGTTGCCCTCCCCCCAAGCACCAAGAATATAGAGCATCCCTGGCCCCAGCCTGAGAGTTCCTATCTATACCTTGTGGCTAATAGCCACTGATGGACTTCTGCTCCATATGTTTATCTAATTCCCTCTTGAAACTGTCCATGCTTGTAGCTGCCACCACCTCCTGTGGCAGTGAATTCCATGTGTTAATCACTCTTTGGGTGAAAAAGGACTTCCTTTTATCTGTTCTAACCCGACTGCTCAGCAATTTCATGGAGTGTCCATGAGTTCTTGTATTGTGAGAAAGGGAGAAAAGACCTTCCTTCTCAACCTGCTCAATCCCATGCATAATCTGATAAACCTCGATCATGTCACCCCTCAGCCGTCATTTCTCCAAGCTAAAGAGCCCCAAGCGTTTTAATCTTTCCTTGTAGGGAAAGTGTTCCAAACCTTTTCATCATTCTAGTTGCCCTTCTCTGCACTTTTCCCAATGCTATAATATCCTTTTCGAGGTGTGGCGACCAGAACTGTACACAATACTCCAAATGAGGTCACACCATTGATTTATACGGGGGCATGATGATACTGGCTGATCTGTTGTCAATTCCCTTCCTAATAATCCCCAACATAGCGTTGGCCTTTTTTATTGCAATCACACACTGTCTCAACATTTTCAGTTGAGTTATCCACTATGACTCCACGATCTCTCTCTTGGTCAGTCTCTGCCAGTTTGGACCCCATCAACGTGTATTTATAGTTAGGGTTTTTGGCTCCAATGTGCATCACTTTGCACTTGGCCACATTGAACCCCATTTGCCACGTTGCCGACCACTCACTCATCCTTGACGGATCCCTTTGGAGTGCCTCACAATCCTCCCTGGTTCTCAACCAGATACTAACCCAGGCAGAGCCTGCTTAGCTTCCAAGATCTGAGGAAATCAGACTAGCCTGGGCCATCAGCCCTGATAGCAGATAGAAGAAGAATCTTTCTGCAGCTCTCTTCTCAGGATGATTATCCTACAAAACAGGGCTTCCTGTAAACAATATCCTAGAGTTCATACTGGATGGATCCATAAAATTGTCACCCAGTTGTGTTCTTGTCACCTATGCAGCTGCCATGGTTGGAATGGGGGGGGGTATGCTTGCTGCTGGATGAGTTACGCTTGGCTTGGAATGTTATGTTTTGATTCTCCTTCTTCTTTATCACCCTGTAGCCTTAGACTGTGACCTTGGTACCTTGTTGCACTATTCTCTGGGAATGTATAGCTGGTTAGCTCAGGTGGGCTTTTGCTGTTGTTCTGATTGGCCCAAGTCCACCCCCCTGACCCTTTGAATCGAGTATATCTTTTGGCTATGGGCGCTTATTTTCAATCCTGACACTGCATGTATGTACAGATGACTTGCCTTTACAGACTTCAATAAACTTTACTCCTTTGGAAAGAAAGTTGTGGGGAACTGATCGCTGCAGGACTCTGAGAGGATTCCTCTCCATCCCTGAACCTCTCACCTCACCATGAGCAATGAAGAGAACTGTTGTTATTCAACGTCTGTTTCTGCCCTGGACACAGTGCTGGGACCAGCGGTGGTACCTAGCCTGGCAGCGGCTGCTGCAGTAGGGCCGGTTGCACCGGCCCTCCCGGTGGTACTGCTAGACCGGCTGGACAGTGCAGGCATAATTCGTCTTGCACCGTTTGTGCAATCATGCAAGGGAGGTCGAGGAACATCTCGTGCATCTCCTTCCGGGGTCTTCCTGCTGCGCTGGAACTGGCAGCTCATCCGCTGCATCTGGTCCTCTATGTCACCACCATAAGAACATAAGAACATAAGAGAAGCCAATGTTGAATCAGGCTAATGGCCCATCTAGTCCAACACTGTGTCACACAGCGGCCAAAATACCAGGTGCCATCAGAGGTCCAGCAGTGGGGCCAGGACACTAGCAGCCTCCCACTGCTGCCCCTCCAGCACCAAGAATGAGGCATCACCTGCCCCAGACTGAGAGTTCCCATCACACCCTGTGGCTAATAGCCACTGATGGACTTCTGCTCCATACATTTATCTAATTCCTCTTGAAACTGTCCATGCTTGCAGCTGCACCACCTCCTGTGGCAGGAATTCCATGTTAATCACTCTTTGGGTGAAGAAGTATTTCCTTTATCTGTTCTAACCGACTGCTCGGCATTTCAGCATATCTTCCTGCATCTCGTGCACTCTCCACGGCGAAGGAAGTTGTAGTGGCTCGGGGTGGTGGTTGTCCACAACTCTCTCGTATCCCTGGAGATTCAGGCCCACGAGTAAGGATCGTGCCTGGGCCTTTCCAGGCTGTATACATCCACTCCCCCACTTGCCCCGCTGCTCAGAGTAATGGTGATGGAGATCCCCATCAACACCGGGGTTTCTCAGCAGAGGTAACTGGAACTTCCCTGTTATCCAGTCTCCTCCTCCTCCTCCTCCTTGACAGTGAAACAGGGTCTGTGGTAATCGGTTCATTGACAGCACCCATCCTGAAGCAACAAATGATCTCATTTAGCTGCCCCACGCTTGAAGAATATCACACGTGGGAACAAAAAGTACTGGGGGGGACTTTACAGCAGGAAAAGGCACAACCTTGTTAATAGGATTACCAGATGGGAGTAAAACCAGGAATCTGAAATCGTAAAAGGAACCGAGGAAGGGAAGGAAGAGAAGAAAGGTGCAAAGGGGAGAAAGAAGCAGACCTCACACACAGACAGAAGTACAGGGGAACGAGAGGTTGAAAGGCAAAAATGAGTTATGGGTTTGTGGCTTGGGGGGGGGGGGCAGTGGTTGCGAATTCCGGCTTGGAAGATTCCTGGAGATACAGGGGTGGAGGGAAAGTAGTGCCTGGGGAAGATAGAGTTTAGGGACAAGAAGGAGGTCTGCTGATGACGGGATGCCACTCTAGGACTTCCATTTCTCCTGGACTGTGTGGCACCCAAACAGTGTGCTCTTCCAACCTGTCATTTCCTCCAGGGAAACAGCTCAGTAGTCCGGAAATCACTTCTAATTCCAGGAGAAATCCAGGCCCCGCCTGGGGGTTGTGAACCATAGGCATCGGTTAGCTCCGCTGAAGACTTTTTCTTTTCTTTTTTTTCCAGTAAAGAGGGGGGGTTTTTTGGAAACCCACAGCATGAAATCTTCCATTAAGGGATACATTTCCTTCTCAGAACGGGGAAACGGCGGCTAATCAAAATGGCCGCCACTGTCCCCACCCAAGATTCTGATAGGGGAATTTCCCGAGATAATCCTCAACCTTACGTGGTACCAAAAATCCCCGTTTAGTGACTATGACTGAGCAGGGTTGGTGCTTAGAAGGGAGGGTCCGGGTCACTTGAGGGAGTTATTTCTGTCACAAGGGTTCGTTCAAAGCGCACAAAAACCTTTTGAGTGAAAAACAACTGTTGCTAGTCAACATCAGTTTCTGACACTAACAGGGCAATCCTGAACAGAATCCCTGCGGTCTAAGCCTGTTGATTTCAGTCGACTTGAGGCTGGAGAGAAAGCATAGGATCTCGCTTAGGAAGACGGCCAGCTCCCGGTTTGGAAATTCATGGATATTTAGTGGGTAGAGACTACTGGGATATTTGGTTAATCTAGCAGTTGTGCCCAGTTGTAGAAGCATGGTCCTGAGCGCAGCAAATAAATCTCCCAAGAAGTATATTGTAAAAAAGGTAAACTGGCGTTTATTCAAGCAGATCCAAATTCACTTTCATGTTGCAGTCGAAAGGAGAGAAAGACTAATCTAAAGAGGACTTTCCCTATCTCAAAGGGGCAGCTTGTCCGGCATCATGTGTGTGGGAGGATGAGGGCATCGTCTCTACGGGAGAGACCTGCAGAGACATGGGTCTCCATGGAAGAGGGAAGAGAGGGGAGAGGGAAAGGGCAACATAAGAGAGAGAGAAAGGGTCAGAGGGCAGCTCCCAGGTTAAGACAAAGAGAGGCACCCCATTCAAGGAGATAACAACTATCCACACTTAGAGTGATGCAGTAGCCCCCAATGTCCAGGCATGCTGATTTGCTCACTCCAACAGAGGCTGGGGAGGGTGGGCTTTAGGGAAGGGACTGGGAGGGATCTTGACGGGACATAATACCATACTGGCCAGTGTCCACCCTCCCCAGTAGCCATTTTCCCCAGGGAAACTGATCTCTTGTCTTCTAGAGATCCATTGTAAAAGCAGGAGATCTCCGGAAATCACCTGGAGGCTTGGCAAGCTTAATCCCAGCATAGATAGGCCTTATGTGAGACCGTTCATTCAAATATGATCATGTAAACAAAGATCTGTCTCTATGGTAACGTACTACCATGGATAAGAACAGCCTTTTACTTCTTGCAGTGTTTCTCTGGTAGAGTTGCCAGGCTGAGCCCAGGAACTAGAGGGAAGATTGCGGGCAAGGACATGGGAAGGTATGGACGATGTTGGCTTCATCCCTATGTCACCTTTGGGGAAAATCTGGAAGTGATGTAGGGTAACTCCAGGAATTGCCAAAAAAAAAATAAATCTGTGATAAAACCATAGTTGTTGTTGTTGTTCAGTCGCACAGTCGAGTCCGACTCTTCGCGACCCCATGGACCAGTTTACGCCAGGCCCTCCTGTCTTCCGCTGTCTGCTGAAGTTTGCTCAATTTCATGTTCGTTGCATCGATGACACTGTCTAACCATCTCAAAAAACCATAGAGTTTCCAGCAATTCCTAGAGCTACTCTATGTCACTTCACGATTTCCCCTGGAACTGACATAGTAATTCAGGCAAAGCTGCCATTTTTAAGCTACCCCTTGGAGCAGTCCTGACTGCCTCGTGGATTGCCAGCAGGAGGCCACCCGCTAGCTGTGGGAGCGGGCAGAAATTTAACTGGTGAAGCTTCTAGTCTTTCATTCTTTGGAAAAGTTGTGTCTGTTGATTTTCTGCCTGTTGTCTTAAAAGCACAGGGGGGGAAACAGCAGTAGGATGGATTAGACAAACTAAAGCCTCCATATTCAGGAGCAGTGCATACTGGAATGTTAAATCCTGTAGAGCAAGCAGGGGGATCTGGCTTGCCCCTTCCTGTATGATTTCAGGGGTACTTTCAGTCTGATCCAGAAATGTTTGTTATGCACTAATAAACTGGCTGGCCAAGGTGAGTGGGGATGGGGCAGTGTGTGTTGAGGTATTATGACTTCCGAAAAGGACCAGGTATACGTTCTCGGTCTGCTTGAGCGAGGAAACGTGAAATTCAGAAGGTGCTAATTAGATCCGAGTTCACAGATTTGTTCACAGACACAAAGAGGATATTATGTATTCCTTTTCGACACACGGCTGTCCTCAGACAATAATTAATTTGCACACGGTCTGCAAAGGCAAAACCGATTCCAGGTGTCGATGATCACTGAACTCAGGTCCCTCTTTAGCATCACAAAGGAAACAGTGTTTCCTTTCTGTAATCCGGCCTCCCCTGAGCTAGACTGTTTTCGAAATCACGCACCATTAAACGATGTGCAACTTCCTCGGGACCCGTCAGATCTTGCTGGGGTTCGGAAAGCCAGCAGGGAGCCGCGCAAGGTCAGGAGTGCGTGGGTAAGCCCTGGCTGGCAAGACAAATCTTGTCCGATGTTGAATGATCATGGAATCAGAGAGTTGGAAGGGACCTCCAAGGGTCATCTAGTCCAACCCCCTGCACAATGCTGGAAATTCACAAATGCCTCCCTCCCCACAATCCCAGTGACTCCTGTTCCACGCCCAGAAGATGACAAAAAACCTCCAGGATCCCTGACCAAACTGGCCTGGAGAAAAATGGCTTCCTGACCCCAAAGTGGTGATCGGCATTTCCCTGGGCGGGCAAGAAAGGGCATGAGCACTAAGCGCCGAGGCAGCCCTTCCTGCCCTCCCTCTCATGATCTGCCCAAGTTCACAGGATCAGCATTGCTGTCCGATGGCCACCTAGCCTCTGTTTGGAAACCTCCCAAGAAGGAGAGCCCACCACCTCCCGAGGAAGCCTGTTCCACTGAGGAACCGCTTTAACTGTCAGGAAGTTCTTCCTCATGTTTAGCCGAAAACTCTTCTGACTTAATTTCAGCCCGTTGGTTCTGGTCCGACCTTCT
The DNA here is from genome assembly GCA_029375565.1 of Gekko gecko. NCBI lineage: Eukaryota > Metazoa > Chordata > Lepidosauria > Squamata > Gekkonidae > Gekko > Gekko gecko. The sequence goes on from JAPDNY010000003.1 coordinate 231,226,195, forward strand.
GGGGCAACAGAAAACAACTCCGCCCCAATCCTCTAGATGACAGCCCTTCAGGCACTTGAAGATGCTTATCATATCTTTTTGACACATGACTGTCCTCAGACAATAATACATTTGCACACTCTGGTATTTGGTCAACAACTCTATGGTAGAAGCCAAACTTACCATAGAGCTTTTGCCCAAATACCAGAGCGTTGCCCTGAGGTCCCGGAAGTGATAATGTCATTTCTGGGTCATGTGATCAGTAAGTAAGTCCCCCTCATCCTCCACCTGAGACCTGACAACCAGGAGGGAGCTGGCAACCCTACGTGCACAAGGGACCCCTACCCTGAACAAACAGGAACTTACAAGCAAGGAGGAAGAGAGTGTGGAAAAGCCCTATAAGTATGATAGAACTATTCAGTCAACCAGTAAGACAATTACAAAACATAACATTTGAATGATAACATTTCAGTGTAACAACAAAGGTAAAGGTTATCCTTGCTCGAAAGCCAGTTGAATCTGACTCTAGGGGGCGATGCTCATCTCCATTTCCAAGCCGAAGAGCCAGTGCTGTCCGAAGACTTCTCCGTGGTCATGTGGCCGGCATGACTAAACGCCAAGGTGCACAGAACGCTGTAACGACAAAGATCCCTAGTAAAACTACACAATATAGAGGGGTTGGGAATGAAACACTGGAAGAAAAAATGCACACGATCAGGATGTCAGAACATCAGATGAGCCCTGCTGGATCAAAGCAGTGGTCCATCTTCTCCAGCATCCTGTCTCACACAGTGGCCAACCAGTAACGCTGGAGGACCAACAACAGGGCGTAGAGGCCAAGGTCTTCATAAGAATGTAAGAAGAGCCCTGTTGGATCAGACCAGTGGTCCGTCTAGTCCAGCATCCTGTCTCACACAGTGGCCAACCAGTTCCTCCGGAGGGCCAACAGCAGGGCAGAACGGCCCAGGGAAGGGAAAGGAGATTATAAACTGCTCTGAGACTCCGAGCGAAGGGTGGGGTATAAACCCAATCTCCTCCTCCTCCTCCTCCTGATATAGAGCGTGGCTCCATCTAAATTCACTCCACTCTCCAAGGTATAAGGACAGACGGACTCACTTTCCAGCTGTATCTGAAGAAGTGAACTCACGGAAATTCCTCCCCTGCCACAGATTTTGTTAGATTTTGCTTCTCCTGGGCTCTTGCCCTTTTCTACTTCTACAGCCAGACTAACACGGCTACCCATCTTGCAGAATGGGAGTTATGTGCAGATTCTCCTTAGCACCACATAGCAACCAGTCTGCAGTCTTTGGACCGCGTGGAGTTGACTTCTTGTCTTAAAGGGCAGACCCCTGTAGAATGCCTTACAGCAGCCTTGCTGCGAGGTAACCCCATGGCATGGATCCACATAGTCAGATCAGCTGATTCAAGTAAGGGGCCGCACTCTGAGCTAAGTAGAGTGTTGGGGTCACCAGGTCCCCCATGGTCACCAGCGGGAGATGGGGTAGAGTTGCCAGATCTGGATCAGATCTGGGAATGGATGGAGTCTGGAGAGGACAGGGACCTTAATGGGGTCCAATGCCCTATTGTCCACCCTTCAAAGCACCTATTTTCTCTGTCTGGAGATGAGCTGTAATCCCAAGGTGTTAAGTATGAGACTTCAGACAGCAGCTCTTAATAAACTGAGAGCCAGCTTTGGTGTAGTGGTTAAGTGTACGGACTCAAATACTGGAGAGCAACCGGGCCTCTTGAGTCCACTATCTCGGCTGCCACAATGCACGCTGCTGATGTGACCTTAGGAGTCAATCAGCAAGCTAACATGACAACCAATGACTTCGTCTCTTGCAACAGAGCACTTTCTAGTCAGGGCTGTTCTCGGGCTGCACCTACCTCACAGGGTGTTCCAGTTGGCTGCAGGAGTGGGCCACACGGAACAGGAGCTCATTAGCATAATAGGCCGCACTCAATAGCAGAAACGCATCAGGATTGGCTACATCAGGAGCGTGTGGCCTAACATGCAAAGGTCTCCTCCTTCTCAAAGCCCTGCGTTCTTGACTAGATACACGGTAAACAGAATAAGTCTAAAAGGTCGGTGTGGCTTGCTGATCACACTTCCGGTAACATGGTGATGTCAGCCTAATATGTTACAAGATAGGAACAAGCACAAGAACTAGATAGAGCTAATGAGGCTCTGCTATTGGGTGTAGCCTATTACGCTGATGAGCTCCTGCATGGACCATTGCCACCTAGTTGCCCTGTAAGAACCAATCAGAACAGTAACATAACAACCAATAACTAACAAATCCCTCCAGAACCTTTCTAGTATCCTGATTGGCCTACTACTGCAGAGTAGCTAACTCAGAGTTTGCTGTTTTCCATACCAGGCTTAGATAGGGGTGAGATTCAAGCTCAGGCCATTTATGTATATACGATACATAACATGGGGGATCCCCAGGTCCCACCTGGAGGCTGGCAGCCCTAGTTGCTGGGACGCCTTCTTTGCAGCGGCAACAGTTCGCTTGGAGACGGACCTTCAGAGGTGATCTTAAAACACAGGCCGCTCCCTATAGGGCCAGGTCATGTTCAACCTCCGGCACACAAAGCGCTTCGAAGCAAAAACATGCCTTTCGAGACAGTTACAACATTTTTCCAAGTTAATCTCTGGCTTTTGGAAACTCTTCAAGGGTGCCAAAGAAGTAATCTTGCTCTTATCGGGTCTTGATCTGTGATTAATTCAAAGAGGACTCGTAAAAACCCGATGAATAAAAGACACAAGGGGGGGGGGCAAGTCTCATGGCCAAGGCTGTGGAAACAAACTCGCCCCTCCCTCCTTTCAATTAATTAATTGGAACTGAATTGAGTGTGTCTTGCTGATGTTTCCAGTAAACGTAATACATGTCTATAAGCCACATTTCCAGAGTTCTTTTTCTTGGGAGGTAATTCTGTTCCATGGGGAAAGGTTCCATTTTTGGGGTAAACCACTTGGCAGCAGGTGAGGCTGACAGCCTCCAGGTGGGGCCTGGAGATATCCTGGAATTACAGTTAATGTTGCTGTCATGATCTGGACTGTGCAAGCAAAGGCCTAGAGGGCCCCGGGAGCCTGACTAGCAGTGGGAGGGGTCCAGGCCTACAACTCCCAGAAGCCCCTGAGAGGTTTTGGCGTCAATTTTAGCCAATCACAGGGAAAGGGGACTTATAACAAAAGAGCTGGTACAGAAGAAGAGCTGTTCTTTCTTCCAAGCGGGCAGAGCCAGAAGGAAGGCTGCTGCAGGGAAGAAACCCTCATCCTGAGAGGAAGGGTGAGCGGACTGAGGCCCACTTGAGACAGTGAGCTAGGGACAGTGTTAAGTATGAGACGTCAGTCAGCGCTTAACAAGTGATTCAGCTTTATTTGAACATTACAGAACAACCAACACAAAAACAGGAGAGCAACAGGCTCTCTTTTAAACTTTCCGGGTGAGTATAACCACACACCCTAGTGTGTTAAGAACCGATCATAACGCTTACATAAGGACCAATGAATTCATTTCCCTCCAGAACCTTTCTTATGCTCTGATTGGTCTACTGTGCAGAGTAGCCAATCAGAACGTGCATTCTACGATACCAGCCTTGGATGGTTGAAGCTCAGGCATTGTATGTATGCAGCCAGTATCATCATGCCCCTGTATAAATCATTGGTGCGACCTCATTTGGAATACTGTGTACAGTTCTGGTCGCCACATCTCAAAAAGGATATTATAGCATTGGAAAAAGTGCAGAGAAGGGCAACTAGAATGATAAAAGGGTTGGAACACCTTCCCTATGAAGAAAGGTTAAAACGCTTGGGGCTCTTTAGCTTGGAGAAACGACGGCTGAGGGGCGACATGATCGAGGTTTATAAGATTATGAATGGGATTGAGCAGGTTGAGAAAGAAGGACTTTTCTCCCTTTCTCACAATACAAGAACTCGTGGGCACTCCATGAAATTGCTGAGCAGTCGGGTTAGAACAGATAAAAGGAAGTACTTCTTCACCCAAAGAGTGATTAACATACGGAATTCACTGCCACAGGAGGTGGTGGCAGCTATAAGCATGGACAGTTTCAAGAGGGAATTAGATAAACGTATGGAGCAGAGGTCCATCAGTGGCTATTAGCCACAAGGTATAGATGGGAACTCTCAGTCTGGGGCAGGTGATGCACTCTATTCTTGGTGCTGGAGGGGGCAGCAGTGGGAGGGCTTCTAGTGTCCTAGCCCCACTGCTGGATTTCCTCATGGCACCTGGTATATTTTGGCTGCTGTGTGACAGAGTGTTGGACTGGATGGGCCATTGGCCTGATTCAACATTGGCTTCTCTTATGTTCTTATGTTCTTAATACATGACAGTAAGTGTAGACGCATTAGAGCATTTGGTTTCTTTTCTTTTCACCCCCTTACTGATATTGTTCTTGCATCTTTGTTTGTTTCCCATACTGGGCCGACCTCCTGTAAAAATAAACCTTTCCTTTTTGTTCACTCTGCCTGGTCCTCACACCTATTTTGGCCAAACAAGGGAGTTCTGAAGGTCTTGGGGGGGTGCTCTGGGCCTTCTCAAGGGATCCTAGCACCAGAGTGGTGGCAGTGTCTGGTGACACCCACCTGAGCTGTGACAGTTGCCAACTAGGGTTGGGAAATTCCTGGAGATTTGGGGGGGGGTTAGCATCATGGGAGGGTGAGGTTTGGGGAGGGAACTTCAGCGAGGTCTAATGCCGTAGAGTCCAACTTCCAAAGCAGCCATTTTCTGCAGGGGGACCTGATCCCGGGAGATCTCCAGCCGCTACCTGGAGGTTGTCAAACAAAATATACACACGTTGAAAAATGACGAAAATCCCCAAGTTATATAAACAATTGCATTTATGTAATGCAATTAATATCTCCATTTCTATGTACCACCAATCCAACAATCTTTTCGTGTCCCTTATAAACTGCTGATGCGTTCACATTCATTCATTCAACAGGTGAACTCCATGGTTGCAGTCACACGCGCCGGAAAAAACGGGGGGAGGGGAAGCGAGGCTATTTCTTCCGGAGGAATTTGACCTGCAGTTGCATGATTACACCTCCCTTTGGAGCTGTGGGCGCAGTCCGTCAGTGTGTGATCAGACGCAACTGCGGGTGAGTTGGGGTTATTTTGGTGCCGTTTCCCCCCCCCATGCGCTTAACCGAGGGATCAATGAATCGCACCTCCACACCGAGGGCTGCCTATGGAGTTTGCGATGATGCGCAAACTGCAAAGGGCCACAAAAACAATGGCACAAAGTCAGGATGGCCTGATCAGACCATCCCGTAGCCATGAGAGCACGCTGGAGCAATCAGACACAGGAAAGTCCATCCGTGGCCCATCGCAACCTGTTTACTACTGGATTTTCCCCAGGGTCTTTTAACTCCGCTTCTGTGGCGGAGCAGAACGGGTTGCTGACAGCTGTGGGGCGCTTCCCAGATGCTGTTGTCTGATCGTGCCCTTTAAATCTGCCCGGCATTCGCACCTATGTTGGGTCTGATTGTGCATGTGATTGCATGTATTCCAACCATCAAGTGTCCTTGCTATGATTTGACCTTGCTGAAAGCTGGAAGCGACGGAGGTTGTCAGGTGACTTACCTTCCGTTCTGTGCTTCCACAAAGCTCACAAACACAACTCCAGTCGTGGAAGCACAGAACGGAAGATAAGTCGCCTGACAACCTCCGTCGCCTCCAGTTTTCAACAAAGTCAAATCACAGCAAGGACATTTGATAGTTGGAATATATGGAGTTCGCCTGTTGAATGAACGAATGTGACTGCATCGGCGGTTTATAAGGGACACTAAAAGACTGTTGAGTTGTTGGTACATAGAAACTGAGATATCAATTGCGTTACATAAATTCGATTGTTTATGTCACTTGTAGTGTTTGTCATTTCTCACGGTGTGTATATTTTGTTTGACAGCCTCTCCCATGATCTCTCTACTTTTGTAACTACCTGGAGGCTGGCGGTCCTACTGCCAACCTTTCTCTTGCACCCAGAGCCATTCTCGATGTCCTGTTGTTAATATTCCGTGGATGATTTTTAGATTTGCCGCTTTGCTTTCACTCAAGATGGGGGGTTTCTTTGCCTCCAGAGCTGTGTAAAGGCATTCTGACTATCCGCGCGTTGGCAAATGGAACCGGTTTGACTTCTTCTTCCATCGGGGGAGCGAGCAAAAGAGTAGCCTTGTTTCTGAGAGGGCCCCCCCCCACACTCCAGCGCCACACGACTGCAAACTTTGTTTGTCACCAAGGCAATCTTGGAAATAAAACCTTAGCGGAAAAAAAAAAGGATGAAGATGCATGTGGGAACAAGGCGTTCGTTTCTTTTCCAGCATGCTGGTCAGAGACAATAGGAGAGTGATCAGCCGGGGGATGACATCAGATTGAACCTCTGGGGCTTCGACTTCTCAGCCCCAAGGAGGGGATTATGGGATTGGTGGTGTTACCCGTCAGGTTGTCATAGAAGCGGAAACCCTTTTCCACAACCGGCTGTTGAGCAGAAAGCCAAGGGAACAACGGGAGTTATTTCGAGGCATCTAAGCGGGGGGTGCACTTTTGTCTGTGTTTTCATGACAAAAAATGGTCCCGGGTTCGTGGAACTGACAGTGAGTTTCCAGGCTACCCACATGTAGGGTTGCCAGTCTCCAGGGGCTGGCTGGAGATCTCCTAACGGTTTCCAGGTTATAGAGATCGATTCCCCTGGAGAAAATGGCTGCTTTGGAAAGTGAACTCTGTGTATGGTTGCCGTACCCCGATGGGGGTGGGTTTCCCCCTGCTTTCAGGGGGGTCCAATCCACCCCCCCCCCAGCTGGCCGGTGGGGAGAGCCTGCCCCCAAGCATGCTTGGTGTGTCCGGCAAGCTTGGTGCAATGACATCACCTGGAGGTGACATCATCATGCAGGGCATGTCGCATGGGGGGTGCTCTAGCATGCAGGGAAAACTCTATGGTAACCATGCAGAGGAAGGCAATGGCAAACCGTCTCTGCTCATCTTTTGTCTTGAATACACCGCATTGTGAAGGAGCCCAAACTCATGAAAGCTCAGAAGCTAAGCAAGACTAGACACCATCAGTACTTGGGTGGGAGGCCACCAAGGAGTACCTGGGTTGCTACGCAGAGGAAGGCAATGGCAAACCACTTCTGCACATAAGAACATAAGAGAAGCCAGTGTTGAATCAGGCCAATGGCCGATCTAGTCCAACACTCTGTCACACAGCGGCCAAAAATACCATGTGGGAGGGCTGGGGCCAGGACACTAGCAGCCCTCCCACTGCTGCCCCCTCCAGCACCAAGAATAGAGTGCATCACCTGCCCCAGACTGAGAATTCCCATCTATACCCTGTGGCTAATAGCCACTGATGAACTTATGCTCCATATGTTTATCTAATTCCCTCTTGAAACTGTCCATGCTTGTAGCTGCCACCACCTCCTGCGGCAGTGAATCCCATGTGTTAATCACCCTTTGGGTGAAGAAGTATTTCCTTTTATCTGTTCTAACCCGACTGCTCAGCAATTTCATGGCGTGCCCACAAGTTCTTGTATTGCGAGAAAGGGAGAAAAGTCCTTCTTTCTCAACCTGCTCAATCCCATTCATAATCTTATAAACCTCGATCATGTCACCCCTCAGCCGTCGTTTCTCCAAGCTGAAGAGCCCAAGCGTATTAACCTTTCTTCATAGGGAAGGTGTTTCAACCCTTTTATCATTCTAGTTGCCCTTCTCTGCACTTTTTCCAATGCTATAATATCCTTTTTGAGATGTGGCGACCAGAACTGGACACAGTATTCCAAATGAGGTCGCATCAGTGATTTATACAGGGGCATTATGATCTTTTGTCTCAAACACCCCACATTGTGAAGCAGCCCAAGCAGTGACAGAAGGCACTTTATTTCATTCCATTTTTGAAGTATTTTGTTCACAGTGGGGATTAAGGGCTGGGTCATTTCGAATGCTGAGCTTCAGGAGAAGGCACTTAATTTTGCTGCTCAGGTTGGAGGCTGCTCCATTCTGGTTTTGAAGTGCCTTGTTTAAAGTGGGGATTGTGGGTATGCTGATTAGTATCAGATTTTTTTGAGTAACTGGTGAACCCTTCTGTTTGTTTCGTTATTTGTCTGCATACAGGATCATTCTTGTGGGACTAGAGGACAGCTATAATTCTATTTCATTATGTTATTAGTAGGTCTTCCGCTATTACGAATTAGATAGTTTGTTCAATATTTAGCAGCCTGCAGAAGCCTCAGATACAGACCAAATTAAGCTGACAAAACAGCAGCCTGGAGGCTGAAATGTAAGCTGAGTAGATACACATTCTTTTCTTATCTATACCTCTGGTTGTAACCGTTATCATGCCCTGCTAGTAGGCCTTGAAAGTACAGCTAATAGAAGATTTAGGCTACGATTACACATGCCTTTAGATCCGACATAGGTGTGAATGCCTGATGGATCTAAAGGGCGTGATCAGACAGCAATATCTGGGAAGCAGTGGGACATTCAATGACTCCCAACAGCAACAGCAAACTGTTTAGAATATGAGAGGTAAAGGTCAATCAGGCTGCATATGCAAATGACCTCTGTGTTCTGACTGGCTGTTGGGGGGAGAGGAACAGCAAACTGTTTAAAATATTGGAGGTGAGACTTAGGCAATGCAACCAGTGGACAGAGACAGCTTCTGAGTGACAGATCAGGGAGCCAACTGATTTGGGAGCGTGTGGAATGTTCGGAAGAGTCCATGACCAAAATACAATTATATATATGGAGAGATTTATTTATTTATTTTATTTATACCCCAACCCTCCCAGCTGAAGCTGTTGTTGGCAATCTGTGCCGCTCCGCCATGGAAACAGACTTAAAAGACACAGGTTTAGGACAAGGGAAAAAGAATGTGATTCCTGAATGTGGTTTCTGACACTCTCTCCTTGATGTATATTGACAGCTGTCACTGTGCCTTCAAACGTTTAGTCATAATAGATCCAGATTTTGGTATGTAACCTAGAATCTTTTGATTAGAGAAACTTATATCAGAACATATATTTTATAACTGCATTTTTGTGTATAAGAAGAAGAAGAAGAAGAAGAGATTGGATTTATACCCCGCCCTTCACTGCCCAAAGGCGTCTCAGAGCGGCTTACAAACTCCTTTCCCTTCCCCTCCCCACAACAGACACCCTGTGAGGTAGGTGGGGCTGAGAGAACTCTAACACAAACTGTCCTTGAGAGAACAGCTGTGCCAGAGCTTGTGACTGACCCAAGGTCACATCAGCAGGTGCAAGTGAAGGAGTGGGGAATCAAACCCGGTTCTCCCAGATAAGAGTCCGCGCACTTAACCACTACACCAAACTGGCTCTGTAGAAGGAATTAGGATGCAACAAGAATGGAATGCTGTTTAGGAGTTGCAAAGCCGCCGAGAGCAAAGTTTAATGTGATTCACAGCCCTTATCAGCTAGCTCTCCACATGCGAGCCCAGGAAGGGACCCAGTGTTCTCTAATGTTCCCAGTGTTCTGAAGACAAGATAAAAAAGTGTAATTACTGACACCACTGAGAGGTGCACTGAGTCAAATGATGCTTGTATGATGTTAACTGCTTGGTACCAATTAGAGGCTCTTGAAAGTGTAAACTATAGATGATGTCATTTGGGGTATAAGACCTTCTGCCCTTCCTAGTTATGGCAGAATACAGTTTTGGAATGGCTGAAGTGCTAAGGTACTCAGCCCTGTATTTAAATGCATTAAACAGGTATTCATCTGCATTCTGCATTCATAACTCGTTGGACTCCGACAGTGTGTTTCCAATTTGGCAACGGGAGCATGCAGGCACAGATTTGTGCATCACCAGGGAAAGTCTGACTCTAATGGGTTCTGACCGGCCACAGGCAGACTTTCCCCTGTCTGATCACATAAGCATGTTCTCATGCCATCGGGATGATCATTCCATCCCAGCTCGGTGCTGTTTCCCCCTCCCCCCCCAGTATGCACATCATCTCATACTCCATAGGGGGGGCCTTAGTGCGGACGTACGATTCCTCATTTATGTGCATGGGAAACAAACGGCCAAAAAAACCCCGACTCACCCACGGTTTCGTCCGATCACACAGTGATGGGCTGAGCCCGCAACTGCAAAGGGATGTGTGATCTCACAAGTGCATGTAAAATTCCTCCGAAGGAAATAGCCTCGCTTCCCCTCCGCTTCAACTGGCGCGTGTGACCGCAGCCTTAGAAAAAGGAGTATAAGCTTGAAAATGAAAGCACTTGTGCAACTTCAAATGCTCTTCTCACTATACCTCTGGTGAAAAATTTATGATTTTGCAGCCCGGTGTCAGAAGAAAAAGATGGGCCTTGCATCCTTTGGTGATCTACCCATGTTATGATACTAGGCACCAAAACGTCTGATTGAGATCTAGGGTTATTGAGTGATTTACACCTCTTATCTGAAATGTCCCTTTTGTGTATACATGAAGAGTCCTTGATAATTACCAGAGAAGACCTCTGTGTCCCTTGTGAAATAAACAGTTGCAAATGAATGTAAGGCAACCCCAAGTTGGGGTTGACCAATGGATTTGTGCCAACTCAGATCTGCCCCTCTACCTGTAACCAATGGGGTCATCTTTGTATTGTTACCTGCACCCAAGGCTCTTTTTGAAGCAGGAACTCCTTTGCATATCAGGCGACACACCCCTAATGTAGCCAATCCTCCGAGAGCTTACAGAGCTCTTCTTACAGGGGCTACTATAAGCTCTTGGAGGATTGGCTACATTAGGGGTGTGTCAACCTAATATGCAAAGGAGTTCCTGCTTCAAAAAGAGCCCTGGCCGGACATATGTTATTTTGGGTATATAATCCTTTGCCCTTCCTGTTTGGGGCAGAAGGCAGCTTGGTTTGCAAGCAACTCATTGCTTAGCTCTGCATCTCTCTGTTTATTGCAATAAAGACCTTATCTTTTCTTCCTCACTTGGGCTTCAATGGTATGTTCTTTATCGGACCTAGGGACACGCGAGCCATGATTTGTGGAATACTCTTAAGGATCGTCAAAATGACATATATTGATTGCTTGTTGTACTCTTGGATTCTTATTCAGCAATAGCTTCAACAGAGGGAAGCCCGACAGGACTGGATCTCTATGCTTCAGAAGAATTCCACTCGTAATTTCTTATATTCCTGGAGAGGACTTCCCACCGTTATTACTAATCGTTGGAATGGACTTATATGAATTTTGCTTATTTATCGTTTGTTTATTTGAGGTTAGGTATTTATAGGGCTGTGGTGGCTCAGTTGTTAAGATGCTGAGCTGCAGACCAGAAGGTCGGTAGTTCAGCAGTTTGCGACCTGAGTGCTGCGTGACGGAGTGAGCTCCCGTCTCTGGCCCCAGCTCCTGCCAACCTAGCAGTTCGAAAGCAAGGCATTGCAAGTAGATAAATAGGTACCGCTTCAGTGGGAAGGTAACAGCGTTCCATGCGCCTTGGCCGGCCACATGACCATGGAAATGTCTTCGGACAGCGCCGGCTCTTTGGCTTGGAAACGGAGATGAGCACCGCCCCCCTAGAGTCGGATTTGACTGGCTTTTGAGCAAGGGAAATCTTTACGTTTACCTTATTTATAGTACTATTCTATTTATGTGTTATTGGTTTCTCACACTTGATGTTTTGGATGTGTAATGAGTTTATTATATATTTAGATTCTATTATAGATTGATTTTTTGTTTGCCTGTACTGTCATCTCAGACCGTGTTCCCCGGGTTTTTCCTTGCTCACTTGAAGGCTGGCAGCCTGAGACAGATCATTGGTTTGCACCGATCAGGGATATCCAGAGTATTTATTGTTCTGCTTTTCAATCATTTTCTTTCCTTAAAAATGTCATTTGATTTTTTTAAACCCAGTAAATGGAACTGTGCATTTGACTTATTTTGTCTTCCTTTCTGTTGGGAAACACATTTTGAACTCTAACTTTGCTTGTCACCCACCAGGGTGACCTCTTCAGGATTTTAGCTCTTCCCCATGTGATCCTGCCAGCCCAGTTTCGACGAGACAAGAGAATGTGGCCCTGTTGTGTGCACAAATAAAATTGCAATTGGCTGGGCAGGCAGGCACTAGGAGGCCTTTGTCAAAACAAGAAAGTAGGGAACATGGCAGAAGGTGCACAAATAAATCATAAGAACATGAGAGAACAAAAGGGAAGCAATGCTGGATCAGGCCAACGGCCCATCCAGTCCAACACTGTATCACATAGTGGCCAAAACCCAGGTACCATCAGGAGGTCCACCAGCGGGGCCAGAACTCCAGAAGCCCGTCCACTCTTGCCCCCCAGGCACCAAGAACACAGAGCATCCCTGCTCCAGACATAAGAACATAAGTGAAGCCATGTTGGATCAGGCCAATAGTACATGCATTTCAGCACTCTGCGTCACCCAGGTGCCATCAGGAGGTCCACCAGCAGGGCCAGAACTCCAGAAGCCCTCCCCCTCTGGCCCCCCAAGCACTATCAAATACCATTGGGCACCATTCTTTGTAGGAATGTGGTACCATTTCTGTTGAGGGCATGCATGTGTTACTGACGGACGGTTGTCAGCTCCGGGTTGGGAAATACCAGGAGCTATTGGGGGTGGAGCAAGGGGCGGGCGGGGATTGAGGAGGGGTGCAGGGGCCAGTTCCAGGTTTCGGTGTGCCCTGAGCAAAGAGGACCCCCCTCCACCAGAGCCAGTTTGGCATAGTGGTTAAGTGCGTGGACTCTAATCTGGGAGAACCGGGTTTGATTCCCCACTCCTCCACTTGCACCTGCTGGTGTGACCTTGGGTCAGTCACAAGCTCCGGCACAGCTGTTCTCTCAAGGACAGTTTCTGTCAGAAGTTCTCTCCGCCCCACCTACCTCACAGGGTGTCTGTCGTGGGGAGGGGAAGGGAAAGGAGTCTGTAAGCCGCTCTGAGACGCCTTTGGGCAGTGAAGGGCGGGGTATAAATCCAAACTCCTCTTCTTCTCTTCTTCATCAGGCCCCCTGCTCATGTCCTCTTTCTCTCCCGTCCACCTCCTCACCTGCCTATATGTCCTTACCCTGCCTGCCTGCAAGCTCTCCGACTGCCCATGCTCAGAGATGGACGAGCCCCTGCAGCCCTTCTTTCTCTGGGGGGAATGGTGGTGTCTGCGGCTGGAATCGTGGGTCGCTAGCAAGCGAGTAGGGGAGGTGGAGAGAGGAGCCGGCCCTGCCAGAAATCCTGGGCCCTGACTGCTGCCCCTCCCCAGGGTATGCTGATGCCAGCCCTGGAGGGGAGGGGAGGGTTGCCAGCTCCGGATTGGGAAATACGTGGAGATGTTAGGGGTGGAGCTTGAGGAGGGTGGGTTTTGGGGAGGGGAGGGACTTCAGTGGAGATGAGCTATAATTCTGGAGGATCCCCAGGTCCCACCTGGAGGCAGGGAGCCCTAACTAGGCAGGGCTCTTTTTGTAGCAGGAACTCCTTTGCATGTTAGGCGACACGCCCCCTAATGTAGCCAATCCTCCAAGAGCTTACAGAGCTCTTCTTACAGGGGCTAGTGTAAGCTCTTGGAGGACTGGCCACATTAGGGGTGTGTTGTCTAATATGCAAAGGAGTTCCTGCTACAGAAAGAGCCCTGCGAAAAAGGGACAGGGCAGGGATGGTTAGTAAAGTTGCTCACATTTTACTAACTCCAAGAGCCCCCCTTCTGCAGAAGAAGAAGAAGAAGAAGAGGAGGAGATTGGATTTATACCCTTCCCTTCCCTTGGAGTCTCAGAGCGGTTTACGATCTCCTTTCCCTTCCCCGTAACAGACACCCTGTGAGGTAGGTGGGGCTGAGAGAGACCTCTTTCAAGGACGGCTTGTGAGAGAACGGCTCCAAAAGAACTTGTAACTCACCCAAGGTCATCCTGCAGCTGCAAATGGAGGAGTTGGGAATCAAACCCGGTTCTCCCAGATTAGAGTCCGCGCACTTGATCACTACACCAAACTGGCTCTTTTTGGGTAGTTAAAGGGGACACTTCCTTCCTTCTTAATCGGTGGGAAAGTTGATTGGATTCACCACCCCACCCCCCGGCTAGACCAAGCTATTTCTTGTCAGCCTTCTGTAGGAATGCTGTAGGATTCTGTGGAATATTCACTGTGGTGGAAAATGCTGTCAAGTTGCTGCAAACTCAGGCCAAACCTACGGGGTTTTCAAGGCAAGAGAGGAACACAGGTGGTTGGCCATTCTCTCTGCATAGCAACTTTGGACTTCCTTGGTGGTCTCCCATCCAAGTGCTGACCAGGGCCAGCCCTGCATATAGGGTGCCAGCACCAGGGCATTCATTATACATTTTTAAAAATGTTTTTAAAAAGAAAGTCAAACATTACAGAATCAAGAGTCCAGTAGCACCTTCAAGACCAAATAAGTTTGTCGTAGGGTATGAACTTTTGTGAGTCACCGCTCACTTCTTCAGACACCAGTCCAGGTGCTACTGGTCTCTTGCTCTTTTCTACTGCTACAGACAGACTGGTTGGAAGTGGAGGAGTGTACGCTGTCTCCTGCCTCAGACTTCAGAGACGGCACCAGAGATTTAGAGACAGATAGAGCGGTCAGGACTCACAGAGCATCCTTTCCTTCCTGCTATATGATAGTATCCCTTTGAAGTAGAATGCTATTCTTAGGGACAAGACTTCCTTCCTTCTGGCTTTATATTCTCTCTCTCACACACACAAAGAAGGAGCACACTCTCCATCTTCAGCACCATGGATGTAGGACATGCATTCTCCATCTGCATCCATCCTAGCTAGTTAGATCACATTCTAGCCCTATCCCTCACCTATACTATCAAGAATGGAGTTCCCTGAATAAAGGATATTAGTTTTGAAACTGACGAAAGTCTCCATGTGACTTGGTAACTTTGATAGCACACACAATTCCCAGAAGCAGCTGCTGCGTGTAAGCCTAATGCACCCTGCTACCTAATCGAGATCCCTGGCTATACCATACCGGTGAATCTAACCAGACTAACACAGCTACCCATCTTAAGCATTACAGAGATGCAGTAACTACAGCAAGCCATTACTTGGTGACTCTTTGCACAGTTAGAAAGAATACTCCTAACACAAAATATCCATTGCGTAAAAAGAGCCGAGAGAGAGCCAAAATGTTCTGTTTGTGGATTCTCCCTTTTGTCTTTGCGGCTCAGCGCTTTTCTCTCCTGGAGGACGGATACCCAAGAAGCTGACTGGATGCAATTCTCACTGCAGAGGTTCAAAAATACCATGAAGGAGATGTGTGTGTGTGTGTGGGGGGGGAGATCTAGTGGCACACTCAGTCTTTCTTCATCCGAAATTCTGCAGACCCGCCACTTCTGTTCCAGTCAGGTGATAGTTCCAAGAGACAGTATCCCTGAAGTTCCAAAAACATTCGGGAGAGAAGAGCTTCGCTTCCTAGCTTTCGGGGCTTTGATGCTGCAGCTGGTTCGTGTAAGGATCTGCCTCCATTGTCATTTGACTGACAAGGGCCTCGTCTATAAATGTGAGCGATAAGGCCGCCTGGGAGCAGCTGGGAAAGAGAGCCTCCCAGAGCAAACCCTGCCCAGAGGCGTCTGTGCAGCTCCGCCGGCTTCTGCAAACCTCACTCTGCGACTTAGCATTGCAACGTGGGGGAAGCGGTGGCATCTGCCAAGACAGGTAAGGGGGTGGTGGTTTGGCTCTCCTCTGCCCTGGGCTCGGCCAGGAGGTTTCAAAGAACAACCCAAACAAAGGTCAGGCAAAAGGACAAACTTCTGAGTCCAGTGGCAACTCGAAGACCAACCAAGTTTTATCCTGGGTATAAGCTTCCGTGTGCAACACACGCTTCTTCAGGTACCTCCAGGTTTTTGCATTCTGTAAGAAAGGAAATATCTGTCTGTACCCGTGCAAGTTCCTTCATGAGGTTGATGGGTTTCCATTCCATGCGGCTTACAAAATTAGAGTCCAGTGGTGCCTTTAAGACCAACAAAGGTTTATTCAAGGTATGAGCTTTCGTGTGCACGCACACTTTTTCAAATACTTTGGAATGGTGGGTAAGGTTCAAACTTATAGACAGGGGCTGAACAGCAAATTAACACGTAACGTGAAGAAATTGCAAATAGGTACCACTTCGGTGGGAAGGTAACAGCGTTCCGTGTGCCTTGGTGTTTAGTCATGCCAGCCACATGACCACGGAAACGTCTTCGGACAGCGCTGGCTCTTCGGCTTTGAAACGGAGATGAGCACCGCAACCCTAGAGTTGGATTCGACTGGCTTTCGAGCAAGGGAACCTTTACCTTTATGACGATATTTAAGATATGCAAAGTCAAAAGTAACAAGCCAAGTTAAAAGGTCAACAGTTGCTAAACAATAAATATCTCAAAATAGCAGATAAATCTCTAAAGGTGTCTTTTCTAATGGTGGGAAGCAAACCGAGAATTAGAAAAGACACCTTTAGACATTTATCTGCTATTTGGACATATTTTTTGCTTTGCAGCTGTTGACCTTAAAGCCTTAACTTGTCAGTTTGACTTTGAATGTCTGAAACATCATCATGTTACATGTTAATTTCCCTGTCTATAAGTTTGAACCTTACCCACTATTCCAATATATTTGACAAAGTGTGGCTGCACACGGAAGCTCATACCTCGAATAAACCTTTGTTGGCCTTCAAGGTGCCACTGACCTCTAGATTTGTTCTACTGCTTCAGATCAACATGGCTGACCTCCGGGAACTAACTGCTTCAGATAGAATCTGATGAAGTGTGTGAAGTTTAATTCTGGGTATGTGCTTTGGTGTGCATGCCTCAGTTAGAATCAGATGAAGTTTGCATGCACACGAAAGCTTATACCCAGAATCAAACTTTGTTGACGGTCTACAAGGTACCACCAGGCTCAAACTTTGCTCTTGATGGACCAAGATAGATTCAGGTGGGTAGCCGTGTTGGTTTGAATCAACAGAGCAGAGTTGGAGTCCAGTGACCCCTTTAAGAAGAAGAAGAAGAAGAGAAGAGATTAGATTTATACCCCACCCTTCACTACCCAAAGGTGTCTCAAAGCGGCTTGCAATCTCCTTTCCCTTCCCCTCCCCACAGCAGACACGCTGTGAAGTAGGTGGGGCTGAGAGAGCTCTGACAGAAACTGCTCTTTTTCAAGAACAGCTGTGCCAGAACTGTGGCTTGCCCAAGGTCATCCAGCCAGGTGCAAGTGAAGGAGTGGGGAATCAAACCCGGTTCTCCCAGATTAGAGTCCGCACACCGTGTGACACAGAGTGTTTGGACTGAAAACCCTCTGGGCTTGCAGCCAATGCTCCCTGTAAGCTGGGGAGTCTCATGAGCAAAAATCCTACCTGGTGAGCTACTGGCATTAAACTTGCGAGCGAGCAATTTGGCTGCTGCATCAATTAGTTTGCTCTGGAGCCATCCTTCCTGAGCGGAGACAAAAATGGGTGAGCCGGAGGCGAAAAAAACTGTGAGCTGGCTCACACTAATCTCAGCTTAGAGGGACGCACTGCCACCACGTTGCCTTTCTGGTGTGGAAATGCGTCAGATAGGGGCAAAAGCATCCCGACCTTCCCAGAAAATGTGGCTCCCTCAGAGGACCGAGGATGTTGCTTCCACTGAGTCTGGATTCTTATTCGAATAACCCAGTTTCTGAGATGCAAGGTGGAACACCTCTCCAGCACAGCACATCTAAAGAAGAGAAATCAAAGGAGGTTTTCGTACTCATAGTTGAGCCGGTTGTATGAGCATTGTTAGAAAGATCCTGACTCTTGCAGTCAAAACTTAGCGGTTCTACAGAAATCTTAGAAAGACAACCGTCGATGCTGCTCTGGCGGGATAAGAAGCAAACGGAAGTTTGCGTTTCGGTGAGATTGATTGGTCCTGACCTGGCTGGCCTTGGCTAGCCTGTTCTTGTCAGATCTGGGAAGCTAAGCAGGGTCAACCTTGGTTAGTTCTTAGATGGGAGACCACCAGCCACCAAGGAAGCCCCGGGGTGCTATGCAGAGGCAAGCAGTGCTAAACCTCTGTTAGTCTCTTGCCTTGAAAACCCTACAGGGTTGCTATAACTCAGCTGTGCCTTGAGAGTGGGGCAGTGGGGCACTGTGTGTTCTTGGTACTTGGGGGGGCAAGAGTGGGAGGGCTTCTGGAGTTCTGGCCCTGCTGGTGGACCTCCTGATGGCACCTGGGTTTTGGGCACTGTGTGATAACAGAGTGTTGGACTGGATGGGCAATTGACCTCATCCAACATGGCTTCTCTTATGTTCTTATGAACACTATGTAGATGGAACACTCTGTCTGGGGCAGTGATGCTCTGTATTCTTGGTGCTTGGGGGAGAAACAGTGGGAAGGCTCCTGGAGTTCTGGCCCCACTGGTGGACCTCCTGATGGCACCTGGGTTTTGGGCACTGTGTGATAACAGAGTGTTGGACTGGGTGGGCAATTGACCTCATCCAACATGGATTCTCTTATGTTCTTATGAACACTAGGTGGATGGAACACTCTGCCTGGGGCAGTGATGCTCTGTATTCTTGGTGCTTGGGGGAGCAAGAGTGGGAAGGCTTCTGGAGTTCTGGCCCCATTGGTGGACCTCCTAACCTGATGGCACCTGGGTTTTGGGCACCGTGTGACACAGAGTGTTGGACTGGACGGGCCATTGGCCGGATTCAACATGGCTTCTCTTATATTCTTATGATGGCACTTTGCACACACACACCATTGATTTACTTAATTATTTTTATCTTGCTGTGTCTGCCACAGGCATGTGAACAGACTAGGGTTGCCAGCCTCCAGGGGGGCCTGGATAGCTCCTGGAATTACAACTAACCTCCAGATCCGTTCCCCTGCGGAAAATGGCTGCTTTGGAGGGTAGCCCCTATAGCATTATGTCCCACTGAGCTCCCTGTCCTCTCCAGGGTCCACCCCAAAATCTCCAAAAATTTCCCAACCTGGAACTAGCAACTTACATACAATCGAAACAGTTGATGTGAAACCACTTACTCTGTCTCTAAGGGAGAATGCAGATCTTTCATAATCTTGCCAAACGACAATTCACAGGATTCTTTCAGGAACGTCATGGCATTCAACTGATATTAGCTTTTATGTGATGCCACACAGCTGTCCATCCAAAGCGGCTGTTTCCACCAGACAGCTGGGTTGCCAACTCTGGGTTGGGAAATTCCTGGAGATTTGGGGGATAGAGCCTGGAGACTGCAGGGTTTGGGGAGGTGAGGGATCACAGCAGGGTATTATCCCATAGATTTTATTACAACATTTCCCCCAAGAGATCTGGGCAGATTGGATGGTTCTCCTCTGTTCCTTTTTATGCTCACAATAACCCTATAGCAGTAGAAAGAACAAGAGTCCAGTAGCACTGTAAAGACTAACAACATTTGTGGCAGGGGATGAGCTTTCATGAGTCATGACTCACTTCTGCAGGTACAGCTAGAATGTGAGTCCATCTGCCCTTATATCTTGTGGAGTGGAGTGATTTCAGATGCCAAATGACACTAGCAGGCAAATAACAGTAGCAGGCATGATTGGATTAGGTGTGATGTGCAGAGGGATAGTAGATGTGGAGAAATCAGCACTGGCAATGAGAAAGGAAACCTAGGTCTTGGTTCAGTCCAGGAGGATGCATTGTCTTGAGCTTCCTTATCAGTTGCAATTCAGCAGTCTCTCTTTCTGTGCCTGTAAGGTAGGGAGGCTGAGAGTGCCAGGCTCAATGTCACCTAGTGAACATCATGACCAAGTAAAGATTTGAACCCGGGACTTCTCAGTCTCCTTATACAACACCCCCAGCAACAGCTTGAGAGTCTGGCAGTAAGAGAGACTTTGAGTTGGAAATCTGTATGAAATTTAAAACCAAGAGGGTTCAAAAAAGATACTCTGGCTCAGGAAATGCCTGGAGATTCAGAGGGTTGTATAAGGACAGCAGAGTCTAGGACAGGGTAGGAACTCAGTGGGGATGTGATGTCACACAGCCGTTCATCCAAAGTGGCTGTTTCTACCAGACAGCTAGGGTTGCCAACTCTGGGTTGCAAAATTCCTGGAGATTTGGGGGATAGAGCCTGGAGACTGCAGGGTTTGGGGAGGTGAGGGACCATAGCAGAGTATTATCCCATAGATTCCACCCTTCCAAGCATCTATGGCTGCCTGCAGCATATTCAGTTCTTTTGTGCCATCATTTTTCATGGCTGTCTGCATCTCCTTGAACTCTTTTGTGCCACCGCTTGCCATAGTGGCTGCATCTCCCTCTGCTCTTTTGTGCCATCACTTGCCATGCTGGCTGCATCTCCCTCTGCTCTTTTGTGCCATCACTTGCCATGGTGGCTGCATCTCCCTCTGCTCTTTCGTGCCATCACTTGCCATGCTGGCTGCATCTCCCTCTGCTCTTTTGTGCCATCACTTGCCATGGTGGCTGCATCTCCCTCTGCTCTTTTGTGCCATCACTTGCCATGCTGGCTGCATCTCCCTCTGCTCTTTTGTGCCATCACTTGCCATGGCTGGCTGCATCTCCCTCTGCTCTTTTGTGCCATCACTTGCCATGGCTGGCTGCAGCTCCTTGAGCTCTTTTGTGCCATCACTTGCCATGGCTGGCTGCATCTCCCTCTGCTCTTTTCTGCCATTGTTTGTCATGGCTGGCTACATTTCCTTGAGCTCTTTTGTGCCATCACTTGCCATGGTGGCTGCATCTCCCTCTGCTCTTTTCTGCCATTGTTCGTCATGGCTGGCTGTAGCTCCTTCAGCTTTTTATTTTATCTGCCTGCTGCTACTAAGCCCTTCCCAGGGATCTCATAGGACTGAGTCACAATACTACATCTGAGGGAGTGACCTCACTGGATGCCAATGATAAAATCACAACCAATTGGACTTGGCTACCTGATGATGTCAGTGAGGCAAATGTGGGCTACTGAGGGCTCATTTAAACAATTAAGCCAACATTTAATGTTGAAGAGATCTGAAACACGACAACCTGAAAGCCACTGCAGTGGAAGAAGAAGAGTTGTTTTTTACACCACACTTTTCTCTACCATTTTAAAGGAGTCTTAGAGTGGCTTACAATCACCTTTCCCTTCCTCTCCCCACAACAGGCACCTTGTGAGGCTGGTGGGGCTGAGAAAGTTCTGAGAGAACAGTGACTGGCTCAAGGTCACCCAGCTGGCTTCATGTGGAGGAGGAGTGGGGATTCATATCCGGTTCTCCAGATCAGAGTCTACTGCTCTTAAACACTACACCATGCTGACATGAAGCACGAGTCATGTCAATAAGTGCCGGTTGAGGTTATTTTAATTCTTTTTTTAAAAAAAGAAAGTTTATTAACAGGATATAATAACATGTTCCATATTTAACAACCAATTCTTAACATATCCTTTTCTAAAAATGTTTATCCCCCCTCCCCTGGCTTCCAGCGATGTTCCACCCCCATTAACATTTCTATCAATATTTTCTTACATTCAATTCATATTCGATAATCAAATCTTAACTTTCAATTTTTTTTCCTTTTCTATTTTTCACTATTAGGTAACTTTTCTATTACAATTCCTTTTCTTACAACACTTCTATTCTTAATAATTATCAAAACAGAGCAATCTATTTTTCACATCCCAATTAAGTTCTAAATAATCTTTAAAGTCTTTCCAATCTGCTAAAAATTCTTCATCCTCTTTTCCGTGAAGTTTTCTTGTCAATTTGTCCATTTCAATCATAAAAATCATTTTCTTTATCCATTCCCATTTGTCAGGTATCTGCTCCTGCTTCCAGAACTGAGCATAAGTCATTCTTGCAGTTAAAATTAAGTACCATAGCAAGGTTCTCTTTGTCACTTTAACTTCTTCCAGTTTGAGGTTATTTTAATTCTTAATGGGTCTGATCAAATGTTGAATTCTGATCTAATGCCAAAGGTTATCCATATTTTTAGGACAAATTCAAAGTGATAGTTGTAGCTGTAAAATCCTAAATGATCTGGGCCCTGAGCCCCAGGAACAGAGTCTCCCACATGAAGCTACTCAAAATTCATGAAGCTAGTGTGCTGTAGTGGTTAAGAGTATCAGATTAGTATCTGGGAGACTTGGGTTCAAATCCCCACTCATGCCATAGAAACTCGCAGGGTAACCTTGGGCCAGTCACATTCTCTCAGCCTGAGCTACATCATAGGGTTGTTGTGAGGATTAAATGGAGGAGGAGGAGAAGAGGAGGAGGAGGAGGAGATTAGATTTATACCCTGCCCTTCACTACTTGAAGGAGTCTCAGAGTGGCTTACAATCTCATTTCCCTTTCCCTCCCCACAACAGACACCCTGTGAGGTAGGTGGGGCTGAGGGAGCTCTTTTGAGAACTGCTCATGAGAGAAAAGCTCTGAAACAACTTGTAACTGACCCAAGGTCATCCAGCAGCTGCATGTGAAGGAGTGGGGAATCAAACCTGGTTCTCCCAGATTAGAGTCCACGTTCCTAACCAGTACACCAAACTGGAGAATGATGTAAACTGCTTTGGGTCCCCATTGTAAAGACAAGTCGGGTACAAATGAATTAAATAAATAAGATCAGCCGGAGAGGCCTTGCTGTTTATACCGAAACACGAGGAAACTAATATATGTGGCCATGTCTTCTTAGAGTTGGCTAACCAGAGCTGTGGAATGGCCTCCATCAAGGACTCATTTTGGCTCCAACTGTACTGATTTACCATTAATAGTGTGAAAACCTTTGTTTCAGTTGAGTTCGGATCATTCGTATTTCCTTTCCTTTGCTCAATTATTTTTTGCTGTCGCTGGATGTTTTCGTTACGGAGTGGAAACAGTGTTCTGTTTGTTATCTTTTAATTAAAAAAGAGTTTGCTTTTGGGCTGGCAAACTCTGGAACTCTGAGGGAAAACTGATTTCAAATTCGGTCAGTCCATCCACAGCAAAGATGTGTAAACGGCTTTCCCGCTTCTTTTGCAGCATGAAGTTCCAACAGGTGGCGCTGCTGAGCTCGGTGTCTCTCTTGTTCCTGGCCGTCTGCATCTCAGCCCCCAAACCTTCCAAGGTGAACTTGAAGACATTCATCGGCTGTGCTGTCCGGGAGTTTACCTTCTTGGCCAAGAAACCTGGATGCCGGCCGATACGCATCACCACCGATGCCTGCTGGGGGCGATGTGAGACTTGGGAGGTGAGGATGAGTCAGGGGAACCATCTTAGCGTGGTCAAGGGTAGGGTTGCCAACTCTGGGTTGGGAAATTCCTGGAGATTTGGGGGCGGAGCCAGGAGAGGGAGAGATTTGGGGAGAGGAGAGACCTCAATGGGGTATCAGTCTGTAGAATCTTCCCTCCAAAGCAGCCATTTCCTCTGGGTGAACAGAGAACCAGAATGAAGTAGTAGTTAAGAGCAGTTGACTCTGATGTGGAGAACTGAGTTTGATTCCCTACTCTTCCTCCATGTGAAGCCTGCTGGGTGACCATGGGCCAGTCACAATTCTCTCCAAACTCTCTCTGCCCATTTGCCTCACATGATGCCTGTTGTGGGGAGAGCCAGCGTGGTGTAATGGTTAAGAGAGGTGGACTCTGATGTGGAGAGAACTGGGTTTGATTCCCCACTCCTCCACATGATGCCAGCTGGGTGACCTTGGGCAAGTCACGGTTCTCTCCAAACTCTCTCAGCCCCACCCACCTCACAAGGTGCCTGTTGTGGGGAGAGAAAGGGAAGGAGATTGTAGCCTGCTTTCAGACTCCTTGAGAAAAGTGAGGTATAAAAACCAGCTCTTCTTGTCTTCTTCTTCTCTACAATCTGGACATCAGTTGTAAATCCAAGATGTCTTTAGGCCTCACCTGGATGTTGGCAAACCTAGTCCAGGGGGCAAAATTTTTGATTTTTGACCAGTTGCTAGAATTAGAAGATATAAAGGTCTGCATATTTTCCTCAGCATCTCTAAAGATGAGGGGAAACATCTGAAATCAAGGCTATATTTTGAAAAAAAAAACACCTTGAGAAGCTGAATTCTGTAACCAGTACCATTTATGTAAACTACATAACTTTGCATTTTTGGGCATAATATATTTTTGATACCACATTTTTATTCCACCTTTCTTCCAAATAGCTGTGCGTGACATACATGGTTTTCCCTCCCATCTTTCTCCTCACAAACACCCTGTGAGGTAGGTCAGGCTGAGAGAGGGAGGGGGGGTCTGAGGAGGGATCTCAGGGGAGTATAGTACCATAGAGTTCACTCTCCAAAGCCACCATTTTCTGCAGGGGAACTGACCTCTGTAGTGTGGAGACAGGGTTGCCAGGTCCCTTACCTCTGCTGGCGGAGGGCTTGGGGGGGGCATTCCGGGAGGTGGAAGGGAATGTCATGTGACATCCTTGATGCGATGACATCAGCCAGAAGCGACTTCATCACGCTGGAAACATTGTGCGGGGACACTCTGGTCTCTGGGTGAAACTCTATGGTTTTTTGCCCTCAAACGCGATTGTTTTTTGCCCTCACAACCATAGAGTTTGCCCTAAAACTAGAGTGGAACCCCCCAATGGTGGCAACATGATGATGTCACTTCTGGTGATGTCATTGCGGTGCGCACGCAAGAATATCCCAGACGGCAGCCAGGAGCCCTCTGACAGCAGTGAGGTAGGACTTGACAACCCTATTTTAAAAAGTGGGCAGGGCCAGATGGGGCTTTTGCCTAGCAAGGCTTGTAATTGGCCACTGAAGATTTGATTGGCTGTGAAAATTTTTAAAAACAGTGCTCTGTCAGCAGCTGCCAACACAGCACAAGGATCTTCACAGTGTGACTGAAGTTAAGCTCTGGCAGCCATTTTGTGACTGCTGCACCTCATGCAGCAGCTGTTTTGTAGCAGCCATTTTGTGGCTGCACCCACCATGCTAGGCCAGAATTCCAGAGGTGCCCACAGGCTCAAAAAGATTGGGGACCCCTGGTGTAGTGGTTAGGGGGTCAGACTAGAATCTGGGAGGACTGGATTCAAATCCCTGTTACATTGCAAAACTTGCCGGTCTGTTATTCTCCCTCAGACCAAGCTACTTATAGGGTTGCCAACCTCTAGGTGGGGCCCGGAATTAAAACGGATGTCCAGACTACAGAGATCAGTACCCCTAGAGAAAATGGCAGCTTCGAGTGGCACAAACTGTATGGTATATCTTATAGTCTGTAGGTGTCATCCCTCCCCAAATTCTCCCTTTCTCTGGCACTGCCCCCAAATCTCCAGGAATTTCCCAGGACAGAGTTGGCACTCTACTAGGGATGCCAGTCTCCAGGTGGGATCTGGGGGTCCCCCGGAATTACAGCTCATCGTCAGACTACAGAGATCAGTTCTCCTGGAGAAAACGGGTGCTTGTGGATTCTATGGCATTGTGCCCCCTTGTGGTCCCTGTCCCCCACAGGCTCCATCCCCAATTCTCTAGGAGTTTCCCAACCTGCATCTGGCCACCCTACCCCCCTATCCCCCGCCGATGTCCAGGGGGGACTTGGCAACCCTACACCCTACTCACTGAGCTGTTGTAGCACTAAACTGAGGAAGGGAGAACCATATGGTTGCCAGCCTCCTGGTGAGATCTGGAGATTTCCCACTATGACAGTTGATCTCCAGGCAACCAAGACCCTGGAGAAAATGGCTGCTTTGGAGTGTGGACTCTATGGCATTATATCCCACCGAATCCCCTTCAGGCCTGTAGCCAGGATTTTGTGGCTTGTGAGGCAAATTTTCCCCCGGGTGGGGCTGAAGTTCTCAGTGCAGAAAGAAAAGCCATTTAGCCAATAGAAAGCTGTTACCAGGATGGAGCTCTAAATTGCAAGCTGTCATCCACTTTGGACAACAGTTCTCAGCTGCTGCAAGTTAATCACTTCTGCCAGCCTAAGCAACAGTTCTGAGAACAAGCCGGCAGGAGGGGGTGATGACTTCTATAGTCAAGAAAGCTAGCTCTTAGGCAGAAAACTCTCTGAAAGGAGACCAGTTTCTTGACACAGAGTCAGAAGGGATCCTAGAGGTCACCTACTCCAGCCCCCTTGCTCAGTATGGGAATTAGTCAATTACGGCACCCCACTCTGCTTAAAAGAGCGCATGCCTTTCAAAAATATTTTATAATGATTGATAAAAAGCATTTACAGGAGAAATTCTTGTGGGATCGTGTCTTTAAGAAAGGGGGCAGAGCCCTCCAAACCCCATCCATAGCTACAGGCCTGGTACCCTTCCCTCCACAGACCCTGCCTTCCCCAGTCTGCACCTCCCCAAAATCAAGATATTTCTCAACCCAGAGCTGGCAACCCCAGAGAACCACATCCTGAGCTCCTCAGAGAAAGGAGACAGACGTGTTCAAATTATCTAGCAATAGATATTTGTGTGGGAAAGAACGGGCCCAATCCTCATTGTAAAAACTCATGCTGGCAACAGGGTTCACAGACAGTTTTTGCAGACAAACGGATGACATAATTTGGCAACCAAATATCATAAATCTGGTTCGGGCCGTTAATGACAATCTGCTCTTTGACAATTCCACACATTCCCCTCGAATGAAAAAAGCCAAGAGAGTTTTGTGGCAAAATGTTTCTAACCCCTTTATGTAATGCTCCCATTATATAATTTCAAAAGCCTCTTAGGTTTTAAACACTTAAGGGGGGTGGGGGGAAGGAACTGTCCTTTTATTTCTCTACTTGACAGAAAATTCCTCAGGGGATTAAAACTGAGCCCCTGATTCAGACGTGATACATTTTATTCCAGTCCCCCGGAATATGTTTGTTTCTAATTTTGGATCCCTCCGAATTGCGGTAATTGTGCGGTGGGTGGGTTTGAGCGAGTCCACACACGCCGAGCAGAACAAAAGCGTGACTAATTTTAGACTCCTTCAAGGCCTAATTTTCCTCCGTACGCTTGGGAAACCCCTGCTGGATTTTCGTGAAGCCAAAAACCACACCATCCCAAGACTAAAACAGAGAGCGCTTGGTTTCCTGGTTCGTGACAAGCGGTGGGAAAAGCTAGGCCTTAATTTCAGTTGACTGACTTTTCCCACTGTGACAGATCAAGATGGGGAGCTGCATGAGTCTGTCTGTAGCAGTAGAAAAGAGCGAGAGTCCAGTCTCACCTTTAAGACTAGCAAAACATGTGGCAAGGTGGAAAGTACTGAGACTGACGAGTGATTTCAGCTCTCACATATTTTATTAGTGGAAGAACAAGACAAAAGAAGCCGGCTCGCAGGCCGGCTTTTATTCCCAAGGGAACCCACACCCCAACACACACCACACACTGTGATTGGGCTATTTACAGTGATTGAGTTATTCCCTAGGATTCCGGCTCCCCGATTGGAAGGGAGCTAGGAGCCTACAGTCCATTGTCTTTGGGAGCGAAGCTCGGACCCTTCGCCTGGCCGCATGTCGGACCGGTTGGAACCAGTCAGAGCACATAAGAACATAAGAGAAGCCAATGTTGAATCAGGCCAATGGCCCATCTAGTCCAACACTCTGTCACACAGCGGCCAAAATATACCAGGTGCCATCAGGAGGTCCAGCAGTGGGGCCAGGGCACCAGAAGCCCTCCCACTGCTGCCCCCTCCAGCACCAAGGATAGAGTGCATCACCTGCCCCAGACTGAGAGTTCCCATCTATACCCTGTGGCTAATAGCCACTGATGGACTTCTGCTCCATATGTTTATCTAATTCCCTCTTGAAACTGTCCATGCTTGCAGCTGCCACCACCTCCTGTGGCAGTGAATTCCATCTGTTAATCACTCTTTGGGTGAAGAAGTATTTCCTTTTATCTGTTCTAACCCGACTGCTCAGCAATTTCATGGAGTGCCCACGAGTTCTTGTCTTGTGAGAAAGGGAGAAAAGTCCTTCTTTCTCAACCTGCTCAATCCCATTCATAATCTTATAAACCTCGATCATGTCACCCCTCAGCCGTCGTTCCTCCAAGCTAAAGAGCCCCAAGCATTTTAACCTTTCTTCATAGGGAAGGTGTTCCAACCCCTTTTATCATTCTCGTTGCCCTTCTCTGCACTTGTTCCTGAGCACATGTTCTCTGATGGATACATTATACAAGGGAAGGAGCTTTTCTGAGTCACGGCTCACTTCTTCAGGTACAGCTAGACTGGGTGTCCGTCTGTCCTATGTATCGCAAACCTGCTCCTCCCAGATTAGAGTCTAAACAAAGGGTCCTTCTATGACGGGGACAAGTATTTCTCACTGGGCACTCCCAGGAGACCAAAAGGTGATGCCTCCTGGGGTTTTCTGAAGCACTTCCTACACCAAAAAAGTGGAGGAAAGCCAGGATTGGCTCTTTTTTTTTTGGCGGGGGGGGGAGAAGCAAGCAGGCACCAGGAAACACATTGGTGGCCACCATATTGGGGAGCACTGCTCTGCTACCCAGTTTTACACATCAAGGGCATATTGACAGGGTTTTTTTTGGTAGCTTTTCAGGATTTATATCACATTCTTCCCTTGAGATGCTTGCAGGGTTACAATCATAGGTTGGATTGCCAGGCATATGCTACAGCCTTGGCCTAGCCTCCCTATTACCCACCCGAGGCGGGGAAATTCCCTGCCCCCAGGCCCCGCTTCCCACTCTGAGGAAATGAGAAGCGGGGGGGGAATGGCCTAAACATAGTGACACTCTAGGAAGTCCCCATAGTCTCAAAGGTAAAGACCATAGAGACTAAGGGGTTTTCCTAGAGCATTACTATTTGGAGGCCTTTTTTCCTGCATGCCTCAATTCCTCTACGGTAAAAGACCAGGGCTCTTTTTGTAGCAGGAACTCCTTTTCATATTAGGCGACACACCCCTGATGTAGCCAATCCCCCAAGAGCTTACAGTAGCCTCTGTAAGCAGAGCTCTGTAAGCTCTTGGAGGATTGGCTACATTAGGGTGTGTGTCGCATAATATGCAAAGGAGTTACTTCTACAAAAAGAGCCCTGGTAAAGACCATAGAGACTAGGGGAGGCAGCCTCGAGTGTCACCTAGAAGTGACTTCACATCACCCTCAAACTCTACTCTCCCCCCAGGCGGCGTCTTCAGAATCACCCCGTATTTGCCAAGGCAGTGCAGGGTACTCTACCTGAGCCCTTTTGCCAGTCTCCGTAACGCTGCACCAGCCACTGCCTTGTTGTGCTCGACGGTGGTGCCTGGATTGGGCTGACGGCCCTGCTCACGATCCTGTACTGTGCAGTGCTTGTGCGAGTTTGCTGCCCGCCCCGGCTGAATGATGCCCACTTCTTGGGGGGAGGGCGTGCAATACCCAAAAGGGCTGCAGATGTCCGGGTTGCCAACTGAGCACATGTAGCCGCTCTGCAAAGACGTAACAAGAAGATTCAGCCTCTAGAAAGTTCCGCAGGGAAGCGGTTTTGCTTTGCCAGCCTTATAAATAACGCTTAAGGTAGCCGCTGCCCTGCCCTCGATGGGCCTGGCTACTCTGACCTCATCAGACCTCCGAAACTAAGCAGGGTCGTTGGCTCTGGTTACCTCTTGGTTGAGAGACCTCCAAGGAAGCCCAGAGGTGCTACACAGAGGCAGGCCACGGCAAACCTCTTCTGTTTGTCTCTTGCCTTGAAAACCTTGCGGGGTTGGCAGTGGGGTTGCCGGGTGAGGCTGGTAAGCCATTGGGGGACTCTCCAGGAGACTCCGGGAGAGGGGAGGGAAGAGGCACGACGGAACTCCAAAGGGAGTTCTGGCTGTCACATTTAAAGGGACCGCACTCCTTTTAAATGCCTTTCCTCCTTTGGAAATAATGGGGGATGGAGGCACCTTCCTTTGGATCTCATAGAATTGGACCCCCTGGTCCAATCTTTTGGAACTTGGGGGAGGGTTTTGAGGAGAGGCACCAGATGCTGTGTTGAAATTTTGGTGCCTCTTCCTCAAAAAACAGCCCACCCAGAGCCTCAGATACCCACCGATCATTTCTCCATTATACCTTATGGGGACCAGACTCCGTAGAGTATAATGGAGCCCCCAGCGGGCATCCTCCTTGCTTTCTGATAACCCTGAAGTGGGAGGAGGGCCTCCAAACCAGAAGATCTCCTGCCCCCAACTGGGGATTGGCAGCCCTAGTTGGTGGCGATTTAACAGCACTTTCCACTGCCAAGACAGTGGCCATCACTACAGCTTGTGGCAATGAATTCCATTAGCTAAACTACTCACTGTGTGCAGAAACACCTCTTTTACTCTGCCGGACAACAGCACTCAGTGACTCAGTTGAGGTCTATCGTTATGACAGATGAATGAAAAACGTCTGTCGACGGTCATAGGATCACAGAGGTGGAAGGGACCTCCTGGGTCATCTAGGCCAACCCCCTGTAAAATGCAGGAAATACACAAATACCTCCCCCTCCACACCTGCAGTGGCCCCTGTTCCACGCCTAGAAGATGACAAAAAACCTCCAGGATCTCCATCCAAACTGGTCCGGAGAAAAATTGCTCCCTGACCCCAAAGTGGCGATCGGCATCCCCCTGGGTGTGTAAGAAAGGGCCATGAGAACTAAGCACTGAGGCAGCCCTTCCTGCCCTCCCTTCTCGTGATCTGCCCAAGTTCACAGAATCAGCGTTGCCGTCAGATGGCCACCTAGCCTCTGTCTGAAAACCTCCCAAGAAGGAGAGCCCAGCCAATGTTCCCTCTAAGCCGTGGAGTCTTGTGAGCAAAAATTCTCCTTTGTGAGCTACTGGCATTAAAGTTGTGAGCAGGTGATTTGGCTACTGCATAAAGTAGTTTGCTCTGGAGCCATCCTTCCTGAGCTAAGACAAAAATGTGTGAGCCAGAGGCTAAAAATCTGTGAGCTAGCTCACAGTGACTCAGCTTAGAGGGAACACTGGCGCCTACCACCTCCCGAAGAAGCCTGTCCCACTGAGGAACGGCTCTGTCAGGAAGTTCTTCCTAACGTTTGGCCAACAGGACTTCCGTCAACGTCTCCCTCTTTCCTCTCTCACGGGCAGAAACCAGTGCTGGATCCCCCGTACGTCGAAGCGCACCATCGGGTCTGCACGTACAACGAGACCAGGCTGGTGACCGTGAGACTGCCACACTGCGCGGCCAACGTCAACCCTTTCTACACGTATCCCAAGGCCATCCGCTGCGACTGCGGCGTGTGCCTCACCACGACCACCGAATGCGAGACCGCCTGAAATCCTCTGACCGCTGGAGCTCAACCTCTTTGGAGGCGGAATTGCGTCCGGGCATAAACTGCTGTACGGGGAGGGGGGGGGTGTTGGGTGGGTAATAAACTGGGGCAGAGCTTTTCCAGCTCTGAAGTATCGCTGCCCCGCTGATCCGTGTTTCCATATCAAGCAGTGTAAAATAAGGACTAAGCCAAGGAACTATGATCTGGGGAGTCCCGGGTTCGCATCTCACATCTGCCACGAATTCGCTGTGCCGTCTGAGGGCAGCCGCTTTCCCCCAGGCGCGACTGCACTGCGGCTTGTGTTCAGAGGCGTTGTAAAGTGCGGCACGGTAAAGTACATAAAGCACTTTAAAGACGGAAAGTGCTGCGTTAAGTGGCATTCCTTCGATCAGTTGTGCACGCTTCCTAGCAGACTGCCGTTTCCAAGGTCTGCTCGGAACAGCCCGATCGATGCATTTGCAGTACAGCATGTATTCGGAGACTGAAACCGGCTTCGTGGATGTAACTGCACCCTAAATAAGAGACGGCTATCCAGGGCGGAAACCAGGGCCAGCGTCAGCATATCCTGAGCTGGGGGAGCTGCCAGTGCTTCTGGGGGGCGAGCGCTGCTAATGCTGACTTCCAGGGCCAGTTTGGTGCAGTGGTTAAGTGTGCGGACTCTAATATGGGAGAACCAGGTTTGATTCCCCACGCCTCCACTTGCAGCTGCTGGATGACCTTGGGCAAGCCGTAGTTCTGTCAGAGCTGTTCTTGAAAGGGCAGTTCTGGGAAGAGCTCTCTCAGCCCCGCCTACCTCTTGTGGGGAGGGGAAGGGAAGGGAGTTTGTAAGCCATTCTGAGACTCCAAGTGAAGGGCGGGATATAAATCCAGTCTCCTCCTCCTCCTCCACATGTCCCCTGATGCCCGCACTCACGCTTTCCCCCTGCTTGCTCATGAGTGCTTTGTTATCCATACTCTGAGCACTTCCAAGGAATGATGTGAGAGTGACACATAACCATGGTTGCCAACATCCAGGTAGTAGCTGGAGATCTCCTATTACAGCCAACCTCCAGGTGACAGAGATCAGCTGCTTTGTATGATGGACTCTATGGCATTATGCCACATTGAAGTCCCTCCCCTCCCCTCCCCAAACCCTCCCCTCTTCAGGCTCGACCCCCCAAATCTCCAGGTATCTCCCAACTCAGAGCTGGCAGCCCTATGACAGTGGTGTTCCTGGTAGCCATGGCAGTGGAAATTCCATAAAAACATAAGACAAGCCTTTTTGGATCAGGCCAGCGGTCCATCTAGTCCATCATCCCGTCTCACGCAGTGGCCAGCCAGTTCCTCTGGAGGGCCAACAACAGGGCAGAGAGGTTGAGGTCTTCATAAGAACATCAGAAGAGCCCTGTTGGATCAGATCAGGGGTCCATCTAGTCCAGCATCCTGTCTCACACAGTGGCCAGCCAGTTCCTCTGGAGGGCCAACAACAGGGCATAGAGGCTGAGACCTTCGTTAGAACATGAGAAGAGCCCTGCTGGATCAGACCAGTGGTCCATCTAGTCCAGCATATTGTGTCTCACACAGAGGGCAGCCAGTTCCTCTGCAGGGCCAACGACAGGGCAGAGAGGCTGAGGCCTTCCTCAGAATATAAGAAGAGCCCTGCTGGGTCAGACCAGTAGTCCACCTAGTCTAGCATCTTGATTCACACAGTGGCCAACCAGTTCCTCTGGAGAACATAAGAACATAAGAACATAAGAGAAGCCAATGTTGAATCAGGCCAATGGCCCATCTAGTCCAACACTCTGTCACACAGCGGCCAAAATATACCAGGTGCCATCAGGAGGTCCAGCAGTGGGGCCAGGGCACCAGAAGCCCTCAACAGGCTTCTGGAGGGCCATCAACAGGGCAGAGAGGCCGAGGCCTTCATTGGAACATCAGAAGAGCCCTGCTGGATCAGACCAGCGGCCCACCTAGTCTAGCATCCTCTCTCACACAGTGGTCAGCCAGTTCCTCTGGAGGACCAACAACAGGGCAGAGAGGCCGAGGCCTTCATTGGAACATCAGAAGAGCCCTGCTGGATCAGACCAGCGGCCCACCTAGTCTAGCATCCTCTCTCACACAGTGGTCAGCCAGTTCCTCTGGAGGACCAACAACAGGGCAGAGAGGCCGAGGCCTTCATTGGAACATCAGAAGAGCCCTGCTGGATCAGACCAGCGGCCCACCTAGTCTAGCATCCTCTCTCACACAGTGGTCAGCCAGTTCCTCTGCAGGGCCAACAACAGGGCAGAGAGGCCGAGGCCTTCATTGGAACATCAGAAGAGCCCTGCTGGATCAGACCAGCGGCCCACCTAGTCTAGCATCCTCTCTCACACAGTGGTCAGCCAGTTCCTCTGGAGGACCAACAACAGGGCAGAGAGGCCGAGGCCCTTCATTGGAACATCAGAAGAGCCCTGCTGGATCAGACCAGCGGCCCACCTAGTCTAGCATCCTCTCTCACACAGTGGTCAGCCAGTTCCTCTGCAGGGCCAACAACAGGGCAGAGAGGCCGAGGCCTTCATTGGAACATCAGAAGAGCCCTGCTGGATCAGACCAGCGGCCCACCTAGTCTAGCATCCTCTCTCACACAGTGGTCAGCCAGTTCCTCTGGAGGACCAACAACAGGGCAGAGAGGCCGAGGCCTTCATTGGAACATCAGAAGAGCCCTGCTGGATCAGACCAGCGGCCCACCTAGTCTAGCATCCTCTCTCACACAGTGGCCAGCCAGTTCCTCTGGAGGACCAACAACAGGGCAGAGAGGCCGAGGCCTTCATTGGAACATCAGAAGAGCCCTGCTGGATCAGACCAGCGGCCCACCTAGTCTAGCATCCTCTCTCACACAGTGGCCAGCCAGTTTGCTCTGGAGGGCCGACAACAGGGCACAGCGGCCGAAGCCTGCCCCTGATATTGCCTCCTGGCTCTGGGATTCAGAGCTTTTATGCCAATGAATATACTTCGCACGGGCGGGCAGAGCCAGCAGGCATAGGAGAAGAACAAGTTAAAAGCCGTTGATTCCCAGCGTAGTGCCCAGCGACTGGAGACCCCACAAGGTCAGGCTAATAACATACAGACAGTAAAAAGAACTGATGAGAGGTTTAGTGGAGAAAGTGCTCCCTTGCATTCCATCCTTATGGCAGGGCTGCCTGACACATTGGTCCATTACAATTGTCATTTCCTCTGCTGTGACATTGGACTGATAATGCCATATATATGTGTGTGTGTGTGTGTGTGTGTGTGTGTGTGTGTGTGTGAGAGAGAGAGAGAGAGAGAGAGAGAGAGAGAGAGAGAGAGAGAGAGAGAGAGAGAGAGACGAGAGACAGAGAGAGAGACAGAGAGAGAGACAGAGAGTATAAAGTGTCATCAAGTTGCCGCTGACTTATGGCAGCCCCCCAGCAAGACTTATGGCAACCCCCCAGCTTTAATACTGAGCGAGAAGCAGAGGTGGTTTGCAGTGGACTTCCTCTGCGGAGTCTTCCTTGGCGAGAAGGGGCCGTGGCTCAGAGCTAGAACATCTGTTTGGCATGCAGAAGGTCCCAGGTTCAATCCCTGGCATCTCCAGTTAAAAGGAACAGGAGATACACAAGACTTCGACTCAAGACCCTGGAGAGCCACTGCCAGTCTGAGTAGACAATACCGACCCAGATGGGCCAAGGGTCTGGTTCCGTATCAGGCACCTTCATGTGTTCACGTGTTCACCCTTCCAAGTACCAACCCTGCTTAGCTTCCGAGATCAGACAAGATCGGGCTATGCCACTGGTGTAGTGGTTAAGTGTGCGGGCTCTAATCTGGGAGAACTGTGTTTGATTCCCCGCTCCTCCACTCGCAGCTGCTGGATGACCTTGGGCAAGCCATAGTTCTGTCAGAGCTGTTATAGAAAAGAGCAGTTTCTGTCAGAAGTTCTCTCAGCCCCACCTGCCTCACAGGGTGTCTGTTGTGGGGAGGGGAAGGGAAAGGAGTTTGTAAGCCTCTCTGAGACTCTGAGTGAAGGGTGGGGTATAAATCCAACCTCCTCCTCCTCCTCCTCCTCCTCCTCCTCCTCCTCCTCCTCCTCCTCCTCCTCCTCTTCTTCTTCTTCTTCTTCTTCTTCTTCTTCTTCTTCTTCTTCTTCTTCTTCTTCTTCTTCTTCTTCTTCTTCTTCTTCTTCTTCTCCTCCTCCTCCTCCTCCTCCTCCTCCTCCTCCTCCTCCTCCTCCTCCTCCTCCTCCTCCTCCTCCTCCTCCTCCTCCTCTGTATCAGGTGGTGGTGGTGGAAAGTGCCATCATGAAACTGTAGGGTTTCCGAGGTGAGAGATGTTTAGAGCTGGTTTGCCATTGCCTGCCTCCCCGTCACATCCTGGTATTCCTTGGAGGTCTCCCATCCAAATACTAGCCAAGGCTGACCCTTCTCAGCTTCCAAGATCTGAGGAGACGGGCAGGGCCGGATCGCCTATTGGGCAAACTAGACGCCGCCTAGGGCGCCCGGCCTCAGGGGCGTCAAATGGCACCCCACTCCCCCCGAAAGCGCCCACCGCCCTAACCAGGCGCCCGCCGCCAGACCTGCCCTTCCCAGCTTTCCTGGGGTCCCGCAGCCGCGGAGCCCCAGGACAGCCAGCTGGGAGGAGGGGCAGCGGCTAGACCTCACCCCTTCCCGGCCTGGAGTCCCACAGCCGCGGAGCCCCCAGGACAGCCGTCGTGGGAGGAGGGGCAGCGGCTAGACCCCGCCCTTCCCTGGCTTTCCTGGGGCCCGCAGCTGAGAGCCTCCAGGAACGCCAGCGCTCCCCACCGCCCCCGGTCTCCAGGCCCCACCGGGAGGTTGGCATCCCAGGGGGCGCCCAGGCTTCCTGCCTGGGCACCCAGACACCTGGAGCCGGCTCTAGCCTAGGCTAGCCAGGTTGGGCTCTGATCTACGGTCCTTCGCATTCCTGCCACTCCAGATTTTCTCAGTGTTCGAGCCAAGGCAGTTTAAGTCCACGGCAAAACAGCATCCCAAAAACCCAGGGCGACAACACTGAAGGGAGGTGATGTAATGGCAGAATGGGGGGTGGTGGAACCCAGAATAAAAAGAAGGCTGAACTCGATTTTAGTGCAGGTTAGAAAAAAGCCTGGATTGAAAAAGGAGTTTGAATTTGATTTTCGTGCAGAATTGCTCGGAGGATATTGCGGTGAAGGTGGATTAAGAGGAGAGCATGGAAAGGGCCCATCCCTGTCTGGAAAAGAAACCTCAGAAAGCCCTCTAGTGGCTCAGCAGGGGAAGTGCAGGGTCAACAGCAGCAGAGAGTGCGGGGGGGGGAATCTCATGCGGACTCAGCGCTCCCTCTAAGCTGCGGAGTCCTGTGAGCAAAAATTCTACTTTGCGAGCCACTGGCATGAAAGTTGTGAGCCGAGCGATTTGGCTGCTGCATCAGTTCGATTGCTCCGGAGCCATTCCTTCCTGAGCGAAGGCAAAAAATGGGTGAGCCGGAGGCTAAAAAACTGTGAGCCAGCTCACATTAACTCAGCTTAGGGGGAACACTGCTCTCCACTGTCAGTGCAGATGCTCCTACATGTGAAACAGAGAATCCAAGTTTTGGGGATACAGCTTTTGACTGCTGTGAAGTTTGCTGGCTGGCTTCAAGTCAATCTCTCTCTCTCTCTCTCTCTCTCTCTCTCTCTCAGACAGACCTACTTCACAGGGTTGTTGTGAGGACAAAATAGGAAAGGGAGAAGCACACGTGCCTACCTAACCTCCTGGGAGGAAAAACAGGATTAAAAATGAGATCGAATGAAGGGGCCACAAGAGCTCCAGCAGCAGTGGCGGGTACCTTCCTCCTGGGCAAAGCCTCGAACCTGAGTCAGGGTGGTATAGTGGTTAGAGAAGACTAGGATCTGGGTTCAAACCTCTGCTCTGCCTCAAAGGGTGACCTTGGGCCAGTCATGTACTCTCAGCCTAACCTACCTTGCAGGGCTGTTATGGGGATAAAACGGAGAGGAGGAGAAGGATATAAGCTGCTTTGGGTCTCTGCTGGGGAGAACGGAAGGATCTAAATAAAGTAAATAGATCAACAAGTCAAGAGTGAAGCTGATGGGCAGTAGGTTCAGGAAGAACGGAAGGGAATACAACTTTACACAGAGAGTGATGAAAATGTGGAATCCGGTGCCAGAGGATGTCATGACGGCCATAGGAAGAAACAGCTTTCAAAGGGGATTAGATAAATACATGGAGGATAGATCTATCAATGGCTAGTAGCCATGGTGACTGAGGGAGAACCTCCATGTTCAGAGGCATTAAATCTCTGAATCCCAGAGTCAGAGGCAACATCAGGGGAAGGCCTAGGCCTCTCTGCCCTGTTGCTGGCCGTCCAGAAGAACTGGTAGGCCACTGTGTGAGACGGGATGCTGGACTAGGTAGACCACTGGTCTGATCCAGCAAGGCTCTTCTGATGTCCTAATGAAGGCCTCAGCCTCTCTGCCCTGTTGCTGGCCCTCCAGGGGAACTGGTGGCCACTGTGTGAGGCAGGATGCTGGACTAGAGGAACCACTGGTCTGATCCAGCAGGGCTCTTCTGATGTTCTGATAAAGGCCTCAAACTCTATGCCCTGTTGCTGGCCCTCCAGAGGAACTGGTCGGCCACTGTGTGAGGCAAGACGCTGCACTAGATGGACCATTGGTCTGATCCAGCAGGGCTCTTCTGATGTTCTAATGAAGGCCTCGGCCTCTCTGCCCTGTTGCTGGCCCTCCAGAGGAACTGGTTGGCCACCGTGTGAGGCAAGACACTGCACTAGATGGACCACTGGTCTGATCCAGCAGGGCTCTTCTGATGTTCTAATGAAGGTCTCGGCCTCTCTGCCCTGTTGCTGGCCCTCCAGAGGAACTGGTTGGCCACTGTGTGAGGCAAGACGCTGCACTAGATGGACCCCTGGTCTGATCCAGCAGGGCTCTTCTGATGTTCTAATGAAGGCCTCGGCCTCTCTGCCCTGTTGCTGGCCCTCCAGAGGAACTGGTTGGCCACCGTGTGAGGCAAGACGCTGCATTAGATGGACCATTGGTCTGATCCAGCAGGGCTCTTCTGATGTTCTAATGAAGGTCTCGACCTCTATGCCCTGTTGCTGGCCCTCCAGAGGAACTGGTTGGCCCCTGTGTGAGACAGGATGCTGGACTAGATGGACCACACTGGTCTGATCCAGCAGGGCTCTCCTGATGTTCATATGAGTGTGCTCTGGTGGCTATTTCACACAGTATGTTTTGGGAGTGGACGCCACTCGACCACTAGCGTCCCTGTAGGATTTAAGCTGTGCATTTACCCTTCCGTAGAGGACAAGACTGCTGGCGCCTAGGATGAACCCATCGCTCTCTACTAGAAGACTCAGCCCAGCTCTGAACTCTTAACTGGGACGCTGAGGAGGAGGAGAACTCAACTCTGTTTTCTAATCTGATGCTCGAAAACTGTGTTCCCAAGATATTTTTAACGGTCTTATAAAATCTTTCTCTTCTCCCCGCAGCACCTTTGTTAGATGGGCATTATGCAACTAATCAGGACTCACATCCCCCATAAGCTTTTTTTCTTTTTTGGATAAAGGTTTTATTTCCCCCTATTCGTTTAAATTTGCCAGAGAGCTGCGGAAAGCCGAGGCACTTGGGCTATTAATAGCTGTTTTATCAGGGAGCGCTCCCAATGTCTCCTGGGCCGTGTATTTCTGGCTTCTCTCCAGACTTCAGTTCTTTGCAGACAATTAAAATCATTCTGCCGGGAATCAATGCTCCGCACTTAGCGGGGGTTAGGGGCGCACAGTTTGGTGTCGTGGTTAGGACCATGGACTGTAATCTGGGACAACCGGGTTTGATTCCCCACTCCTCCACATGCAGCTGCTGGAGTGACCCTGGGTCAGTCACAGTTCTCTCAGAGCTGTTCTCTCACGAGCAGTTCTCAAGTGAGCTCTCTCAGCCCCACCTACCTCACGGGGTGTCTGTTGTGGGGAGGGGAAGGGAAAGGAGATTGTAAGCCGCTCCGATACTCCTTCGGGTAGTGAAGGGTGGAGTATGAAGCCAACCTCCTCCTCCTCCACAGTGTGACCTGTCATGCCCACCAAAAGCAGCCCACAAGCCCTGCATACTGACCTCAGAAGGGACTGGATGGATGGATTGATCTTGCTACCTCTCTCTGGCAGGGCTGATACACACATGACTTTTATTCAGACATGACCTGGGAGTCTCACGCTGAGAGATTATTTCCCAGGCTTGTGGGAATTTAATTCCAGTTTAAATCTATGCAAAGCGTGGAGTCCATACCAGCAGTATAAATCTGTTTTATTTGAAGAGGGGTCCCCTCCCCTCCCTCCCTCCCATGAGTATGCAGATCCCCCTGCTCCCGTTGCCTCCACTGCTCTGTGCGGTGGTGGGAGAATTCTTTTTAAAAAATATGCAGCATCATGTGCAGCAATATGTCACTTCCAGTAAAAAACACAGGTAGCGACATAGGGTAGCCCTAGGAATCACCAAAAACTCTATGGTTTTACCACAGAGTTCTGTTTTCAATGATTCCTGGAGCTGCCTAAGTTACTTCCTGGGGTTTTTTTTACTAGAGTGATACGTTGCCACAGTGGGCATCATAGCCCTCCACATATCCCCATCCACAACCCTCCCACTGGGTGCCAGGCACTGCCTACCCACCCTAATTTGAACTGCAGTTCACGAACCCTCAGCCATTTGTCCACCTTGGAATCAGGCCTGAAAAATCCCACCGCCCTCAAGAGGCTGCCTAGTCTGACTGATGAATGAAAAGTATCTGCCACTCAGCCACTAGGTGGCAGCTAACAGGAAAGCACATTACAGTCTGGGCCATGGCACATGGGGCCAGATTGCTCCACCCTTCCCTCACACTATTTCCCTCACCTCAAATGGATGCAGGGAACCTCTGTTGGCCCCACTGCAGGTTCCACCTATACCAGAGAGGTATATATAGTTTTCTACAGTGGGGCAAGTAGCATCCATCCAAGAACCTGTCAGGTCAGGAAAATGCAGGGTTCCCAGCACTGCCTAGGCGAATCCCAGGATATTTTGTGGGTGGTGCATGGGGAGGGTGGAGTCTGGGGAAGACGTGATGTCACTTTCAGGTGATGCTCTAGGAATTTTCTCTTAACTCTATGGTAAAGGCCATAGAGACTAAGGGAAATTCCTAGAATGTCCCCATGAGAGACCAATTTATCATTGGCTTCTCAATTTCTTGGGGGAGGGAGATTGGGGCTGTGGGTAGGGAATTCCCTGATGGGCCTGGGCACTTGTGAAGCCTAGGAAAATGGCACTGGTCAGGTGGGGGAGGATTGAGCACTCTCTTCTTCTGCATTGCAGGGATATTTGCAAGCATATATCTGATTAACAGTCCCACGGACCCAAGCCTGACTTGAGAACTGT
Organism: Gekko gecko; assembly: GCA_029375565.1. NCBI lineage: Eukaryota > Metazoa > Chordata > Lepidosauria > Squamata > Gekkonidae > Gekko > Gekko gecko. The sequence continues at coordinate 231,266,603 of JAPDNY010000003.1, forward strand.
TTATGAACGCTCCATCCTGTCAATTTGTATTGACTCACTGTGTGTAATCCACCCTGAATCCAAGTGCGAAATGGGGACTATGAATGATGTAAATAAATAAAAATTGCGCCTCATTTTTGTTCTTAACCTATCTACAATATCCAGGCAAACACCCCCAATACGGCTGTGGTCACACGTGCCTTTAGATCTGACATAGGTGGGAATGCCTGATGGCTCTAAAGGGAGCGATCGGACAGCAACATCTGGGAAGCGTCCTGCAGTCATCGGCATCCCGTGCTGCTCCGTCGCAGAAGCGGAGTTAAAAGACACCGGGGAAAGTCCAGTAGTAAACGGGTTCTTTTTTTTTTTTAATATTGCCCCAAAGGGCAGACTTTTATTAATTTTTATAACAAACGACAACTAAACAGAATAATACAACACAATACAATACACTACGATATAACAACACTAAAAACATAACACACAAAACTAATCCACACACGTAAAACACAAAAGGGGGTTATTTAGTTCCAATTGTATGTCATATTTAAAGCACTTTATCATTCAACATAATATTACCCTTTACGTGAGTATGTCTGATATATATCAAACCATCTGTTTCATCTCCGTTTTTTATCTTTTCTTTTAATCAGTTCTTTACCCTCTCATCCATTTAGTTTGTACCCGTCATAGAAACGTTTCCGAGTGTTCTGAAAAGTGGAATCTGAAATGTCCTTTCATACTCAGAGACAGCTTATCCATCTTCGCCGCCTCGAATACCTTCACAATAAATTCTTGTCTTGTTGGTATTTGGGTGGTGGTTCTCCAGTATTTTGCATACAAAATTCTGGCAGCAGTTGCCAAGTATATTAACAAGTAGCGGTCATCTCTATTTACCTCCTTAGGTAAGACACCTAACAACAGTACTTCTGGCTTAAAAGGAATTGTACTCCCTAAGATCTTCTGTATCAGTCTGTGCACCCATATCCAATAGCTTTTAATAACTTGGTAGTAAATGGGTTCTGATGGATCACAGGTGGACTTCCCCCTGTCTGATCACGCAAGCATGCTCTCAAGCCATAGGAACGATCTGATCAGGCCATCCCGGCGTGATGCCATTCCCCCCCCTTCGCAGTATGAGCATCATCGCATACTCCATAGGGAGCCCTCAGTGCGGAGGTGTGATTCCTCGTTTATGCGCATGGGAAACAAACAGCCAAAAAGAAGAAAAAACCCGATCCACCCACCGTTGCGTCTGATCACACAGTGATGGGCTGTGCCCGCAGCTACAAAAGGAGATGGGATCTCGCAACTGCGTGTCAAATTCCTCTGGAGGGAATAGCCTCGCTTCCCCTCCGCTTCAACTGGCGTGTGTGACCGCAGCCCGAATGTATTTTTGCCTGCCCCCAGACTCCCTGGCTCCTGTAGTTCCTTGCATCACAACCGGCCCAATAGTTCTTTCTCTGCTGACTCACAGCTTGGTGACTGCTGAAACTGCAGCAAGCACAAGAATTACAATCTCTGTCTGCAGCTCTCCTCCTCATCCTCCAGCTAAGGGGAGCAAGAGGAAGAATGGATGTGATGGTGGCACATTGTTTCCTGACCCTTTGAAGGGCCATGCCAAGGTAATATCACAAGTGGCGTCTTAGAAGAGAATAATTTTTCAGGCTCCAATCGGTAGATCTTTACTCATTCATACTGTGCGCTGGGTTATCACAAGGCCTGCAAAATGGTAATGCAAAGTGCTTTTTAAAAGCCTTATATTCATGCTGAGTAATTTTTTTAAACCATCATCACTCTTTCTAGCAGTAAAGATCACGGATCCTGCAAGCAGCAAAAGGGGAGGGGGTTACTGTCAGAGAAAGACCTTTGGGAAATTCTCCAGGAAGGCAGAAAAATACAGCTTTGTCAATGGAAAAAAGTCTCCCTCCCCAAATAGCCTGAGGAGGACTGATGATGCTCTAAAAGTTATGGAACATTTGAGGCCAGTCAGTTAAAACAAAAAGGGCAGAGGAGGAAAAAGGAAGGTGTTCAAACCCTTGAAAGCGGTATAGAATCTAGAGATGCCAGTATTGGTGTAGCCGGTTTGGTGCAGTGGTTAAGAGCATGGATTCTAATTTGGGAGAACCGGGTTTGATTCCCCACTCCTCCACGTGCAGCTGCTGGTGTGGCCTTGGGACAGTCACAAGTTCTCTCAGAGCAGTTCTCTCAGGAGCGGTCTCTGCATTGGAGAGACACCTCTGAGACATCAAGCTACGCCTCCCCCAGTGCCTGTAAGTCCGTCCCCCCTCCCCGCAACCTGTACCTGACAACCCTACAAGAATCACAGAGGGAGATATTTTGGGGGGTACAGTCGGATTTCCAAATCATCGCCACGATTCCTTGCAGTCCACTAGGTTGTTGTTTTTGACTTATCCATAACATATGTGCAGATAAACTGCCTATGGGATTACCTGAAAAGGGTTAGTTCCTAGAACGAGGACGGAGTAGATTTCCTGTACTTTTAAGGGTTATATAGAGGGGGGAAATTGTGATTTCTGTCCAACTTTTAAAAGGCACAGGAACCCTCTCAGACCAGGGAAATTGGCAGCCCCTAGGTGGGAGAGGGTGGGATTGTGCTGTGTAACCTGATGCCGAGTGACTAGGAAAAGAAATCTCACCTTGCAGCTGTTGTGCTTTGAGCAGATTCTTGATGGGCAGAAGTTTGTATAGGCCGATAGCGATGGATGGGGCTTTGGGGGGCTGTGCGCCCTTTCTTAAAGGCACAGCCCCACAAGAATGTCTCCTGTAAATGCTTTTGTCAATATTTTAAGCAGAGTGGGTTGCTGTGGTTGACTAATTCCTGCACTGAGCAAGGGGGTTGGAGTAGGTGACCTCTAGGATCCCTTCTAACTCTGTGTCAAAAAGCTGGTCTCCTTTAAGAGAATCCCTGCCCAAGTGTTAGCTTTTTTGATGATAGAAGTCTTCGCCCCCACCTGCCGGCTTGTCCTCAGAACTGTTGCTTAGGCTGGCAGAAGTGATTAACTCGCAGCAGCTGAGAACTGTCACCTGAAGTGGCTGACAGCTTGCGCTTCAGAGATCAATCCTGGTAATGGCTTTCTATGGGCTAAGTAGCTTTTCTTTCTGCACGGAGAGCTTCAGCCCCACCAGAAAAAAAAAACTGCCCCACGAGCCCCCAAATCCTGGCTACAGGCCTGCGTTTGTCGATCCGACACTTGCCACGACCTACTTCATGAATATCTAGTAATATAATACACAATCGATGAAGATCAGTATGTTGAGTCACTGCGGAAGGCACAGGTCCAGTGAAGGGTTAAATATTCGGTCATTCTAACGGAGTGTACCATCAGAAGGGGGGTCTGGCAATCCCAGCAGGGAGGTGTGGATGACTTGTACTGGAAGGGGAAGGAGACCTGGGATGTGTTTTTTGGCATCCGTGCCCCTATTGAGTCGTGCTGCTCCATAGTCCGGGCCTAGGAGGACCCAGGGAAGATGGAGACTTCAGAAAAGGCCGAGAGCAGAAAACTGAAGCTGACAGGCTGAAACAACAATGACACGCTCATGACTGGGAAACCTGAGCATCCATTTAATAAAAGCATCCCCCCCGGATTCTTCTGATTACGGCGGCCGCTTCTCAGTCGGGAAACAGAGCATCCGCTTTGATGTCTCTCTCTTGAAAGCCATCTCTCTCTCTCTGATGTCTGTCGAAACCAGCCCGCTCCTCCGCCCTCGCCCTTTGTTCCTGGCTCTTCTTGAGAGGGGACCACCTCTGGCGAGAGGAGCTGGCGGAAGAGCTTCGAGAGCCAGGCATGAAAAGGTTGTCTGTCTATGGAACACGACCCAGATGTTTTTAGCTTGGGCTGCCGGGTTAAAAATCCAGTAGGTGTGAGCAGACCTTTTTTTTTCTGTCGGTCTGGCTGTCACCGAAAGGAAGGTCTCACCAAGTTGAAGAAGCAGAAGAAAAAGAAGAAGAGATTGGATTTATACCCTGCCCTTCACTGCCCAAAGGAGTCTCAGAGCGGCTTACAATCTCCTCTCCCTTCCCCTCCCCACAACAGACACCCTGTGAGGTAGAAGAAGAAGAAGAGATTGGATTTATACCCTGCCCTTCACTGCCCAAAGGAGTCTCAGAGCGGCTTACAATCTCCTCTCCCTTCCCCCCACAACAGACACCCTGTGAGGTAGAAGAAGAAGAAGAGATTGGATTTATACCCTGCCCTTCACTACCCAAAGGAGTCTCAGAGCGGCTTACAATCTCTTCTCCCTTCCCCTCCCCACAACAGACACCCTGTGAGGTAGAAGAAGAAGAGATTAGATTTATACCCTGCCCTTCACTACCCAAAGGAGTCTCAGAGCGGCTTACAATCTCCTCTCCCTTCCCCCCCACAACAGACACCCTGTGAGGTAGAAGAAGAAGAAGAGATTGGATTTATACCCTGCCCTTCACTACCCAAAGGAGTCTCAGAGCGGCTTACAATCTCCTCTCCCTTCCCCCCCACAACAGACACCCTGTGAGGTAGAAGAAGAAGAAGAGATTGGATTTATACCCTGCCCTTCACTACCCGAAGGAGTCTCAGAGCGGCTTACAATCTCCTCTCCCTTCCCCTCCCCACAACAGACACCCTGTGAGGTAGAAGAAGAAGAAGAGATTGGATTTATACCCTGCCCTTCACTACCCAAAGGAGTCTCAGAGCGGCTTACAATCTCCTCTCCTTCCCCCCACAACAGACAAGGACTGCCCTTGAGAGAACCAGCTCTGACAGAACTGTGGCTTGCCCAAGGTCATCCAGCAGCTCCAAGTGGAGGAGTGGGGAATCAAACCCGGTTCTCCCAGATTAGAGTCCACACACTTAACCACTACACCAAACTGGCTTGCAGCGAGGATACGGCAACTCAGAGCTTACCAGCTGCTGTTCTTTATACAGTTTATATCTCTGGTACCTGACATCACTTTTTATGGCACACATGGCCCGGCCCGACAAAGGCACATTTATGTCAGATCCGGCCCTTGTAACAAATGAATTTGACACCTCGATATGGAGTCTTGGCGACCCAGGGGGGGCAATCCTAAGTATGTCTTTTCAGAAGTAAGTTCAATTATTATGAATGGGGCTGACTCCCGAGAAAGTGTTCCTAGGATTGCATTGCCGGGATGAACCCCTCCCTGCCATGTCCTGGAATCTTGCTGCTTTACCTCGGGCCACTCACTTTCTCTTGGCCTAGCCTACCTCGCAGGGTTATTATTTTGCGAGTGGAAAACAGAGGAGGATGGTGTTGGAAGCCACTTTGGGTTTCCATTGGGGCGAAAAGCGGCACAGACATCTCCAAACGACCTCACCTGCCCGGCCTAGTCTAGCCTGGTGTCATCAGGTTCCAAAAGCTAAGCAGGGCCAGCCCTGATTAGTACTTGGACGGGAGATCACCAAGGAATACCAGGGTTGTTACACAGAGGCAGGTCATAGCAAACCGCCTCTGAATGTCTCTTGCCCTGACAACCCCATGAGGGGGGTCACCTGTGATCTCATGGCACTTCACACACACAGATATCCAAATCAGGGCCAGCGTCAGCATGCCTAGTTTGAGAGCCGGTCTGGTGTAGCGATTCCCTCCTCGAGCTCCACCCCCCAAATTCTCCAGGTATGCCCCAGAGCTGGCAACCCTACCCTCTCTCCGAGCAGAATCCGTGCTCCACGTACCTGCTTATTAAACCAGAAATGATCGTGGGCTCATTCGTGGAACCATTCCCCTGGCGTGCAAAGGGAAGCGGCTGAGAAAACCAGGCCCCGGTTCAGAACTCGCTGGAGCGGGCATCGTGGTCTGAATCCCTGTTTACCTGCTTCTCTTTCGCATTTAACGTTCTCGTCCAAGGCCCCTGTTTGGCCACGTGACATTTGAACAGGTGGCCTAATATTTGTCGCTGTGGGAGACGCGCTCTGCTTTCAACGCGACTGAGCGATTGAGACAAATGCGTTTGCTCGGCTTAATTAAATTTAACTTAAAGGCACTCTGGCGGGGTGGTTTTTTTGTTTTCTTTTAACAAGCTGCAGGGGGAATGTCCCTTCCCATCCGGTGGGCTCGCTTGGTTGCCATCGCTCGGGACGCTGTTTGCCGTACCTCACGCGGCACGTCGCTCCCGCTGAAGTTTGTCACTGTCTAAGCAGCCGTGATGGCAGGACGTAGTACCCCCCCCGCCCCGCCCCGATGAGCGGAGCTCAGCGGAACGTCACTAATGGTCATGCTGTTCGCCACGAAAGTCTTTGCTAGGATGCACAGTTCGTTACATAACATAAGAACATAAGAGAAGCCGATGTTGAATCAGGCCAATGGCCCATCTAGTCCAACACTCTGTCACACAGCGGCCAAAAATACCAGGTGCCATCAGGAGGTCCAGCAGTGGGGCCGGGACACTAGAAGCCCTCCCACTGCTGCCCCCTCCAGCACCAAGAATAGAGTGCATCACCTGCCCCAGACTGAGAGTTCCCATCTATACCCTGTGGCTAATAGCCACTGATGGACTTCTGCTCCATATGTTTATCTAATTCCCTCTTGAAACTGTCCATGCTTGTAGCTGCCACCACCTCCTGTGGCAGTGAATTCCATGTGTTAACCACTCTTTGGGTGAAGAAGTATTTCCTTTTATCTGTTCTAACCCGACTGCTCAGCAATTTCATGGAGTGCCCACGAGTTCTGGTATTGTGAGAAAGGGAGAAAAGTACTTCTTTCTCAACCTGCTCAATCCCACGCATAATCTTATAAACCTCGATCATGTCACCCCTCAGCCGTCGTTTCTCCAAGCTGAAGAGCCCCAAGCGTTTTAACCTTTCTTCATAGGGAAAGTGTTCCAACCCTTTTATCATTCTAGTTGCCCTTCTCTGCACTTTTTCCAGTGCTATAATATCCTTTTTGAGATGTGGTGACCAGAACTGTACACAGTATTCCAAATGAGGTCGCACCAATGATTTATACAGGGGCATGATGATACTGGCTGATTTGTTTTCAATTCCTCATTATGGTTCCTCATTGAATCTCCCCTTTGCAAACTCCCTTGTTAATGCGCTATGGCAGGTTCCCGTGCCATGTTTAGGTTTGTTCATGCAACGGTTGCAAAAAAGGCAAAACAAAACAAAAACACCCCAGCGTGTTCAAAAATTACAAGGCCCATTTTCTCCCAGGGTGGTAGTTCAAGATGGGGAGCTGGGTTAGTCTGTCTGCCGCAATAGAAAAGAGCCAGAGTCCTGGAGCAGCTTAAAGACTAACAACGTTTGTGGGAGGGGAGGAGCTTCCGTGAGTCACAGCTCACTTCCAAGATGGGAGGCTGCCTCAGTCTGTCTGTAGCAGTAGAAAAGAGCGAGAGTCCCCGAGCACCTTCAAGACTAACAACATTTACGGCAGGGCAGAAGGAGAGAAGAAGAAGAGATTGGATTTATATCCCACCTTTCACTACCGGGTGGAGTCTCAGAGCGTCTTACAAGCTCCTTTCCCTTCCCCTCCCCACAACAGACACCCTGTGAGGTAGGCGGGGCTGAGAGCGCTCTTTCGAGGACTGCTCTTGACAGAACAGCTCCAAAAGAACTTATGACTGACCCAAGGTCACACCGGCGGCTGCATGTGGAGGAGTGGGGAATCAAACCCGGTTCTCCCAGATTAGAGTCCGCGCTCATAAACCACTACGCCAAAGCTTTCGTGAGTCACTGCTCACTTCCAAGATGCTCACTTCTTCAGATACAGCTAGAAATGGAGTCCATCTGTCCTTATATCTTGGAGAGCGGAGTGATTTCAAAGGGACTCACAGTCTAGCTGTACGTGAAGAAGTGAGCCGTGACTCACCAAAGCTCCTCCCCTGCCACCGATTTTGGCTAGTCTTTAAGGGGCCACTGGACTCTCGCTCTTTTCTACTGCTACAGACAGACTAACACGGCTACCCATCTCATAAGAACATAAGAACATAAGAGAAGCCAATGTTGAATCAGGCCAATGGCCCATCCAGTCCGACACTCTGTCACACAGCGGCCAAAATATACCAGTTGCCATTAGGAGGTCCAGCAGCGGGGCCAGGACACCAGAAGCCCTCCCACTGCTGCCCCCTCCAGCACCAAGAATAGAGTGCATCACCTGCCCCAGACTGAGAGTTCCCATCTATACCCTGTGGCTAATAGCCACTGATGGACTTCTGCTCCAGATGTTTATCTAATTCCCTCTTGAAACTGTCCATGCTTGCAGCTGCCACCACATCCTGCGGCAGTGAATTCCATATGTTAATCACTCTCTGAGTGAAGAAGTATTTCCTTTTATCTCTTCTAACCTGACTGCTCAGCAATTTCATGGAGTGCCCACGAGTTCTTGTATTGTGAGAAAGGGAGAAAAGTACTTCTTTCTCAACCTGCTCAATCCCATTCATAATCTTATAAACCTCGATCATGTCACCCCTCCATCATGTCATCTCGGAAGTGAGCCATGACTCAGGAAAGCTTCTCCCCGGCCACGGATTTTCTTAGTCTTCAAGGCGGTCCTAGACTCTCGCTCTTTTCTCCTCCTAAGGTGAACGCTCAGTGTGCGCACCTTGATGGTTTGTTCGCAGCTTGAACAAAGCCACATTTTGCATGACTTTGCACGCACACAGTTGAAGGCATCCAGCACGGCAGCTGGCTGGGTAGACGAGTGTGTTCTGTGCTGACATACCAGATTGCTGTGTTCAGATATGCCCCCCCGGGTCATCGCGGACAAGCCACACTTCATTAGAAGTCAACTTAATTTGTGTGCGTTACCGTTTTTCGAGCCCGCGTGGCCGGCAGCGTCTGTCAATTAGACTCATTCGTCACATCGGCACACCTCGTGCTGAGAGAAAGTATAATTTAGAAACACTCCCTTAAAAATTAAAAAAAAAGATTCAGGTCGTTTGAGGACTTCCCCTCAGATCACACGACCATAGTTGCCTCACCGTCGTAGACTGTGGCACAAAATGTTTTTGCTGCTGTGTCCAAGGCAAGGTCTCCTAAGCTCTAGCCAACACCTGTAAAGGCTGCTTCTATGTAACAGGACCAAAACTGCTGACAGGTGCTGACTAGAGTTTAGGAGACCTTGCCCAATGTAGAAGAAACAGAATAGCATTACCCTACAAGGAGATGGAACGAGATTCCCAATGTTCTTTGTTCCTGAGGAAGGACCAGAAGTCTGAAACACTGAAAATTACCTAGGAAAAGTGTTGGATATTTACTTTGGACTCTGTATTTTCCGATTATGGATCTTGTTGGCTTCTGTATTTTTCCTATGAGGAATTATATGACCAGGGCTATTGTGGGGCAGGAACACACAGGAACGGCGTTCCGGCTGGCTTCAGAGTTGGCCACGCCCACTACAGCCAAAACCTCTGTGTGCGTGGCTACAGAGGGAAGGCCTGGGGAGCGACGCCCCCCTGCGACTCCGAGGCGGATGGGCCAGGGGAGCCCTGGAAGGATCGGGGCGGCATTTAAATGCCTCCCCATGCCTTCCCTGGCCTGTCCAAGGGCCGGCTTGCCTTCCATTCCCTTCAAGGGGGGGCTTGCCCAGGCTCTCTGCAGCCACAGGGTGCCCGGGCAAGCCAAGGGAAGGTATGGGGTGTGGCTTAATATGCTAATGAGCTGTGCCGTCAGGGGTGTGCCCTAATATGCTAATGAGTTTCTGCTGTTGGGTGTGGCCTAGTATGCTAATGAGTTCCTGCTGGGCTTTTTCTACACTTTTTCTACCCCACCCTTCACTGCCCAAAGGCGTCTCAGAGCGGCTTACAAACTCTTTTCCCTTCCCCTCCCCACAACAGACACCCTGTGAGGTAGGTGGGGCTGAGAGAACTTCTGACAGAAACTGTCCTTGAGAGAACAGCTGTGCCAGAGCTTGTGACTGACCCAAGGTCACATCAGTAGGTGCAAGTGGAGGAGTGGGGAATCAAACCCAGTTCTCCCAGATCAGAGTCCGCGCACTTAACCACTACACCAAACTGGTAGGGTTACCTGGCTGGTGGGGGGTGGGAGAGAGCCTTCCAAGAGCGGGGAGTCAGGGTGCAATGACACCCTAGCATTTTGGTCAAAACTCTATGGTTACCATAGAGTTTTGGCCAAAATGCTAGAGTGTCGTTGTGCGATGTGCCTGGTGTGATGATGTCAATGCATGTGGGGGCTGTTTTGGGGCGGGGCTTCCCCTGTCTGCCATCTGGCTGGTGGTGCATTGGAGCCCCTGAAATCGGGGGAACCCCTACCTTGACAGGTGGTCTACCAACCCCAGGCAGTAGGTGCCATGGTACCCATTGACAGCTCATTGGGACCTCTGGTGTAATTCTGTGTCACTCCAGTCCAAATTCATTGACTTCAATGCACTTAGACAAGTAACTCCACCTTGGATTGCCCTGTTAATTTATCAAAACATTTTCAGGTCATTAATCTGACCGATTTGCCAGCTAATTGTTGCGGTCGCAGGAATGGTAGGTGTGCAAGCACCAGGGTTTGCTATTTGTGAGCAAACGACACACACAGGGATATTCTGGCCAAGTCGCGTGGTGTGCCAAGCTCTATTTTAGTTAAACTGCAAGGCAAGGGAGTGCGTCTGCCAGATGCTGCTGCTGCAGCTTTCCTGAGCACAGAGAAAAAGAAGACTTGTGACTGACTCTCACCAGGAGTGACATAAATGGGTACGCTGGAGAAATGCAAGGCAGCATTCCTGTCATGCCCTTGACGCAACCCACGACTGATGGGTGATGGAAAATGCCAGCCGATCTTTCTAATTCTGTAAAAGCATCCTTGAAAATCAGGGTCCTCCATAAAGGTCTTGGGTATCGGGCAAGATGGAAGAGACCATGACCAAGCCAAAAGCCGCTGTGAACACACTTGGGATCTGTACCCACTCATGGCCCACACTTAAAACTTTTCCAGAGTCTGTTTTAAACATCCACAGGCTGCGTTCACCCTTTGTGCATGGAGGAAAACCTGTATCCTGGAATGTAAGAGTTTAACAGATCAGATGAAGATTTTCCTGTTTGTTCTGTCCGTGAAATATAAATTGCAGGCTCCCGCAGCCTCAGTTTGCCTTGGGATCATGCAGCAAAAGGGAGAAGGTCAACTCTTCAACCTCCACTTAGTTTTACTATTGAAACTGGAATCCCTGCTTGTTATCGGCATTGTGAAGGGAGCAAATGCATTTCTAAAGGGTGTATCTTTTCTCCTTGAAAATGCAAATCACAAGCAGGAAGCTTGGTTTCAAACACTGAAACCAAACAGAGCCGGAAAGGGTTAAGCACTGCCAACCCCTGCACAGCCCTCTGGCAATTTGAGGCGGCACAAGCCTGCAATTTGTAATTTATTGGTGGAATGACATGTGATCTTCTTCTTGTCTGCTTTGAGGGCAGCTGGGGTTTCATAAGGGGTTAGGTTTTTCTTACAAATAAACAGAAGAGAGAAAGAAATGATATTCGACTTTCTGTTCTTCATCTCTCTGTTATCTTCTCTTCCTCCGAGTTGGAAAAACATTCCAGGTGCTTGTAGGGGTGCTGTGGTAGGTACTTACATGGTGGAGGGGGAGGGAAGGTTAGAATAAGCCCTGAAGCTTTTGATTGTGAGCTTCCAGACAAGTAACCTGCAGTTTAGCAAAAGAAAACCATTGTTATTTAAAAATAAAGTAAACCATCAACATGGCTGCTCTTTTTTAATGTTTAAGCGGCACAGTTGGTAGAAAAAATTCCAGAGAGCCAGTGTGGCATAGTGGTTAGGATCGTGGACTCTAATCTGGGAGAACCGGGTTTGATTCCCCACTCCTTCACATGCAGCTGCTGGTGTGACCGTGGGTCAGTTACAAGTTCTTTCAGAGCTGTTCTCTCAAGGGCAGTTCTCGAAAGAGCTCTCTCAGCCCCAACTGCCTCACAGGGTGTCTGTTGTGGGGAGGGGAAGGGAAAGGAGATTGTAAGCCTCTCTGAGACTCCTTCAGGAAGTGAAGGGCAGGGTATAAATCCAATCTCTTCTTTCTCTCTTCTAGAAAAAAAATTGTAAATAAGGCATCTAGTCTAAAGCAATTGGGTTGGACCAGAAAGCTTGTGGATCCTTCATACCTGGGCTGAGAATTCTATGGCCCCTGGTATTTTTGGCCACTGTGTGACACAGAGGGTTGGACTGGATGGGCCATTGGCCTGATCCAACATTGGCTTCTCTTATGCTCTTATGTTAGCGATTATTAGATCAAAATGGGCGGCCGTGTTAGTCTGTCTATAGCAGTCGAAAAGAGCCAAGAGCCCAGGAGCACCTGAAAGACTAACCAAATTTGTGGCAGGGCAGGAGCTTTCTTGAGACGCCGCTCACTTCTTCAGAACTCAGGAGAGCTCACAGCCTGCCACAGATTTTGTTAGGGATTAGTAGGAAAGAGATTGAGAATAAAATGGCTGATACTCTAATGCCCCTGTATAGATCTCTGGTGCGGCCTGATCTGGAATCCTGTGGACATTTCTGGTCACCGTGTCTCCAAAAGGGCACTGCAGAGCTGGGGAAAGGACAGAGGAGGGCGACCAAGATGACGAGGGGCTTGGATCCCCTTCCCTATGAGGAAAGGCTGAAGAGTCCGGGACTTTTCAGCTCAGAAAAGAGACGCCTAAGGGGTGGGGGGACACGATAGAGCAGAAGTGTCGAACTCGTTTCTTGCAAGGGCTGGATCTGACATTGTTATGTATTGGGACTACATTCAGTAGTGTCTGAGCTTCAGCCAGGACTCCATTGAAGGCTGGTATCCTAACATGCACGGCCTGATTGGCTACTCTGCGAAGTAGGCCAATCAGAGCCTAGGAGAAGTTCTGGAGGGAATGACAGTTCTGAATGACAGTCATTGGCCTTTATGAGAGAGTTGTGATTGGTTGCTAACTCAACAAGGGGCGTGGTTATCCTAGCCTGGAAAGCTTAAAAGAGAGCTTCTTGCTCCGTGTTGTGGTTGTTGATTGTTCTTGTTAATAAAGCTGAAATCACTTGTTAAGAGCTGACTGAAGTCTCATACTTAACAGACATCAGTGTCACTTTGTCGGGATAGGCCCCGCCGGCCATAAAATGTAATGCCAGGCACCAGTGATATAAACTTTATGAAGCACACAGGCAAACCCAATTGACAATACTACTTCTTACTCAAAATACAGACCTGCTTAAAACCTTAATGCTGGGAAGCTCCACGTTGGTGCGTGTCCTCACCCTGTGCACCCCCACCAATGTTCCCTCTACGCTGAGTGAGTGTGAGCTAGCTCACAGTTTTTTTAGCCTCCAGCTCATACATTTTCGCCTTAGCTCGGGAAGGAAGGCTCCAGGGCAAAACTAGTTGATGCAGCAGCCAAATCGCTCGCTCACAACTTTAATGCCAGTCGCTCACAAAGTCGAATTTTTGCTCACAAGACCCCACAGCTTAGAGGGAGTCTTGGCACTCACTCACCCCCACAATGAGCAGGACACAGTGAATGATGGGAGACCCACGCATGCCACTCCCGAGTTCTTTGGCGGAACGGCAGGATGAAAACATTCTAGCTGGGTAAGATTCAGAAAAGTCTGAGAACTAATCAAAACAAAACCCAGGATACGAACCTGGGTCTCCCCGGTGGTGATATTCCAACCGCTCTCTCATAATAGCTCTGCCACAATGAACAAGGGAATACAAAAAGACTTGTACTTTCCTCTTGTTCCTCTTCTTCCTGCCAATCCAGCTTGCCAGACTTCCCCTGAGCTTGCCAGCCTCTCAAGCTGGCAGTGTGGCCATCCAGCTAACAAGACCTCCTTGGCTGAGCTGTGACTGGGATGACACAGAAGCCCCTAGAAGGTCATAGACACTGGCGCCTCCCCATCACCCAGCATTTCCTCACCAGACCAGCAAGATTTAGGGCATCTCTGTCCAATTTTGCCACGAAGATGCTGAGACTGGTATCCAGGCAGAGGTGCCAACTGCCTAAATTGACCAAGGACAGCCTCTGTTTTCTGATCCCCTATCCTCAGAGGTTAAGACACTGAGCTGCAGACTGGAAGGTCGGTAGCTCATCAGTTCGAGACCCAAGTGCTGCGTGACGGAGTGAGCTCCCGTCCCTGGTACCAGCTCCAGTCAACCTAACAGTTCGAAAGCAAGAAATTGCAAGTAGATAAATAGGTATTGCTTCAGTGGGAAGGTGACAGCGTTCTGTGCGCCTCAGCATTTAGTCATGCCAGCCACATGACCACAGGAAAGTCTTTGGACAGTGCTGGCTCTTTGGCTTGGAAACGGAGAGGAGCGCCGCCCCCTAGAGTCAGATTTGACTGGCTTTTGAGCAAGGGAAACCTTTACCTTTACCTTTATCCTACCTCAACTGCTGGGGATGACCTATGGTAGCACAAACTTTGTTGGTCCAACATCCTTCCGTTTGCTTGCTTGATGAATTATAAGCTCTTGGAGCATTTGGAGTGGAGCTTGTTGAAATATGGAATGGGCATGGGGCGGCTTGGACAGTAATACCCAGGGTTATTTTGGGACAGGAACACACAGGAACGGAGTTCCGGCTGGCTCCTGAGTTGGCCACGCCCAGCAGGAACTCATTAGCACAATAGGCCACACCCAACAGCAGAAACTCATCAGGATTGGCTACATCAGGGGTGTGTGGCCTAACATGCAAAGCAGTTCCTGCTCCAAAAAAAAGCCCTGGGTTTTGACAACAAACAAGGTAAACAGAATAAGAAGCAAAAGGTGGGTGTGGCTGGATGGCCACACTGCTGGTAACATGTGGGTGTGGCCTAATATGCTAATGAGTTTCTGCTGTTGGGTGTGGCCTATTATGCTAATGAGTTCCTGCTGGGCTTTTTCTACAGCCCCCCCCCCGGTAATATCCATACTGGGGTCTTCCAAGCATGTTCCCTGTTTTAATCTCTCTGGCCAGATTGGGGAGAGGAATTAACATTCTCCCATTAAACCCAGAAGCCCTTTCCATGCCATGCATTCTTGGGGAAGAGCAAAAATGGGGATCAGGAGAGGACGGAGGGACGGAAAGGAGTTGAGGGAACTTTGCTCACCTGCCTTAATTGTCACAGAGCCAGGGAACAACAGGACCAGGACACAGCTGGGGAAGAGAATGGCAGACGTCTTTTTTCTGTTCCATTATTCAGTTTGGGGTCCGCATGGTTTGCACGGGAATTCCTCCTCCCTTTCCAGAATGGGAAATGCGCTCCCGGGCTCGACAGATCATTCTGCAGTGCAAGGAGAGGTCTATCGCCATGTTTTACACTGCCCCTTGGCTGCATGGGCTTCCCGGCTGCCAATTTTTCCACTGTAGCCTTCCTAGCCAGAAAGCTGCTCGGGGCATTCGATGAAGCCAAGTTCATCACTTTCAGCATGCTGGTATTTCACAGCGTTTGGGTCTCCTTTGTCCCCACGTCTCTAAGCTCCGAGGGGAGAGACGTGGCAGCTGAGCCGCTCGGCTCGATCTTGGCCTTCAGCACTGACTTACTGGGTTGCATTTTCCTGCTTAAATGTTCTTATTACACTGAATCCTGGAACGAAGACAAAGAGTGTCTAATGAAGAGGAGGGAAAAGATCTGCATTACTAAAAATCCCTCTGTCAGCCAAGGCCTGGCCCCCTGTGAAGGGCTGCAAGCTCTGAGTTGGGAAATACCTGGAGATTTTTGTGGGTGGAGCTTCAGGAGGGAGGGGCTTGGGGAGGGGAGGGGAGGGACTTCAGTGGGTTATAACGCCCTCGCGTCAGCTTTCCAAAGTGGCCATTTTCTCCAGGGCAGGCTTTGCTTGTGAGCATCAAAGTCCAGAGCTTGCTGGAGTACATGGAACCAGCTACACAGGAACCTCCATGTTCAGAGGCAGTCAACCTTTGAATCCCAGAGCCAGGAGGCATCATCAGGGAAAGGCCTCAGCCTCCATGTCCTGTTGTTGGCCCTCCAGAGGAACTGGTGGGTCACTGCGTGAGCCAGGAGGCTGGACTAGAGAGACTATTGGTTTGATCCAGCAGAGCTCTTTTTATGTTCTTATCATGGGAAGGTCTTGGCCTCTGTGTCCTCTTGTTGGCCCTCCAGAGGAACTGGTGGGTCACTGCGTGAGACAGGATGCTGGACTAGAGGGACTATTGGTCTGATCCAGCAGGGCTCTTATATTCACTGCTCTTTGGATCCTGGTCCATATCACTGAGTTACTGTTCTTTAAAATATATTTTCTGGGAATCTGTTTTTATACCTGCACGCTGTCTTGCGGGGAGCTGAAGGCTGTGGACTGAACAGCTCTCATTTGCCAGTTTGGTGTCGTGGTTAAGTGCGCGGACTCTAATCTGGGAGGACCGGGTTTGATTCCCCACTCCTCCACTTGCACCTGGCTGGATGACCTTGGGCAAGCCATAGTTCTGGTAAGAGCTGTTCTTGAAAAAAGGGCAGTTTCTGTCAAGAGCTCTCTCAGCCCCACCTGCCTCACAGGGTGTCTGTTGTGGGGAGGGGAAGGGAAGGGGGTTTGTAAGCCGCCCTGAGACGCCTTTGGGCAGTGAAGGGTGGGCTATAAACCCAATCTCCTCCTCCTCCTCCTCCTCCTCCTCCTCCTCCTTCTTCTTCTTCTTCTTCTTCTTCTTCTTCTTCTTCTTCCTCTCTTCTTCTTCTTCTTCTTCTTCTTCTTCTTCTTCTTCTTCTTCCAAGTAGTGAAGGGTGGGGTATAAATCCAATCTCTCCTCCTCCTCCTCTGACCTTCCAGGGATGGGGCCCAAAACCTGAAGAACTTTAGCAACTCTGCCTTTTAAAGAGTTGTATTAGCAAATCTGCCAGTGGCACAATAGCGACAAAGATTTACCGGGGAACAGTTACGAGAAAAGAGGGTCTTTCCCTGAAAATTGTGAGCAGAATGTCATTAGATAAAAGGCATTTTTATAATGCTTCCCGGTAATCTTAAATAATTTGGTTCAGCCCTCCCCCTCTGAGAGCTCAAAGACAAGGGAGCCATCTGCCTGTGCATGGGGAGGGGAGAGAGAATAGTTCCCAAGATGACAACTTTGAGACAAGCATGGCTATTCTTAGAACTCAGCGCACTGAAACGAAATTATAGCAATTCAAACAGTGCTTTCCTGTTTCCAGATAGCAATCACCTCTGACAGCAGGTGCGTTGTGATTGTGAGCGAGGGGAAGAAAGAGAGATGAGCATGCATATAGAAGAAGAGTTTGGATTGATACCCAGCACTTCACTACCTGAAGGAGTCTCAGAGTGGCTTACAATCTCCTTTCCCTTCCCTTTCTCACAACAGACATCCTGTGAGGTAGGTGGGGCTGAGAGAGCTCTTTTGAGAACTGCTTGTGAGAGAACAGCTCTGAAAGAACTTGTAACCGACCCAAGGTCACACCAGCAGCTGCATGTGCAGGAGTGGGGAAATCAGACCTGGCTCTCCCAGATTAGAGTCTGCCCTCTTAACCACTACACCAAATTGGCTCCTACACCAAACAGCACTAACTTCTACAAACCTCAGCTGACATAAGTGGAAAAAGTGGAAAATAAATTCTGCACCCATCTGTTTCCTTGCAGTTTTTCCATTGCCACGTCGGGAGGTTAATCACCCTCTGCCCTGCATGCCTCTTTCACTTTCTTTTTTTCATCTGGTTTTATAGTACCTTCTGCAAAGATTTATGGCTGTTCAGGGGAGTCTTGCTGGCCTGGATGAATCACAAGCTGGAGTTAAGATTGCTGGGGAAAAGATCAATAACCTCAGATATGCAGACGATACCACTCTGATGGCAGAAAGTGAAGAGGACCTAAAGAGCTTCTTGCTCAGGGTGAAAGAGGAGAGCGCAAAAGTGGGCGTGAAGCTCAACATCAAAAAAACTAAGATCATGGCATCTGGGCCCATCACTCCTTGGCAAATAGAAGGGGAAGTCGTAGAAGTAGTGACAGACTTCATGTTCCTAGGATCCCAGATCATTGCAGATGGTGACTGCAGCCATGAAATTAAAAGACGCCTGCTCCTGGGGAGGAAAGCGATGGCAAACCTAAACAGCATGATAAAAAGCAGAGGCATCACCTTGCCAACAAAAGTCCGCATGGTCAAAGCAATGGTATTCCCCATAGTAATGTATGGCTGCGAGAGTTGGACTATAAGGAAGGCCAAGCACCGAAGAATAGATTCTTTTGAACTATGGTGCTGGAGAAGACTCTTGAGAGTCCCTTGGACTGCAAGGAGATCAAATCAGTCAATCCTAAAAGAAATCAACCCTGGAAGGCCAGATCCTGAAGTTGAAGCTCAAATACTTTGGCCACCAAATGAGAAGGGAGCACTCACTGGAGAAGACCCTGATGCTGGGAAAGATTGAAGGTCAAAGAAGAAGGGGAAGGCAAAGGATGAGATGGTTAGACAGTGTCATCGATGCAACAAACATGAAATTGAGCAAATTTCAGCGGACAGCAGAAGACAGGAGGGCCTGGCGTGATCTGGTCCAAGGGGTCGCGAAGAGTCGGACTCGACTGTGCGACTGAACAACAACAGTACGGAGTGGCCCTGGGGTATCTGAATGTGGTTTTGAGCAGCACTTTTTCCTTCCTCCGCTTCTGATTCAAAGGGAACAAGAAGCGGACAACTTGGGAGGGCTTAATTGATATCTTTCAGTTCCCCCGCCCCCATTCCCCCTCTGTATTTATCACCTTGCCATGAGTTACTTGGCTCAGGCGGCTGATGACCGCTGAGGCAAGTGCTGACACAGGAAAATATGCATACCAATGCATTGAAAACAAAAGCGATGGCAAGCTGACACTAGCCAATGCAGAAACCAGGATCCGAGGCAATGCAATGAAAGCAGATATTCTAAGGCAAGGGGGAACCAGGTCGAGTGCTGAGAAAACGTGGAGCGAATGCCAGATGCAGAATGGGCCTTCATATCTTATGGCCAACCAGTTCCCCCAAACAGGGACAGGGATAATGATTAGCATTTGTGGTTCTCCTTATTTAACTCATGTGTGGGGATGAACGTGGATGAGGCAACCAATGGAGGTGATATGCAATGCTCCCTCTAAGCTGTGGGGCCTTGTGAGCGGAAATCCTACTTTGTGAGCGACTGGCCTTAGAGTTGTGGGTGAGCGATTGGGCTTCTGTATAAATTGGTTTGCTCTGGAGCCATCCTTTCCTGAGCGAAGACAAAAATGTGTGAGCTGGAGGCTGAAAAACTGTGAGCTCACTCACACTCACTCAGCTTAGAGGGAACACTGGTGATCTGTAGTGTTGAGTTCAGTGTCTGTTTTGTGTGCAGCAGGTCATGGTTCAGCCCCCCCCCCATCTCCAATTATGTAGGACCTGAGACCCTATGAAAGGTCTGCCTCCAGGATCCATGCATCTCAGGCCTCTCTGTTAGCCGAACTGCTTATCTACGCAGTGGGCGGACTAACTTATTTGAGGTCTAGCCAATGTATACAGAGAAATCGAGCTTCGCGCCAAGAACCCTTTTCCCCAAAGAGAACACTTGACAAGGCTTCTTAAGTTGAACCAAGATTCTCTTTACTGAATATTCTTTTTAATATACAGGCATACAAAAACAGATTCACACATACATACACTCAAGTTCCTTTAGTTACAGTAGAAATGGAAAACAATATTTGGGGTTTAAACTAGAAGTATTAGGAGGGGAAAAGCATATACTTATCTGATCCAGTAGTCTCGACCTTCCAGTGAAGAATAAGGATAAGTTCTAACTAAGGGAAACTCTCACTTTACATTGTTGGAACCTGCCAACAATTGAAAAGGGTCTCTTGATCCGGATTCCAAGAGAGCACACGAAAGTTACCTATAGGAAGACTTAGGCTTAGCTAGAGAAGACAGATGGGCAAAGAGAGCGCAAGCTTAATCTAACTGGATCCTTGCTTGCTTGAGCTTAAGCTAGCTTGAGCTCCCCAAAACAAAAGGTTGCACCTCGTTTTATCAGCTAGCATTGGGGCTGGCTTGGGGTGTCTCTGGTCCATCCCATCCCTGTACCTATTGGCTAAAGGATGTGGGGGTTCCCTCCTACTAAGGTGGGGCAATACTGAAAGTCTACACCTTTCTACAAGAGAGGCTTGGTCAAGGTGCGAAGATAGGTTGGCATGGAAACCTTTAAGTATGCAGATGACTCTGGCTAGGTCCAGGTGACAATCTTCACACGTCTAAATGTCAAGCATCCTGTGGGTTACATGCGAGGTAGAGATTCCACAATGGTGGAAAGGCTGTTGTCTTTACATTCTGCTGGAGAACCATAATGGAGATACTAATGGAGATGCTTCTTGTTCCCAAGGCCTCATGGGTAGGTATATGCAAGGTATGTCTGTGACCTCATTTGCATGAAAGTACAGGCTGTGTGGTACCTTCCTTACACAGAGAGTCACATTAACTCAGGCATACAATTCTCCCAAAGCAAAGACACTTGCTGGCACCATTCCTGGTGTGCATGCAGGTCAGAAAATAACAAATAAAAGCATTTTCAAAGTCCATCTCCTAACATCTCCAGTTAAATGGGCTTCAGACACCACAACCAGACAATGACATCTGACTTCCGTGTCCCAGTCATCGGTACCACACTTTGCCTTGCTTTGGAAGTGGAATAAATCAGGCACCAGGGAAAGCCCGGTACGTAGGGATGCCAGTGCTTCCGCGCTAAGTTTCCGGCTGTCTGAAACTCCCTCTTGCAACGTTAAACCATTTGGGAAGTCTGAACCTTCCATTTCCGTCTCCTTTTTTTGGGATCAGGTGGCGATGCGCACGTAAGTGCATAATCATGCCCGGCATTGTCAGTCATTGGAGCCAAGTAGTGATTCTGGACCAGGAGTCACTGGGCGAGTTGTTTTCAAGCAACGACCCCCCCGCCCCCAACCCCTCTCTCCTGTTTCTGTGTCAGAGTTTAAGAGCATCCTGTGACTGACACAAGATTAAATGCACTGAAGTCAATGGGACTACTCCCATGTAGATCTGCTTTTTAACCCCCCTCCCCAATGTATTCCATGGAAGAGAGGCAAAGGGAAGGAGGCTGAGAGGCGCCAGAATACTTGGCAGAGATTGTGGAGCTGTCAGAAAGAAGCCAGGGCTTCACATACGTGCTTATGCGCATGGGTGAAAGAAAAAAAGAGAAAGAAAAAGGATGCCACAGCAATCTGAATGATTGACCGTGGGGCGAGCGTGCGGTGAAACTGGTTCAGGGTGGGGTGTCCGATTAAAACTTCCCACGACTATTTAAACCACCATAAAGAGAGGCAGAGTCAGATTGCGCCAAGCCTCCAGCGTGACCACAGCCTCTGATTGCGGCAACATGGCCAGAGAGGTTAGGAAGTCCTCTCATATCTCCTTCCCTGTTGCCAGCCACCCTAACTTTGCCCCAGGCTCCTCTTTCCTCTTTGGCCCCTCCGGGAGTCCACAATTTTTAAAAATCAAAAGTTGCATCATGCATGAAACATTTGATAACCTAAGGTAAAGGTCAAGGTCTCCCTTGCTTGAAAGCCAGTCGAAGCCGACTCTAGGGTTGCGGTGCTCATCTCCGTTTCCAAGCCGAAGAGCCAGCGCTGTCCGAAGATGTTTCCGTGGTCATGTGGCCGGCATGGCTAAACACCGAGGTGCACGGAACGCTGTTACCTTCCCACCGAAGTGGTACCTATTTATCTACTTGCAACTTCTTGCTTTCGAACTGCTAGGTTGGCAGGAGCTGGAACTAGAGACGGGAGCTCACTCCGTCTTGCGGCAACCGGGTCTCGAACTGCTGAACTACTGACCTTCCACAGCCTGAAGTTCAGCGTCTTAACCACTTGAGCCACTGCAGCTCCCTAACGTGCCTCTAAATTTATGGTGCTCCTGGGCCTGAACGGTTGCTGCGGCTTTGTATCCTTGATAGCACCTCCCCCCCCATTGCACACGGGGGGTGAGTGGGTGGAGGGCTGCTTACATAGGCAGCATGCCAGAATGCTTTCTGCAGCATTGTGGGCTGCTTGACAAAAGAAAAAAGGTGGGTGGGTGTCCACCCCAGTATGACTTAGCACCACCAACCAGAGATGGCTTTGAGGTTCAGGGCAGGGTTTAGGTGCCAAGTCCGGGAAGAAGCGTGCAGTCAGGATTACCAGAGTTAAGACTTGCCCCCTCGTTTCCAGTTTCATTTGGGACATCTGTTGACCTCTTCGCCGGTCGGCCTGCTTGGTGGGGCCCGATTGGTGGTCCACCCTGTAGACTTGGTAATGGAAAGGCACTGCTGTGCGCGACTGATGTGTCTATGCAGGCTTGGGTTGAGAATTGCTAGGGCCAGCGTGACCAATCTCCAGGTGAGGCCTCGCGAGCTCCCGGAACTGCAGCTGAGGTCGCCAACTCTAGGTTGGGAAAGACCTAGAGATTTAGACGATGGAGTCCAAGGAGGGCATAGTTTGGGGAGAGACCTCACTGGAGTATGACGCCACAGGGCCTGCCTTCCGAAGCTGCCATTTTCTCCAGGGGAACGGACCTCTGTCGTCTGGAGACATGCCATAATTCCAGGAGATCTCCAGGGCCCACCTGGAGAATGGCAACCCTCATTGCAACTGATCTCGCGATGACAGAGATCCCTTCCCCTGGAGAAAAATCACAGCTTTGGAGGATGGACTCTGCGGCATCACACCCCACTGAGGTTTCTCCTCTCCCCAAACCCCGCCCTCTGCAGGCTCCACCCACTGAGGTTTCTTCTCTTCCCAAACCCCGCCCTCTGCAGGCTCCACCCACTGAGGCTCTCCTCCCATCTCTTCCCACGAACCCCCAGCCCTCTGCAGGCTCCACCCACTGAGGCTCCTCCTCTTCCCAAACCCCACCCTCTGCAGGTTCCAGCCACTGAGGCTCCTCCTCTTCCCAAACCCCGCCCTCTGCAGGCTCCACCCACTGAGGCTCCTCCTCTTCCCAAACCCCACCCTCTGCAGGCTCCACCCACTGAGGCTCCTCCTCTTCCCAAACCCCGCCCTCTGCGGGCTCCACCCACTGAGGCTCCTCCTATTCCTAAACTCCGCCCTCTGCAGGCTCCACCCACTAGGCTCCTCCCTGCCAAACCCGCTCCGGCTTCACCACCAATTTATTTATTTATTTATTTTTCACATTTATATTCTGCCCGCCCCCCTGGTGGAGGGGCTCAGCGTGGATCATGAGTCACACCTAGGCCTTATGGTATCACAACAAAATAGTATTAATTAATTAATTAATTGAGAAGAAGAAGAGATTGGATTTATATCCCACCCTTCACTCGGAGTCTCAGAGTGGCTTTCAAACTCCTTTCCCTTCCCCTCCCCACAACAGACACCCTGTGAGGTAGGCGGGGCTGAGAGAGCTCTGACAGAAACTGCTCTTTTTCAAGAACAGCTCTGACAGAACGGTGGTTTGCCCAAGGTCATCCAGCAGCTGCGAGTGGAGGAGCGGGGAATCAAACCCGGTTCTCCCAGATTAGAGTCCGCGCACTTAACCACTACACCAAACTGGCTCTCATTAAAACAGCATTAAAACAATATACATCCGTTGGTACAGTCTCCAATACTGGTGTCACTGAAATCCAAGGCTGTAGAGTCCGGGCTGTGTAAGGTGGTATCTCCACGAATTTCCCAACCTGGAGTTGGTAAGCTAGCTAGACACCACTTGCTGGTCTGCTGTGCCCCCCAGTCTGCCAGTCACCATGCGGAGCTCCTTGCCCTGCCCCTCTCTCGGGACTGAGAGGGACCTTCAAGAGACTCAGCACAACTGGATCAAGGGGCGAGACTGCTGAGTTGGGAACCGGCACTGCGCCAAAGTAAAAAAGAACTCAGAGGCTTGCCTTTGGAAGAGACTAGATCTGCATGCCTGTTTCTTTACCTGTCTGTATTTTGGTCCGCTCTGCTTCCAACTGCTGTGCCAGAATAAACATATTTGGATAAGCATATGGAGCAGAGGTCCATCAGTATCTATTGGCCACAAGGAATAGGTAGAAACTCTCAGTCTGGGGCAAAGGATGCTCTGTATTCTGGGTGCTTGGGGGGGGGGCAGCAGTGGGAGGGCTTCTAGTGTCCTGGCCCCATTGGTGGACCTCCTGATGGTGCCTGGTATTTCTGGCCACTGTGTGACAAAGTGTTGGACAGGATGGGCCATTGGCCTGGTCCAACGTTGGCTTCTCTTATGGTCTTATGTTCTTAATAACAGCCTTTGGAAGCAACCAATCAAAGCACATAACTTTTTTTAAAAAATGACAACAATTGAACGTGAACTTCACTTCTTGAGGCCCCTCAAACCAATCTGCAACAAGCTGGTCTTGAAATGCTTCAACGGGGGTGTTGAACTCATTTGTTATAAGGGCCGGATCTGACATGAATGGGACTTTGTTGTCATGAATGGGCCATGTGTGTCATGAAATGTAATGCCGGGTAGCAGAGATATAAACTTTAGAAAGGACACAGACACAATTAAAAGATATTATTCTTTTACTTAAAATACAAACATGCTTAAAACAGTAACACTCTTGCGATCTTTTATTTAACAGTCTTTGATATCTGACCCCCCCCAGTGGTGGGGGAATAGTGGGATTTGGCGATGCAATTTTAAAACTAAAACATCAAGGAAAAGCACAAGGAGCACAGCAGAAACTAAAAATATAAAGTTAAAAAATACAAAATGCTCTGAGCTTAGGAAAACATGAAATGGCTGGGCATTGCGAGCTTCCCCCCCTTCCCCCCAGGTCAGGTCTACTCAGAGTGGCAGTGGCTCTCCAGGGTCTCAGGTTTTTTTTAATAGGGAGATGGGAGAGACCTGAAGGCCCACTAGTGATAATGGGAGCCAAGAATGCCAGCTGAGTTGCACGGGCTCCACTGAAATACATTGCAGTACAAGAAAAATTACAAAAAAAAAATGCGGAATGGATTTTCCATTAAGGTCTCTGGACCTAGATAGACGACTCTGGGAATGGAAAATCCATTCCACATTTTCTTTGCAACTTTTTGTCTGTGTGTGTGCTGCAATGTATTTTAATAGAGCCCAGAGGAGTTTCTGGCCAGAGTAGCAGCTGGCGAAGATGAGCTCGAAAGTTCAGCTCGAAAGTTCGGCAACCTGGCTCTCTGCTTGAGCTCGGAAGGATGAGGGCAGGCAGGGGAGGGGGCGGGGGGAGAAGAGAGCTGTGGGCCAGTTTAAAGCCCTGGGAGGGCTGGTTCTGGCCTGCAGGCCTTAGGTCTGACACCCCTGCGACAGAGGTTATAAAATTATGCATGGCATGGAGAGAGCTGACAAAGAGACATTTTTCTCCCTTTCCCAAAAGACTAGAACTCTCAGGTATCCAGTGAAGCTGATGGGCAGTAGGTTCAGGATGGAAAAAAGGAAATACTACTTTACACAGGGAGTGGTTAAAACGTGGAATTTGCTGGCAGAGGATGTTGTGGGGGCCATAGGAACAAACAGCTTGGAAAGGCGGGTTAGACAGATTCATGGAGGATATGTCTATCGGTGACTACTAGTCATGGTGACTGAGGGGAACCTCACCATTCATAGGCAGTCAGTTCCTGAATCCCAGAGCCAGAAGGCAACTTCAGGGGAAGGCCTCAGCCTCTGTGCCCTGTTGTTGGCTGTCCAGAGAGAGGAACTGGTTGGCCTCTGTGTGAGACAGGATGCTGGACTAGGTGGACTATTGGTATGATCCAGCAGGGCTCTTTTTGTGTTCTGGTTGGATACAAAAGGAAGACAAACTGTAGGGCAGGCTATTCTGATTCTGGATTAAGCAAATCTTTTGAAAATGGAGAATTCCAACGATCTTACGGCATGTCATCTGGACTTTGAGACCGTCAGTTCCCAAAGAAACATATTTTAGTTGCATTCACATCCAGTAATTATTGCATATTCTTGCTGGTGTCGCAGATCAAGTCCTTTCTTTCTGAAGGCGGCAAATAACGAACCCAGTGTCTCTCGGAGATGTTGCAGGACCTTTGAAGTGTTTTCCTTCCATGACATCATCTCTCACGCAGATCAAGGCCAAAGAAACAGGAGCGTTTTCTTCATTTACTCGCTTGCGCAGCGAAAACTACCATGTTCGTGGGGCCTGGGCTGCCTTGTCAATACAGGCCTACGGTGGTTAGAAAAGCAAATAGACATGAGAAGACTGAAAGAGGTTGCAGGACTGAGGAGTCGCAGACTGGGAAAAGTCTCCACACCATGTGGCTCCTTTCTGGTCATATCCCTCATTCCCCTGGGAATGTTTTGATTGGATGCTCAGCACACGGCTTCGGGTTCCAGGCAGTATCATAGGATCTTACAGGAGCTGCAGCATTTGGCACAGTGTGGCTTCTTTTTCTTGGGGTTGAAGATCGTGAGGATTGCTTCGTCGAAGACGGCCTTCAGGCCCTTCTGTGTCAACGCTGAGCACTCCAGGTAGCACTGGGCCCCAATCTTGAAAGAGAGGGAGAAAAGTAGGCATGAATGGGGGTGAGCAATGTACAATATGTCTGACAGAAACTGCTCTTTTTCAAGAACAGCTGCGCCAGAACTATGGCTTGCCCAAGGTCATCCAGCAGGTGCAAGTGGAGGAGTGGGGAATCAAATCCGGTTCTCCCAGATTAGAGTCCGCGCACTTAACCATGACACCAAGCTGGCTTTTAGGTGCTTAGGAGTGCAGACTCTAATCTGGGAGAATCGGGTTGATTCCCCACTCCTCCACATGCAGCTGCTGGTGTGACCATGGGTCAGTCACAAGCTCTCTCAGAGCTATTCTCTCAGGAGCAGTTCTCGAAAGAGCTCTCTCAGCCCCACCTACCTCACAGGGTGTGTGTTGTGGGGAGGGGAAGGGAAAGGAGATTGTAAGCTGCTCTGAGACTCCTTCGGGTAGTGAAGGGTGGGGTATAAGTCCAATCTCTTCTCCTTCTTACATTTGGTTTATATTATATTAATCCATTAACGCAGGGGTCTTCAACAGGGTGCCTGTGGGCACCATGGCCCCCAGTGACACCTTTTCTAGTACTAGGGTCGCCAATTCTGGGTTGAGGAATACCTGGAGATTTTGAAGATGGAGCCTGGGAAGGGCGGGATTTGGGGAGAGGAGGGGCCTCGGTGGTGTATAATGCCATAGAGTCTACCCTCCAAAGCAGCCATTTTTCTCCAAGGGAAATGATCTTTGTACTCTGGAGATCAGCTGAAAGACGGAGAGATCTCCAGGCCCCACCCGGGAGTTGGCAAGCCCATCTCAACACAAGGAGTCTGTTGTATACCAAGTGGAGTACTGATTCAAAACGGGTGACAGTAACAGAACAGAACTGGTAACACTAAAATAACTGTCAAATACAAAGTGCTTACACAAGTTGTATATGTTATTATCTCTTTAAAACATTAACAACACAAAATATACAATATTGTGTGGTTTCAGATGATCGTCCAGAGTTTAGCAGGACCAACAAGGAGACGGTGAACTCCGGAATGCTTTTCCCGTTTCGACTACAAAAGTCTTCTTCTGACCAAAATGAATCTTGTAGACTACTTTGGACTTCAATAATATGGCAGCATTGTCAGAGCAGTGCACAAACTTGATCACATTTTCAGACAAGATTTCGTGTTCTAGAGCAAATTCTTTATAAACTTAACAGGTTTGTAGAGAATTTGCTCTAGAACATGAAATCCAGTCCAGTAGTCGAAACGGGAAAAGCATTCCGGAGTTCACCGTCTCCTTGTTGGTCCTGCTAAACTCTGAACGATCATCTGAAACCACACAATATTTTCTGTGTAAAAATACTCTCTTGGACAGTTCTGTTTTGCATAGTTGGATTTGTGCGCCTTAGCTGATGCAAAAATAGCTGACGCAAAAATAACATTAAGAAATGCATTCATTTTAATGGGAATAATAATTAATTATCGCATGGCAGTGTGTGTAATATAGCCAGGAGAGCCTAAGATGGTCTGGCAGCCAGCAGTTCTAGCTCTTTTAGCATTATGCACCACTAGGTGGCGAGCTAGATTTGTTTTTAAGGCAAGAACCGTTTCGGAGGTGGTTTGCCATTGCCTGCCTCTGCCTCACATCCCTGGTATTCCTTGGAGGTTACTCATCCAAGTACTAGCCAAGACAGACCCTGCTTACCTTCCAAGCTGGTCTGGGCTATCCAGGTCAGGGCTACTTAGCTAATGCAAAAATAACCGATGCAAAAATAACATTAATGAATTGTTTTTTAATGGGACATGAATTTATTTTAAGGGGAAATCTTATCCTTTCTCCTCACCACAACGACCTTGTGAGGTGGGTTAGACTGTGAGAAAGAGCAACGGGCTCAACGTCACCCACTGAGCTTCATGGTCGAGTGGGAATTTGAATGTGGGTCTCTCATCCCGTGCCCTGGCCTGGACGGCCCAGGTTATTTATTTATTGATTGATTCATTGATTGATTGATTGGATTTCTGCCCCGCCCTCCCAGCCAAGGCTGGCTTGCATAAAATCAATACATAATTTACAATAAATCATGAATATCAATTTAGATTAAAAGAATTGTAGAATCATTTAAACTATACAACACAATAAAGTGCTAGTAACATTAGCCGGATCTCGTCAGACCTTGGAAGCTAAGCGGGGTCTTTGGATGGGAGACCACCAAGGAAGCCCAGTTTGGTAGTGGTTAAGTGCGCGGACTCTAATCTGTGTGAACCGGGTTTGATTCCCCACTCCTCCACTTGCACCTGCTGATGTGACCTTGGGTCAGTCACAAGCTCTGGCACAGCTGTTCTCTCAAGGACAGTTTCTGTCAGAGCTCTCTCAGCCCCGCCTACCTCCCAGGGTGTCTGTTGTGGGGAGGGGAAGGGAAAGGAGTTTGTAAGCCGCTCTGAGACGCCTTTGGGCAGTGAAGGGCGGAGTATAAATCCAAACTCCTTCTTCTTCTTCTTCTTCTTCTTCTTCTTCTTCTTCTTCTTCTTCTTCTTCTTCTTCTTCTTCTTCTTCTTCTTCTTCTTCTTCTTCTTCTTCTTCTTCTTCTTCTTCTTCTTCTTCTTCTTCTTCTTCTACACAAAGGCAGGCAATGGCAAACCACCTCTGAACATCTCTTGCCTTGAAATCCCCATGGGGTCACCAATGTTCCCTCTTAAGCCGTGGAGTCTCGTGAGCAAAAATTCCACTTTGTGAGCGACTGGCATTAAAGCTGTGAGCGAGCCATTTGGCTGCTGCAGAAATCAGTTGGCTCTGGAGCCCTCCTTCCTGAGCTGAGACAAAAATGTGTGAGCCGGAGGCTAAAAAACTGTGAGCTAGCTCACACTAACTCAGCTTAGAGGGAACACTGGGGGTCACCCATAACGTGATATATGCAATTTAACAGCACTTTGTACAACCGCTCTGTTCCCAGTCTAACAACCGAGTTGCAAGGACATTTCTATTTCCAGACTTCGTGCATTTGAGTCACTTGCAACACCAGAACCATTAAGGGCTCTGAAATTCTCTCACATTCCGAGAAAACCAGCCTACCTCTTTAGCTAGCTTGATGCCGTGTTCATAAGTCAGGGGCTTTTCCTTCATGTACAGCAACCGGGTCAAGGTTTTGGGGTCGTCTCGAAGGTCGATCTAAAAAGTTGACGGATACACAAATCTTTGTTTACGGTCTCTGAGCAGGCATCTTGAGCGATGGTTCCAAACTTTTCGCCCCTGCAGCTTCAACCCCTTCAAATTCTCATTCTGATTTTATTTCTTCCTCACGTGAATTATCCCACCAGTTCCTTATTTTTGCCCTACTCTATTTCCTCATGCTGATTTCCCCCCCTATAAAATGCATTTTTCAACATGATTTGTACATCACTAAACTAGTGATGCGGTGGCTCAAGGGGTTAAGACGCTGAACTGCAGGCTGTGGAAGGTCAGTAGTTCAGCAGTTCGAGACCTGAGAGTGCCGCATGATGAAGTGAGCTCCCGTTTCTAGTTCCAGCTCCTGCCAACCCAGCAGTTGGAAAGCAAGAAATTGCGAGTAGATAAATAGGTACCACTTCGGTGGGAAGGTAACAGTGTTCCGTGCGCCTTGGTGTTTAGCCATGCCGGCCACATGGCCATGGAAACGTCTTCGGACAGCGCTGGCTCTTCGGGTTTGAAACGGAGATGAGCACCGCAAACCTAGAGTCGGATTCGACTGGCTTTCGAGCAAGGGAACCTTTAACTTAAACCAGTATTATGTGTTATATGTATCAAGGATTTATACTGTACATATGATATAAGTGCTGTATAAATAAGTAAAAGCAAAGGCTTCTCTTGCTCAAAAGCCAGTCGAACCTGACTCTAGGGGGCGGTGCTCATTTCCATTTCTGAGCCAAAGAGCCAGTGCTGTCCAGAGATGTCTCTGTGGTCATGTGGCCGGCATGACTAAATGTTGCGGCGCACGGAACACTGTTACCTTCACACCGAAGCGGTACCTATTTATCTACTTGCAATTTCTTGCTTTCGAACTGCTAGGTTGGCAGGAGTTGGGACCAAAGACAGGGAGCTCACTCCGTCATGTGGCACTCTGGTCTCTAACTGCTGAACTACCGACCTTACTCATGTATTACTAGTCATATACAGGGCTTTTTTTGTAGAAAAAGCCCAGCAGGAACTCATTAGCATAATAAGCCACATTCAACAGCAGAAACTCATTAGCATATTAGGCCACACCCCCATGTCGCCAGAAATGTGGTCATCCAGCCACACCTACCTTTTGCTTCTTATTGTTTACCTTGTTTGTTGTCAAAACCCAGGGCTTTTTTTGTAGCAGGAACTCCTTTGCATCTTAGGCCACATACCCCTAATGTAGCCAATCCTAATGCGTTTCTGCTGTTGGGTGTGGCCTATTATGCTAATGAGTTCCTGCTGGGCGTGGCCAACTCGGGAGCCAGCCGGAACGCCGTTCCTGTGCGTTCCTGCACCAAAATAGCCCTGGTCATATATTAAAGCATTGCAGGGGGCTTCTCACCAGTTGAATTCCTTCCTGTCATGGTACTGTTAACGACACAGAAGCACTTTCTCTCAGAAGTTGATTATAATCCTAATGTTCACCCATGTTTCCAATATTTGTAGTTTTGTTTAAAGGAGATTTGAGCATAGAACCTGGGGAGGACAGGGACCTCAGTGGGGTACAATACCACAGTGTCCCCCCTCCAAAGCATCCATTTTCTGCAGGGGAACTGATCTCTGTAGTCTGGAGATTAACTGTAATTATGGGGGATCCCCAGGTCCCACCTGGAGGCTGGCATCCCTAGTGCATGCATAGGATCCAAGCCCCTGTTGTTAAGGGCAGGCCTGGGGCCTGTGCTTTGCAAACTCCCGTGGCCTCCGGCGGCTTCTCTGCTGCCCCTCCTCCGCTATTCACCTGCGTTCCTATCAGGACGTAGGGCACGTGAGGCATGCACCCTTTCAGTTCCGGCACCCATTCTTCCTGGACGTTGTGGTACGAGGCGGGGTTCACGACGGAGAAGCAGATTAAAAACACATCCGTGTTGGGGTAGGAGAGGGGTCGTAGCTGATTGTAGTCCTCCTGCCAAATGAGGGAAAGAAGACAAGTCAAGGCAGTGCGACAAACAGTGAAATGTGGAGAAAACGGAAGTAATCGATTTTCTCCAAAACTTGGAGTGGTGAATTGATTGCTAAGGCTCATCCATGCAACCATAAGAAAATGCAACCATAAGAAAAGAACATATGAGAAGCCATGTTGGATCAGGCCAGTGGCCCATCCAGTCCAACACTCTGTGCCATCAGGAGGTCCACCAGTGGGGCCAGAACTCCAGAAGCCCTCCCACTGTTGCCCCCCAAACACCAAGAATACAGAGCATCACTTGCCCCAGACGTAGTGTTCTATCTATACCTTGTGGCTAATAGCCACTGATGGACCTCTGTTTCTTATGTGTCTCTAATCCCCTCTTGAAGCTGTCTATGCTTATAGCTGCCACCACTTCCTGCAGCAGTGAATTCCATGTGTTAATGACTCTTTGGGTGAAGAAGTACTTCCTTTTATCCATTCTAAGCACTCTGCTCATTAATTTCATTGGGTGCCCAGAAGTTTTTATATCACAAACGTTTCAGTGTTGGTTACACTAACCAGAGTCAGTGTGGTATAGTGCTTACAGAGTTGTACTAGGATTTGGGAGATCCAGGGTCGAAGCCCCACTCTGCCAGGGAAGCTGGGTGACCTTGGACCCATCACAAATTCTCAGCCTAACCTACCTCACAAGACTGTTATAGTTAGGATGAATGGAAGAGAGGAAAGTGATGTAAGCCACTTTGGATCCCCATTCCAAAGAAAGCTGGGTATAAATAATGTTAATTATGAACCTGATGAATACCAAGGAGAACCAGTGTGGTGTTGTAGTTAGTGTACGGGACTAAGACTTGGGTTCAAATCCCCGCCCAGCCTTGTGATCCTAAGACCACCACTCGGCCTATTGAAAATCACCAATCTTGCACAAATGGATCTTGCAAAAAGGGAAGTGCGTTTCATGACAGACACATGCATAGAACTCGTTCATCACATCCGAGCCACAATATTCACGGAGTTAGGCAAATCTGGAGTCCAGTTGCACTTTAAAGATTGACAGAATGCACTTTAAAGATTGACAGAATGCACTTTAAAGATTGACAGAATGACTTTAAAGATTGACAGAGTTTTTTTTGAGGCAGAGCTCTCTTTATTACAATTCCGCAGGGCCTGTAAGACGGAGCTTTTCCACCAGGCTTTTGGTTGAGGCAGTGGACGTCCCCCTCCCTGGTTGATCCCCTATCAGTGGCCTGGATCCGAATAGCCATCGAGGAACCCACATTCTGCCACATCTAAATCGCTGACAACATCTGACCAAATTTTACATGGTGTTCTATGATCCATGTTGTTTTCATTTGTTGCTTTAAAGTTGTTTTTAACTGGATTATGTATTGTATCAATACTGATGGGACCCCCCTCGAGCCTGCTTGTGGGGAGGGCGGGATACAAGTCCAATAAAATAAAAATAAAAAATAAAATAAATTTATTAGATGTAAATTCCCTCTCTCTTCCTCCTTTTGTCTGTGTGAGTGAAAGGCCGTCTAGTTGCAGCTGTCCTATGGCATCCCAACCAAGGGGCTTTCAAGGCAAGTGAGAAGCAGAGATGGTTTGCCATGGCCTTCCTCTGCAGAGTCTCTGTTTTGGTGTAGTGGTTAAGTGTGTGGATCTGGGAGAACCGGCTTTGATTCCCCACTCCTCCACTCGCAGCTGCTGGATGACCTTGGGCAAGCCACAGTTCTGTCAGAGCTGTTCTTGAAAAAGAGCAGTTTCTGTCACAGCTCTCTCAGCCCCACATACCTCACAGGGTGTCTGTTGTGAGGAGGGGAAGGGAAGGGAGTTTGTAAGTCGCTTTGAGGCTCTGAGTGAAGGGTGGGTATAAATCCAATCTCCTCCTCCTCCTCCTCCTCCTCCTCTCTTCTCAGTACTGAACCTGCTTAGCTTCCTAGATCTGATAGGATGGGGGCTTTAACACGCTGCCTTCCCCTCTGTCTTCCTTCTTTTATCATCACTCGACTGCCAAATCGAGCTCTTAGAATAACCACCAGGTGGCAGTAGATATTTGGATAAGACTGGAACTCCTCCACCCCATCCTTCCTCGTTCAGATATCCAAGACTTTTCCTGGTTTGAAAGGGGAAGCTTGGGGGCGCCGTTCGGAATGTCAGAACCAACATGGAAACACAGACGATTAAGCCAACAGACTCCTCTGAGGCAGCCTCTTTGATTGCTGTGACGCATGGAATCTGTGTACCCCAGGGGTATGTGGCCTTGTGAGAACACACACGCACCCAGGAAGTTCTTTTATGCTGAATCAGACTATTGGTCCATCAAGATGAGGACTTTCTACCTAGACAGGGCAGTGGCTCTCCAGGGTTTTTCACATCACCTCCTACCTGATCCTTTTAACTGGAGACGCCGGGGAATGAACCTGGGACCTTTGGCACACCAAGCAGAGGTTCTTCCCCTGAGCCACAGCCCTTTCCTAGCTGTCTCCTATTGAATCAGACCCTTGGTCCATCAGTCAGTGTTGTCTATTCAGACTGGCAGTGGCTCTCTGGGTTCTCAGGTGGAGGTCTTTCACATCACTTACCACCTGAACCTTTTCAAGTGGAGATGCCGGGGGTTGAACCTGGGACCTTTGGCATGCCAAGCAGATGCTCTACCACTGTATGCCAACCCCCTTCCTAGCTGCCTTATACTGAATCGGACCCTTGGTCCATCAGGCTCAGTATCACTTGTTCAGACTGGCAGTGGCTCTCCGGGGTCTCAGGTGGAGGTCTTTCTCATCACCTACTACCCGATCCTTTTAACTGGAGATCCCGGGGATTGAACTTGGGACCTTTGGCAAGCCAAGTTGTTGCTCTACCACTGTGACACAACCCCTCCCTAGCTGCCTTATACTGAATCAGGCCCTTGGTCCACCAGGGTCAGTATGGCCTGTGCAGGCTGGCAGAGGCTTTCCAGGGTCACAGCTAGGGGTCTTTCTCGTCAGCCACTACCTGATCATTTTAACTGGAGATGCCGGGGGCTGAACCTGGGACCTTCGGCATGCCAAGCAGTGACCCTACCACTGAGCCACAGTCCCCTGATATGTCTCATCTGAGACACAGGAGGTGGGGAAAAGAAGAATTGCTTCAGTAATGGTCAGCTTATGTTTTATGGTAGAAATTCTCCTGGGGCAGTGTTTGTATCACAATCCTGGTACCTTTTTTATGGAAAGGAAACACCGATGCGTCCAAGGGCGACTATTCAAATTTATATTCTCCTCTTGTTGTGTACGCGGACCGCCACTAGGGGTCCGCCACCTAAGTCTAAAAGCTTGGTACAAAAAGACAATAGGACCTAGGATCCGAGTCCACCTCAAGTCCACCAATTAGACCTTTGGCGGGGAATTCAAACCCACCAATGGGACTATGGGTGTGCCGGGTGGTGTGCATAAAGTTGGCCCTTGCAGGGCCAGGTTTGCTGCGTGCGTTATGTGAAGTACCATAAACGCGTCTGAACGCGTGTCGTAGTCTGAGTCTCTGTGCGGCGAACCCAGTACTTTATAGCCCTCCTCGCAAGTGGGCTCAGGGTGGATCACAAACACAATATCTAGGACAGGGGTGGCCAAACTGCAGTTCGGGAGCCACATGCGGCTGTTTTACACATATTGTGCGACTCCCGGCAGGGCGGCTGGGGGAACGAAGGGGAGGCATCCATCCCCAACCGGTTTTCCTTTCCCCACCCAGATAGTCTTAAGATGTGTGTCGGGGAGCAGAGAAAGAAAGCAACTTGAACTTTAAATGCTTTCTCAAAGGCCCCCCCACAGCCTACAAATATAACTGGATAAATAGCAATCATTATCAATATCTGTTTTTACCCCTTTTGTTTTTACTTTTGGCAGTCTCGCTTAATGTCAATAAAAAGCAAACCTGCATATCTCCCAGTCAGAATGCGTGTGCAATATTTGCTCGCGTCTCGTGGCTCTCAAACATCTGACATTTATTCAGTGCGGCTCTTATGTTACGCAAGTGTGGCTGCCCCAATCTAGAGCACATCAACATTTCAGGACGTAATAAAAATATAAGACGATTAAGACAATTCGAAACGGCATACATTAAAACAGAACGCACTGTTTATCCCCGAGGAAGCAGTTTCCATAATTTTGAATCCAGGAGACCAAATGATGGTTTGCGGAAATGGAAACTGAACCGAGGTTAAATACGAATCGATTGAATATACGTTACCTGCCCAGCAGTGTCGTAAAGCCCAAGCAAGTGTTGTTTCCCGCCTACTGTCACAGTTACTGTAGAAAGAAAATCAGAGAAGGTGTCAGGCAAGGGGAAAACCCAACCCGGAATATATCTAGCGACACCTTGGATGTGTGTTCCTCCCCCCCCCGACCATTATTACTGCAAGAACCCCAAGATGACGTGTTTTGGACCAAATCAGCCACCATATTTTTGCCACCTGTAAACTATTGCAATACCTGATCACCATCTTTTGACTGGGATTTTTATCTCATTCTGCCCCTACGGAGCTCAGAATGGCATACATGGTCCTCCGTACCCTCACACCATCCCTATGAGGTAGGCGAGATTGAACGAGAGAGAGAGTGACAGGCCCGAGGCCAGCCATTAGGGTAAGAGTGGGGAACTACCTCTCATTCAGTACTCTGACCATGAATCCACACCCAGTCTGTGTTCTTGTGACACATTATCTCTGCTGCATTGAACCAAAGGTTGATCACATTACAGCATCCTGTCTCCAAAACAGGCAGTCATAAGAACATGAGAGAAGTCATGGGTCACACAGTGGCCAAAACCCAGGTGCCATCGGGAGGTCCACCAGTGAGGCCAGAACTCCAGAAGCCCTCTTGTTGTTGACTCCCAAGCACCAAGAACACCGGGCATCACTGTCCCAGACATAAGAACATAAGAGAAGCCATGTTGGATTCGGCCAATGGCCCAGCCAGTCCAACACTCTGTGTCACACAGCGGCCAAAAAACCAGGTACCATCAGGAGGTCCACCAGTGGGGCCAGAACTCCAGAAGCCCTCCCACTGTTGAACCCCATGTACCAAGAACACAGATCATCACTGCCCCAGACATAAGAACGTAAGAGAAGCCATGTTGGATTAGGCCAATGGCCCATCCAGTCCAACACTCTGTGTCACACAGCGGCCAAAAAACCAGGTGCTATCGGGAGGTCCACCAGTGGGGGCCAAAACTCCAGAAGCCCTCCCACTGTTGCCCCCCAAGCACCAAGAACACAGGGCATCACTCCCCAGACATAAGAACATAAGAGAAGCCATGTTGGATCAGGCCAAAACTCTGTGTCACACAGTGGCCAAAAAACCAGGTGCCATCAGGAGGTCCAGCAGTGGGGCCAGAATGCCAGAAGCTCTTCCACTGTTGCCCCCCCTAAGCACCAAGAATACAGAGCATCACTGCCCCAGACAGAGTGATCCATCTATACCTTGAGGCTTATAGCCACTGATGGACCTCCATATGTTTATCTAACCCCCTCTTGATTTGAGATTCTTGAGTTGGGATTCTTCTGAGAGGTTTAATGGTGGGTGGTGAAGGCAATGGGCCATTCTCTGCTTTTTGTCCCCCAGGAGCATCTAGTATCCAAAGGTAAGCTGCTTCTGATCTTTCACAAATGCTAATCTGCTTTCAATCCACTTCTAACGCACTTTGCAACTGGACTTTACGGTGTGAAACGGCAAAACCCACTTGCAAAGGAGCGCTGAAGTGCATTGGAAGTGGAATGAAATCACCACATTTTGTGACATTCATCCAACAGTGAATCATCCAACAGCTGTATTCTTCTTAGGAACATAAGATGAGCCCTAGTATATTAGACCAGGGCTCCATCTAGTCCAATCTTCCAGTCTCACTCAGTGGCCAACTGGTTACTTTGAAAAGCCAACAAAAAGTCATAGAGACCAAGGCCTTCCTTAGATATTGCCTCCTGGCACAGGACATACTGCCTCAGAATGTGGAAAATGAAAATCTAAGAAGAGTCCTGCTGGATCAGACCAATGGTCCACGTAATCCAGCATCCTATCTCACACAGTGGCTAGCCAGTTCTTCTGGATGGCTAACAACAGGACATAGAGGCTGAGGCCTTCATAGGAACATAACAAGAGCTCTGTTGGATCAGACCAGTGGTCCATCCAGTCCAGATCCTCTTTCACACAGTGGCCAACCAATTCCTCCGGGAGGACCAACAACAGGGCACAGAGGCTGAGAACCTCACTGGAACATCAGAAGAGCCCTGCTGGATCAGACCAGTGGTACATCCAGTCCAGCATCCAATCTCACACAGTGGCCAACCAGTTCCTCTGGGGGACCAACCACAGGGCATAGATGGTAAGTCTTTCCCCAGTGTTGCCTCCTGGCTCTGGGAATCAGAGGCTGACTGTCTCAGAGGTAGAGGTTCCCACATTCTTAGCACATCATTAGCTGGTTTAAGGTATTTGGTTGCCCCAAGCAAGATAATCCCATTCCTTCTAGGGCTGCCCTCCCCCTGATGGGGGCGGGGTTTCCCATGATTTCGTGGGTCCTAATCCATCCCACTCCTGAAAAGCTCCACCACACCCAACATGCCCAGTGTGATGATGTCACCTGGATGTAACATTATAGCGCCAGGCAACGTCATCCGGGGGATGCTCTGGTGTTCGGGTAAAAACTCTATGGTCCCACATGGCCAGAAGACCCTGGGGCAGCAGCCAGGAGCCCCCTCACCTGCAAACGATCGGCACCTGGCAACCCTAACTCCTTCCTCCTGTGCCACCACCAACTAAGTCCAAACTGAGTCCAGGCGCTCAGCTCCAATCTGACCAGCCACAATAATTGTGAGCTGATCTCTTGTGGCAGCCAGGTCCCTTCATAAGAACATAAGAGAAGCCAATGTTGGATCAGGCCAATGACCCATCTAGTCCAACACTCTGTCACACAGTGGCCAAAAATACCAGGTGCCATCAGGAGGTCCAGCAGTGGGGCCAGGACACTAGAAGGCCTCCCACTGTTGCCCCCCCACAAGCACCAAGAACACAGAGCATCCCTTGCCCCAGACATAAGAACTTAAGAGAAGCCATGTTGGATCAGGCCAGTGGCCCATCCAATCCAACACTCTGTCACAAAGTGGCCAAAAAATACCAGGTGCCATCAGGGGGTCCAGCAGTGGGGCCAGGACACTAGAAGCCCTCCCACTGCTGCCTCCCCCAGCACCAAGAATAGAGTGCAGCACCTGCCCCAGACTGAGAGTTCCCATCTA
Source organism: Gekko gecko (assembly GCA_029375565.1). Lineage (NCBI taxonomy): Eukaryota > Metazoa > Chordata > Lepidosauria > Squamata > Gekkonidae > Gekko > Gekko gecko. The sequence continues at coordinate 231,305,232 of JAPDNY010000003.1, forward strand.
TACCTTGTGGCTAATAGCCACTGATGGACTTCTGCTTCCCAAACAGTCCCATGGTTTCCTGGGACAGAGAACCCACCCTGTAGAAATGTTTTAGTCATACGGCACCATGAATGCCCTTGGTTCCTTACAGGATTACGTAAAACCTACCCCTGCCTTATTAGACAGATCTTCAGAGAAAGTCTGACATTTATAGATAGACAGCAAAGGTCGGGGAGATGCCCGGGTTCGTGCGGTGGGGCAGGGTGCTAATGAATTAAATGGAGAGCCGTTATGTCTGCTTAAGGGCAGCTGTTGACTGGTTCGTCCTTTCATGACAGTCCCCTTTGATGGAGATCATCCGCTCAAACGTCACGAAGAGGGCTCCCCCCACCCCGATTCCCCGGCCCCCCCAAACGAAGACAGCCTTCAGTCCGCAGAGCTGATCCTTTGTTATTCCACAGATGCGGAGTCTGAACTTCACAGGCAGCTGGTTGTGTCTGGCCGGCTGGAGATCTGAGGCAGCTCAACGGGGTCGGGAAGGAACCCCCAGAGGGCGCATCCTTGCCTTTAGACCCCCGCTGTGAGTGTTTGGGTTATGTCTGGCTTGCATATGTGCTGCATTCATGCCCCCCTTTTCCTCATCCTTTATTCGTTCCAAGGGGGAGGCCCCTTGCAGAGTCTCAGGCCTTGCATCAGAAGCTGCTGTCTTGGTGTAGCCAGGGAGAAAGAGAAACCAGGTGCAAGGTGAGAAGATTTATTGAGGTTCTCTAGATCCCTGCGTGTTTCATTGCTCAAGCTGGACACTGAAAAACTCCCTAGAAGGTCCCCTGGCGGAGCCTACAATGAAACGTGAAGGGATTTAGAAAATATATTGTCAAAGGTTTTCACGGCCGGAGTTCGTTAGCTGCTGTAGATTTTCCGGGTTGTGTGGCCGTGGTCTTGGCATTGTAGGACCTGACGTTTCACCAGTAGCTGTGACTGGCATCCTCAGAGGTATAACACAGAAAGATGGAGGACTCTCTGTGTCTCACCTTGACTCTCATCTTGACACAGAGAGCAAGGGAGATGACAGAGAGGGATAAATTAATGGTTCAGATTTATCAGGAAAATAAATTTATGTACCTGGTTTCCTTGGCAGAAAAATGGACTCCCGGGAATATCCCTTTCTCCTTTGACAAAGTGGGAGAGAACCGTTTTCTGTCAGATCTTTAAAAAACGATTATCCTTTGTCATTTAGTACAGCTAGCTGCTATTGTGAAAATTAAAAACATTAAATAAAAATGAGCGTATGGAAACTTCCATCGATGTAATGAAGAGTCACATCTTTTTTTTAAAGTGATTCATGAGTGATTAAAATGTGGAGTTCATTGTCAGAAGGTGTAGTGGTGGCCACAGGCATACACAGCTTTAAATAGGGATTAGACAGATTCATGGAGGATAGATCCATCAATGGCTAATAGCCATGATGACTAAAGGGATTTTCCAAGTTTGGAGGCAGTCAGCCTCTGAGTCCCTGAGCCAGGAGTCAACATCAGGGGAAGGCCTCTATGCCCAGTTATTTGCTTTCCAAAGGAACGGGCTGGCTCCTGTGTGAGGCAGGATGCTGAACTAGATGGGCCACTGGTCTGATCCAGCAGGGCTCTTCTTATGTTCTTATGAAGGCCTCTGCCTCTCTGCCCTGTTGTTGGCCCTCCAGAGGAACTAGTTGGCCACTGTGTGAGATAGGATGCTGGACTAGATGGACCACTGGCCTGATCCAGCTCTTCTTGCATTCTTAAGTGCAGACATAGACTAGGATCATGTGGTTGTTTGACCGATGCTGCAGCATGTACAGTGTGACTTTAACTGTATATGTCCTTGTTATGGGTGGCATTCTGCAGGGAGTATGTCTCTTCCCCTCCATAGTATGGTTGCCATCTCCAGGTTGGGAAATTCCTGGAGATTTTGGGGTGGGGTCTGCAGATGGTGGAGTTTGGGGAAGGAAGGGGCTTCAGTGGGATATAATGGCATAGAGTCTACCTTCCAAAGCAGCAGTTTTCTCCAGGGGAGTTTATCTGTCACCTGGAGATCAGGTGTAATCCCAGGAGATCTCCAGCCAGCACCTGGAGGCTGGCAACCCCCTACTGCATACCCTGCTAGCCACATTGTACTAGCATGACATAAAATTTCCTGCCTCAGGAAGTGGTGGCGGGTTTAAACATAGCTTCAAGAGGTGATTGGATAAACATACGGAGCAGAGTTCCATCCGTGGCTCTTAGCCACAAGGTATAGATGGAACACTGTCTGGGGCACTGATGCTCTGTATTCTTGGTGCTTGTGGGGGGCAACAGTGGGAGGGCTTCTGGAGTTCTCTCCCTATGGGTAGACCTCCTGATAGCACCTGGGCTTTGGCCACTGTGTGACACAGTGTTGGCATGGATGGGCCATTGGCCTGATCCAACATGGCTTCGCTTATGTTCATAACAAAAACAAAAGATTTCAAATCGAATAAGGGTGGCTTACTCCATAATACAGCCTCAGCATGGTTGGACTAAATGCAGGCTGTATAGCTTTGCGGATATTCAAAAGTACCCGGAGGAAGGCCAGCTGTCACAGTGCTGGGGGAGAAGTCAAGGGAGGGGCTATTTGTGAGCCGGCCAATGTAACAACAAGAGAACAGGAGGAAAGGGATTGATCGGCCCTGTCACCTCCTCAAAGATGGCTTCCCGGCAAACCTAGTTGCCGACAACAGATCTACGCTCTTTATGAAATCAACGGCCGACACCAGCCAGTCTCAATAAAGATACACAAAGCCTTGCAAGAGACAGTTAATGAACAACCCCGCCGGAGGGGGACGATTCTTCCTAACTCTTATCGGCTGGGGGTTGACAGGCTGGTAATAGGAATTCAATGTTCAACAAATCTGTTCTTTAAACAGCGAAGGGAAAGCGAAGCCGGGGAGATAAATAGGGCAACAGGCCTCTCTCACAACCTCCTGAGCGAGGCAGGAGCCAGATCGCAATGTGTTAAAAGCTTGGGATGGTGCTGATTGACAAGGGCTTAGATTTATTTCCCCACATCTGCCGGCGGCGGGAGTGTTGTCGCTTTAACTGGCTTTCAGGAGCCCTTTCATCACTGTGGTGAGCAGCTACTTACAGAGTCCTCAACTTCAGTGCTTGCCTCTGGGCAGGTCTCCCTCCCCCTCCCCTCCGGCATCCCAGAATGAGAACCTGGTGCTTTGAGGAGAAAGATGCATGTGTGAGTGGAAAAGACAGAGCACTGGGGAGGAAAGGGGAGAGGTGGATCACGGGGTTTTTTTGGTCATCAAAATTCACTTCCAGATGGAGAGAAGAAGCGAATTTCCCTTGCCCGAATGGAATTTTCCCGTCCAGGTCAAGCGCAAGGTTATCAGCACAGACTGTGTGGCGTGTGTGGACACTGCTGTCCTAAGCAGCGCTGCGCCCTTCTAAGGGCATCCAAGTCAGTGGTTTTTGAAGAGCACAACTCTGCTTGGGACTGCATTGTCTAAAATGCAGCATAAGGCTCCAAACTGACCGGTGTGACCTTTAGCGACTACTAAGCGGGGGGGGGCTGCAGCTGGTCTTTCTCAACAATTTCAGGCAGGGCGATGAAGAAAGACTTGCCCAATCTGTGATTTCGCAGGCCCGTAGCTACGGAATTCTTTGGGAGGGGGCCTCGGTGGGGCCCGCCAGCTAATTAAATGAAACTACAGTGCAGGTGGTAAGTTGGAGCACTTTGGGGGCAGCCCAGGAGGGAGGGGGCCCAGAGGAAACACGAGGGGGCCGGGCCTCATGGGTCCCATGTTAGCAACAGGCCAGGGTGCCAGCCTCTAGGTGGGACCTGGGGATCCCCTGGAATTACAGCTCACCTCCACAGAGAGAGCCAGTTTGATGTAGTGGTTAAGTGTGCGGACTCTAATCTGGGAGAACCGGGTTTGATTCCCCACTCCTCCACTTCACCTGGCTGGATGACCTTGGACAAGCCATAGTTCTGTCAGAGCTGTTCTCTCAAGAGCAGTTCTCGAGAGAGCTCTCTCAGCCCCACCCAACTCACAGGTTGTCTGTTGTGGGGACGGGAAGGGAAAGGAGTTTGTAAACCACTCTGAGACTCCCTTGGTTAGTGAAGGGTGGGGTATAAATCCCGTCCCCTCCTCCTCCTTCTCCTCCTCCTCTTGAAAAAGAGCAGTTTCTGTCGGAGCTCTTTCAGCCCCACCTACCTCACAGGGTGTCTGTTGTGGGGAGGGGAAGGGAAAGGAGTTTGTAAGCCGCTCCGAGACTCCTTCAGGTAGTAAAGGGCGGGGTATAAATCCAATCTCTTCTTCTTCTCTTCTACAGAGATCAGTTCCCCTGGAGGAAATTGATGCTTTGGAGGGTGGACTCTGTGGCCTTGTACCCCTGTCCTCCCCAGGCTCCATCCCCAAATCTCCAGGAGTTTCCAGACCTGGATCTGGCAACCCTACGCCCCTCATCCCACACTCCTGGCCAATGCTCCCTCTAAGCTATGGAGTCCTATGAGCAAAAATTCTGCTTTGTGAGCTGCTGGCATTAAAGTAACTGTGTTTCCCACCATAGAGAACAATGGAGGGAATAGGGGCAACCTGTTTGGGGGCCCATAGAATTGGACCCCCTGGTCCAATGTTCTTGAAACTTGGAGGGTATCTTGGGGGGAGGCTCCATCAGCTATCCTGTGAGTTTTGAGCCTCTCCCTCAAACCCCCTCCCCTCTAGCCCCCAGAATATACCCTATGTTTTCACCATTGATTTCAATGGCCCATAGGATATAATGGGGCTGAATTGCCGCCGAATTTCTTTCAGTCCCTCCTTTCCTTCTCTCTTTTTACTCTTTCCCTCCTTCTTCTCTTCTCTCTTTCTTTCCCACCTTCTTCTCTTCTCTTTTTTCCTCCTTTCCCTGTTTCCCTCCTTCTTCCCTCTCTTTCTTTCCCTCTTTCCTTCCTTCTTTCCTTCTCTCTACTCTCTCTCTTTCCTTCCTTCTTTCCTCCTTCTGTGGCCCAACTCTCATGAGAAGGAGTTTAAACTTTAAACCCCTTCTCTCTTAGCCCCCACCCAGACCAGCTGGGGAAGGGAAGGGGAGGCTTTTGAAGATGCCTCCCCCCTTTTGCTTCCGCTTCTGACATCACTTCTGGGGATGTCAGGGGGTGTGGCATATGCTAATAGCCTAATAGCTCATTAGCATACCATATGCTAATGAGCTCCTGCAGCTGTTTTTCTACGAAAAGACCCCTGTGTATACACAATATGAATTTAACATTTAAAAATACTATACTAAAAACAAACCTTCAGGATAAAACTGTATAACATATCCAGCATGGGTGTATCAAGAATAAGTCATGCCAGACCAACCTTCTCTCCTTTTTTGACAGACTTACTAAGATGGTTGACTCTGGCAATGCTGTGGATACAGTGTGTCTAGATTTCAATAAAGCATTTGTTTCTCATGATATCCTTGAGAATAAACTGGTTAAGTGTGGGCTGGATGGAGCAACCATTGGATGGATTCATGGTTGGTTGAAAAATTGTACCCAACGAGTGCTCGTAAATGGCTCTGCGTCTACATGAAGGGAAGTCTCGAGTGGAGCGCCACAGGGCTCGGTCCTGGGCCCGGTGTTGTTCAATGTTTTTATAAATGACCTGGAGGAAGATGTAGAGGGGATGCTTATCAAATTTGCAGGCGACACAAAGCTGGGTGGGATTGCTAATGCTGAAGAAGACAGTCAGGATTCAAAATGGCCTGTATAGGCTGGAACAGTGGGCTGAGGCAAATAAAATGAAATTCAATAGAGATAAGTGCAAAGTCCTACACCTAGGCACAAAAAATCAAAGGCACAGATATAGAATGGGAGGGACTTGGCTTGACAGCAGCACATGTGAAAGGGATCTAGGTGTTCTGGTTGATCACAAGCTCAACATGAGCCTGCAGTGTGATGTGGCTGTGAAGAAAGCTAATGCAATCTTAGGATGCATTAATAGAAGCATTGTATCCAGATCACAGGAGGTGGTAGTTTCGCTCTATTCTGCTATGGTCAGGCCTCACCTGGAGTCCTGGGTCCAGTTTTGGGCACCACACTTTAGGAAGGATGTTGACAAGCTTGAGCGTGTCCAGAAGAGGGCAGCCAGGATGGTGAGAGGGTTTGAATCCAAGTCTTATGAGGAAAGGCTGAAAGAGTTGGGTATGTTTACCCTGGGAAAGGGAAGGCTTAGAGGGGACATGATTGCAGTCTTCAAGTATTTGAAGGGCTGTCATGTAAAAGATGGAGCAGATCTATTCTCTCTTGCTCTGGATTGCAAGACTAGATCTAATGGGTGGAAATTACAGGGGAGTTGATACCAGCTAGATATCAGGAGAAACTTCCTAACTGTGAGAGTGGTTGAGCAGTGGAACAGTCTGCCTCGGGAGGTGGTGGATGCTCCTTCCCTGAATGTTTTCAAGCAGAGGCTGGACGACCATCTTTTGGGTATGTTGTAGATATGTAGGGCTATCTTTCGGCTACGCTCCTGCAGAGTGCAGGGGGTTGGACTAGATGACCTGCGAAGTCCCTTCCAACTCTAACATTGTATGGTTCCATGATTCTATGATTCTATCCACAAATAAAACATTCACAATTTTAACTCATAAAAGCTACGCTGCCTGTTTTGTAGCTCTATGTGGGGTGAAACTAGAAGCAACTTTGGATATAACTTTTCTGGCTGCAGGCGCAAAAAGCACTACCTTGCGGGAGACCAGAGGATACATATCAGATAAAAGAGGGAACACTGCTCATGGCCGGGGAAGGGGGAACTGGCGACCCTCCTTGTAACTAAAAGAAACATCCAGAACCCTGACCCCAAGCCCCTCTGTGGGTGAATTATGACAGAACTGAAACGTTCCTGTCAGAAATGCATACAATGAATTCGGAGAGTTATTTTTAAGCTCACATGCTTTCCCCTTCTTAGAACTAACACCTTCTTTAAATAAACACGTTCCTAAAGATATCCCTTAACTCTTTAAGCTCCTGGTGGTTGCCCAGCCATGGGAAGCAAAGTTAGATCAAACTCTTTAGCAGTATTCTTGAGACCGCTTCCAAACAAGCAGCGTTTAAAACAAAAATACGAAAGCCAGTCGTGCCATGGGACGGAGAACAAAGCCCCTCCATCTTGCATGGCACATTTTTAACTTGCCCTTCCTTCCAGGAGCCCAGAGCACCATACAAGGTTCTCCTTTCTGTTCTCATGAGAAGCCTGCGAGGTTGGTTAGGCTGCACAGGTGGAACTGGGGCTTAGGGTTGCCAGCTTGGATGAGAAGTCCATGAGGGGTTATGAGCCACAAGGTCTAGATGGAACACTCTGTCTGGGGCGGTGATGCTCTGTCTTCTTGGTACTTGGAGGGGCAACAGTGGGAGGGCTTCTGGAGTTCTGGCCCTGCTGATGGACCTCCTGATGGTACCTGGGCTTTGGCCACTGTGTAACACAGAGTGTTGGACTGGATGGGCCACTGGCCTGATCCAACACGGCTTCTCTTAGGTTCTTATGACTGGGCCAATGACGCTCTGTCTTCTTGGTGCTTGGGGGGCAAGAGTGGGAGGGCTTCTGGAGTTATGGTCCCACTGGTGGACCTCCTGATGGCACCTGGGTTTTGGCCACTGTGTGACAGAGAGTGTTGGATGGGATGGGCCACACTGGCCTGATCCAACATGGCTTCTCTTATGTTCTTATAGGTTCCCCCTGGCCATTTCCAGGGGACCTGAGGGGGGGTAGGGCTGCATGATCCAGCAGGTTGGGAAACTCCTGGAGATTTTGGGATGGACCCTGGGGAGGACCTAGGTGGGGTACAATATCACAGAGTCCACCCTCCAAAGCACTTTAAGTCCACAGCAAAACAGCATCCAAATAACCTGGGGCAACAGCAGGCTGAAACCGGGCTGACCACTGAAGGGAATTTGATTCTAGTGCAGAATTGCTGGGAGGACACCCTGGTGAACATGGATTAAAAGGAGAGTGCAGAAAGGGCCCACGTTAGCACGAAATGAAAATGCGAATATGGTGGATGCGAAACTAGGAAAAAAGTTGACAGGAGTCAAGGACTTCCTGGAGAGGAAATGGTCTGTAATCAGGGGCATCCATTATATTTGATGGAGATGTTGTTCTCGGAAATCTTGCCCTTGATTGATGCCCCTTAAAATAAGGGATAATTTGGCAATCCTACTTGAAAAGCCAGCCAGGAAAAAAAAAATTCTCATTTTAGCCCTTGTCATTCTTCCCTCACGCCCAAGAGAACTGAAATGAGAAGTGATTGGCCCAAAACAGGATTCATAATTACTTTGAAAACACTCATTCATTTTGCAGCGTTAATCTGAACTAAGGTTACCAGCCCCTGCCTGGCTGTGGAATGACGGGGTGGGAACATGGGGGGGCGGCAGGGTGATCACGTGACGGCATGCTTCTCTAGGAATTGGCAGAAGCTCTGTGGTAAAACCATAGAGTTTCTGGCAATTCCAAGAGAGGACTGGCGTCGCTTCTAGGAAAAACTGGTAATCCAACTGATCTTTGTGGTTTATTAAGATTTTTCACTCTGTGAGTTGGATGTGACTGTACTGATTATGTTTACAGCGTAAGCCACTGAGGAAGGCTGTTTCCTGAAACACATGTGGCGCTTTGTTTTGTCTTGTTGCTCGCGACCAAGTTTTAGCTGGAATCTGGTCGTGTTTCCTGGAACCCGTTCTGCACCTTTGCTGGCCGCATTCTCAATTTTCATTTAAAGACAACCCCCCCAAAAAGATTTGTAACTAGAAGGCAAAATTTGCAAGCGGCTTTCTATCAGATCTATATAGTGGAAAGGAGCCAGTTCTATCTTGCCTTTGTCCTTGGCCAGATATGGGAAGCAAGAATGAATGCTTTGCTTCCTAATTTCCAGCAGCGGCTTCTTCTGATCTTGTCTTAATTGAAGGTCTGCAGCAGCTATTGGTCGCTCTACCTGCAGTGTTCTGGGTTCTTGGGCTTTCATTGGCTTTTTAAAAATACGTCACTGTAAGGGGAAAAAAATCACCTGACGCCTTCTTGATTCCTCAAAAAGACAAGGGTATTGTAATAAAAAGTACAATAAGAAGTAATAAGAAGTACCAAAGGGCGGCGTTTATACATCCCCGTCCTCAGTTCGATCAGTAAGATTAAGAGAAGCAGGGGAAAAGGTGATCTTTAGATTTTCAAAAAATAGGAAAATAATATATTAAAAGGTGTCCCAGCTCATCCAGGGGAGCCAAATGAGCGGCATTACCTAGTGAATGGAGGCTGTGCCATTATTTTGATGTCGGGCTTTGGAAGCCGTGGAAATGGAAGAGAACCGGGCTTATCTGAAAATCGAAAGAAATGCAACTGGCTCGTAATTATTTTCCCTTTATGCAGCCCAATTTCAAACTTTGGGAAGTGGGGAAGGATTCGTTCACTCCCCGACTGCTCTCAATTTTTTTTTTGAGGTCTACTAATCTTTTCTCCCAATAGGGCTCTTCTTCCCCCTTCTAACTGTATATTTAATATTCAACAGATGGCACGTTGTTTTCTGTGCGCTGATTTTCAGCATATGGCTCGAATGGGAACGCATTAAAAAGAACTTAATCGGGGTTTTCCAAACACAGGGTGGAGCAGCAGACGGAAACAGCTGTTGGCCAGGAGTTTTCGGAGAAAGTGCTTCTTGAAGGTTCACTTAACTGGCTGAGATTATGGGCTGTTCTTGAGTTTCGCATTTGGTTTTTAGAAACTGTTTGTGCAGAGAAACTATTAGGTTCAGTATTCCGGCCTCCCGTTGAGAAGGACTTGAGATACTTAAGGCTGCAAAGCTGTGCTCACTCCTTCGGAAGGTAATTACAATTAAGAGAAAAGGATTTACTTCTGTGTAAGTCAGGGATCTAGGGTTGTCAGCAGGAGACCGTGTGTGTGTGTGGATATGGGGGGCCCACTGTCGGCAACATTGTGACATCACTTCTGGGGGAAACTTGGAAGTGATGCCAGTCCTCTCTAGGAATTGCTGGAAACTCTATGGTAAAACTGGGATTTCCCCCAAAGGGACATCATGATGTTGGGCCAATGGCCATTTTTTTGGTTTATTTCCCCCCCGCCACTTCTCTCAGTGGTGGAGGCAAATGGGAACTGGGCACAGGAGATCCCCTGCCCCTTCTGCGGGCTTACACAAAAATAAAGGGACACAGTATATAAAGCAGAAACCACAAGGTGAATACTGTGCATAACTCTTTCACCTCAGTTAATATACAATAAAGTACAATTTTGACATTGAAAGTGCGTTATTGCATTTCTTATTATGACATCACAGCCTTGCAACAACTTCCAAACGTATTACCTATATTCCATAAATACACAAGCGGCAAGCAAAATGCCCTGCATTCAGAAGAACAGATTTAAGAGTCCGGCAGCCCCTTTAAGACCAACAAAGGTTTGTTCAAGACATGAGCTCTCATGTGCAAGGCACGCTTTTTCAAATCCATTGGAATGGTAGAATGAGGTTCTAAACTCATAGACAGGGATTTAACGGCAAATTAAGATGTAACATGATGATGTTTGAGTTATGCTAACATAACATAAATAGCTGCGGTGGCTCAAGTGGTTCAGACGCTGAACTGCAGGCTGTGGAAGGTCGGTAGTTCAGCAGTTCGAGACCCGAGAGTGCCGCATGATGGAGTGAGCTCCCGTCTCTAGTTCCAGCTCCTGCCAACCTAGCAGTTCGAAAGCAAGAAATTGCAAGTAGATAAATAGGTACCACTTCGGTGGGAAGGTCACAGCGTTCCGTGCACCTTGGTGTTTAGTCAGGCCGGCCACATGACCACGGAAATGTCTTCGGACAGCGCTGGTTCTTCGGCTTTGAAATGGAGATGAGCACCGCAACCCTAGAGTCGGATTCAACTGGCTTTCGAGCAAGGGAACCTTTACCTTTACCTAACATAACATGGACAGGGCTTGCTGTTAAATTCCTCTCTATCAGTTTAGAACCTCATCTCCCATTCCCATGGATTTGAAAAAGTGTGCCTTGCACATGGAAGCTCATGCCTTGAACAAACCTTTGCTGGTCTTGGAGGGGCCACTGGACTCTTAAATCTGTTCTACGGCTTCGGACCAACATGGCTACCCACCTCGGTCTACTCTGCATTCAGTGATGCGTCCACTGTTGCACAATGTTGCTATGCACAAAGAAATGAATCAAGTCTCCAGGGCCAGTACTGTCCTTGCCACAAGATGTCATTCCATACAATCACAGAATAGTTGACTTCCACTCACAGATTACTAACGGGCCCCAAAGACCATTGATGAGATTCCTAGGTTTCTTTCTTGTTGCAGACCGGTGCGTCAAAATCAGGACACTTCCGTATCACCCGTAAATATTAATCCAGCCAGTTCTATGTTTTATCAAGAAATAACAGTGTCTTTCCTCCCGACGTAGTTGGCTGAAGCTAGAATGGCTGGATTAATATTTATGGTTCCTTAATGCCTCTGAAAGGAGCTGCGGTGGCTCAAGTGGTTAAGATGCTGAACTGCAGGCTGTGGAAGGTCAGTAGTTCAGCAGCTCGAGACCCAGGTGCCGCAAGACGGAGTGAGCTCCTGTCTCTAGTTCCAGCTCCTGCCAACCTAGCAGTTCGAAAGCAAGAAATTGCAAGTAGATAAATAGGTACCACTTTGGTGGGAAGGTAACAGCGTTCCGTGCGCCTTGGTGTTTAGTCATGCCGGCCACATGACCACGGAAACGTCTTCAGACAGCGCTGGCTCTTCGGCTTGGAAACAGAGATGAGCACCACAACCCTAGAGTCGGATTCGACTGGCTTTCGAGCAAGGGAACCTTTACCTAATGCCTCTGAATGTGGAGGTTTCCCCTCAGTCACCATGGCTAGTAGCCACTGATAGACTTATATCCTCCATGAATCTGTCTAATCCTCTTTTAAAGCTGTCTATGCCTGTGGCCATCACAACATCCCCTGGCAGCGAATTCCACATGTTAATCACTCTCTGTACAAAGTAGTATTTCCCTTTGTCCACCCTGAACCTACTGCCCATCAGCTTCATTGGACACCCTCAAATTCTAGTATTTTGGAAGAGGGAGAAAAAAATTCCCTTTGTCAACTCTCTCCACCGCAGGCATAATTTTATAAACCTCTATCGTGTCCCCCCTTGAGTGGTAGCTGGGAACAACGACTCAGTGGGACCGGAGGGCGTCCCTGGCACCCCCACTGCCCTTGGAGCAGCAGTGGGTAACAGGAGCTCAGGGGGGCAGAAGCACCCCCTCCTGGCTAGGAGAATGGCATTCCTACCCCTGTTATTGAACTCTGCAATGGTGCCACTGGAAAATTATTACCATCGTTCATAACTGAATAAAATCAGAAACAAGTTCAAAAAAGTGGAGCTGTGAATTAATCATTTGGTAAATATCACCCCAAATTGTAAGTAGCAGCAACACACAAAAACCATCAGCAGGGAAAAAAAACAAAAAGAAAACTGAAAAAAATCCGAGGGTTCCCCTGACCTCTTAGGCCTTAATACAAATTTGGCCTGACTGATTAACCTACTTAAACATATTAAATCTTGCAATTCGCAAGAAAGAGGGACAAAATGAATTATGCAGCGTCCTTACAACAAACCAGGAGTCTCTTGAGCAATGTTCTGCCTCCACTCTTTAGAAGAAGAAGAAGAGAAGAGATTGGATTTATACCCCACCCTTCACTCGGAGTCTCAGAGCAGCTTACAATCTCCTTTCCCTCCCTCTCCCCACAACAGACACTCTGTGAGGCAGGTGAGGCTGAGAGAGCTCTTTCCAGAACTGTCCTTGCGAGAACAGCTCTGACAGAACTATGGCATGCCCAAGGTCATCCAGCAGGCAGCTGCAAGTGGAGGAGTGGGGAATCAAATCCGGTTCTCCCAGTCTGCGCACTTAACCACTACACCAAACTGCCTCATTTTACATTTATCTGCATCAGCTAGTGTTGCCATTTCTGGGGTTGGAAATTCCTAGAGATTTGAGGGTGGAGTCGGGGGTTGCCTTTACAGCTTTGCAGCAGTGATGGAAAGTGCCGTCAAGTTGTAGCCGACCTGAAAGAATTTACGAGGCACAAGACATTCAGAGGTGGTTAGCTATTTGCCATTGCCTGGCTGCACAGTGACCCCGGAGAGCCAGTTTGGTGTCGTGGTTAGGAATGAGGACTCTAATCTGGGAGAACCGGGTTCGATTCCCCACTCCTCCACTTGCAGCTGCTGGTGTGACCTTGGGTCAGTCGCAAGTTCTTTCAGAGCTGTTCTCTCAAGGGCAGTTCTCAAAAGAGCTCTCTCAGCCCCACCTACCTCATGGGGTGTCTGTTGTGGGGAGGGGGAAGGGAAAGGAGACCGTAAGCTGGTCTGAGACTCCTTCGGGTAGTGAAGGGCAGGGTATAAATCCAGTCTGTTCTTCTCTTCAGGCTACCTGTCCAGGTCAGGACACCTTTGCAGCAGGTAAAACCAATCCTCCTCTAGTTGGGTCAGGTAATTAAATAATTTGGAGGGGGTAAGAAGCTATGGTTCTCTCACCTGCTGTCCGAATCCATACTATCCAAATCCACATCTCATCTCTTTGTCAGATACTGGGTCTGACCACTTTGGCAATAAGAGGGGAATGTAGATGCTAATCAGACTCTTCCTTCCTTAGCTCAATGTTGCACGTCACCTTTATGTTTCAGCCTGAAACCGGCAGAAACTTGGTAGTCCCTGTTTTTGCAGTGCCGCGCACGTAGACCAGGGGGCTTTGTGTTTGACAAACCTGCTGCAGAAAGACAGAGAGATAATAGCTTCTCCTTTTATTTTCGGATCTATAGGGGTGATCCGTCTGGCTGCCTTCTTACCGTGGGCAAGCCTCCAGACAGCTCTGTTAGTGAGAAAACCTGCTGAGCTCTCAATCTGTCCGCCTCCCTCTAGCTATATTGATAAAGCCTGAAAGTGAGATGGATGGGGCCCAAGACGCAGTCCTTGTTATGCAGCCGTAATTGAGGTTGTGCACAGTCGGCACTAAAGGGGGACAAATTCCGGGCCAAGAAAAGCTGGTGCCTTAGAAGCTGCATAAATTAAGCAAAATTAAGCACATTTTCATGGGGACGCACAAGTGGTCATGTACGGTTCTGAGGTTTTCCTTCCTTGACTATTGGAAACCATGATCACATTGGTTTTGGAGAAGTACTGCCCATTTCTTTTAAAACAATACATTGGGCTTTTCCGCCTCCTCATTTTCTTCGCTTGTCTATTTCTGCTGCTTTGGGTTTTTTTCCTCCCTGTTCTGCACATGTTTGGCTCCATCTAGTGGTTGATTCAATATTACATGGGTTCGTGTCTGGTATAAAAACCTACAGTTTAAATCTGCCGGGATGTATGCCGGCCATACACTGGTGTAATATGGCCTTGACCACTAGAGGTCCACAGCTCACAGACATCCGTGTTCGCAATTAATAATAAAATTGCATGCTGTCAAATCGCAAACATACTGACGATAACCCCTAATGGATTTTTCTAGGGAAGAGACAGGCAGAGGTGGTTTGCCACTGTCTTCCTCTGCACAGCAACCCTGGACTATCTTAGTGGTCTCCCATCCAAGTACTGAGCAGTTTCTGAGATCTGGTGGGACTGGGCTAGTCAGGGATATTCAGACTGCCAGATTCAGAATTCCTGTTTCCTTCCATTCTGGGCATGAGGCCTGCCCTGTGGTGAGACTCACAGTTTTCCCCATTCCTCTAGCAGCAGCTGTTTCAACCTGGAAACCACCTGCCAGTTCCAAACCCCAATGGGCAAGGGTCTTGCCCACTTTGCAGAAACATGGGGCAGCTGCCATGTGGGGGAAACAATGCTCAAAAAAGCCACAGGTGGCATGTCAAAGAGCCACATGGGGCTCCCAAGGCGCTGAGTGAGTATCACTGCATTAAATGAACATAGATCTGAAATAGATTCAGGTGGATCGCCATGTTGGTCTGAAGCAGCGGGACAAAGGTTGAGTCCAGGGGCACCTTTATGGTGGGGTCTCGGTTAATTAACCTCAGCATCCCACAATTAAGGATACATCTGCCGATCAGTCTCCAATTTTGGCATATCTATTTCCTTCGCTGTTTCCCCCCGGAATTAAACCCAAAGAAGTGGTAACTGCATAAACTAAGCTTTGGTCCGTGAATCTGTTAAACATCTTCATTATGCTGTATGCTAATTTACTGCTCACCCAATGCCTATATGTATGGACTGGTATTTTCCATTTCCATTGTATCTGAAGAAGCGTGAATGCACATGAAAGCTTATCGCTTGAATAAAACTTTGTTGGGCTTAAAGGTACCACTAGAACCAAACCTTGTTCTACAGATCTGAAATGTTATTTCTTTATCAGTTGCATATAGAATTCTAGAGTTGCAAAAGGCTTTCCAGAACATCTAGTCCCAATAAATAGGAACATAAGAACATAACAGAAGCCATAACAGAACGTCACTGCCCCAAACGTTAGATCACAAAAGAAGCCATGTTGGTTCAGGCCAATGGCCCATCCAGTCCAACACTCTGTGTCACACAGTGGCCCAAAACCAGGTGCCATCAGGAGGTCCACCAGCAGGGCCAGAACTCCAGAAGCCCTCCCACTGTTGCCCCCCAAGCACCAAGAAGACAGAGCTTCACTGCCACAGGCGGAGTGTTTCATCTATACCTTGTGCCTAAGAGCCACTCATAGACCTCTGCTCTTAAGAACATAAGAGAAGCCATGTTGGATCAGGCCAGAGTCCAACACTCTGTGTCACACAGGGGCCAAAACCCAGGTGCCATCAGAAGGTCTGCCATAAGAACATAAGAGAAGCCATGTTGGATCAGACCATTGGCCCTTCCAGTCCATCGCTCTGTGTCACACAGGGGCCAAAACCCAGGTGCCATCAGGAGGTCTGCCATAAGAACATAAGAGAAGCCATGTTGGATCAGACCACTGGCCCTTCCAGTCCATCGCTCTGTGTCACACAGTGGCCAAAATCCAGGTGCCATCAGGAGATCCACCATCGGGGCTAGAACTCCAGAAGCCCTCACACTCTTGTCCCCCAAGCACCAAGAATACAGAACATCATCGCCCCAAATGTAAGAACATAAGAGAAGCCATGTTGGATCAGGCCAATGGCCCATCCAGTCCAACACTCTGTGTCACACAGTGGCCCGAGCCCAGGTGCCTTCAGGAGGTACACCAGTGGGGCCAGAACTCCAGAAGCCCTCCCACTGTTGACCCCCAAGCACCAAGAATACAGAGCATCACTGCCTTAGAATTAACAACCTAAGAGAAGCCATGTTGGATCAGGCCAATGGCCCATCCAGTCCAACACTCTGTGTTCTACAGTAGCCAAAACCCAGGTGCCCTCAGGAGGTCCACCAGTGGGAACACTTACAGCCTTGTGGGGGCTTCAATGGTTTGATCCCATCCTTGTCACCGGTATCACTTTTTTGTAGTTCATGTCTGGTGGAAATGAATGGGAAAACGCACACGTAGGCTGGGTTTTGGCCATGAACTCCTGAGACCGTTAAGTTCCATTAGCTGGACAGCAAATTAGAAGCCAAAAGGCTAGTTACTGCTGTTCACTAAGGTGAGCCAAAATATTAACATACTTTTCAATATATTATAACCCCAAGGACTATAGCACTTTGTAGCTTCAGGCAATGAACCATAAATCTATATTGCAAAGTGCTAAGGGTTTTTGTCGTTGCAGTGAGGTCTCTGGGAGGGGTTAGCTGAAGCTGCCTAGAACATTTCCCCCTTTCCTGAATCTTAAAATGATGTCAGGTGGTGCATTCCTGCCAAGATGAACTTGTTCATTCAATGCCTTAATAATATTCGCCCTGCAGCATTAAAGCAGTATCCCCCAAATTTCTGATGGCTGAGGTGACTGGCCCCGCTGGTGGACCTCCTGATGGCAGCTGGGTGTTGGCCACTGCATGACACAGAGTGTTGGACTGGATGGGCCTTCAGCCTGATCCAATCTGGCTTCTCTTATGTTCTTATGTCTGGGGCTGTGATGCTCTGTCTTCTTGCTGCTTGAGGGACAACAGTGGGAAGGCTTCTGGTGTTCTGGCCCCACTGGTGGACCTCCTGATGGCACCTGGGTTTGGGCCACTGTGTGACACAGAGTGTTGGACTGGATGGGCCATTGGCCTGGTCCAACATGGCTTCTCTTGTGATCTAATGTTTGGGGCAGTGACGTTCTGTCTTCTTGGTGCTTGGAGGGGGGCCAGAGTGAGAGGGCTTCTGGAGTTCTGGCCCTGCTGGTGGACCTCCTGATGGCACCTGGGTTTTGGCTTCTGGCTGCCCAAAGACAGGATGGGCCATTGGCCTGATCCAACATGGTTTCTCTTATGTTCTTATAAAGTGTGTTCCATTGGCAGTGTTTTCCACAGGCGGAAGGAGCTTTGCCTCAGGGGAGGCACCTTCCTGTGGTGGGGTATGCTAATGGGATGGATCCATGGGATTCGACCCATTTATTTTGTGTGATGTGACTGCTAGGAAATGCTGAAGGCAGCAGGAAAAGAGGAAGACCTGACATGAGATGGATTGACTCAATCAAGGAAGCCGCGGGCCCTCAGTTTGCAAGACGCAAGCAAGGCTGTTAATGGTAGGACATAACGGTAGGACATTTTGGAGGCCATTAATCTGTAGACGTGAGTCAGAAATGACTTGATGTCATCACACACACATGCACAAACATACACAAAATTTGCGTAACAGTAAGTATAATTCACTTGCCGAGGATCTGTCTCGCTGTCGTTCTCTGAGAAATATTCTCTGTTACTATGTATGGATGTGGAAGTTGGACAATGAAGAAAGCCAACAGGAAGAAAGTTGAAAATGGGTAGCCGTGCCAGTCTGTCTGGAGCAGCGGAAAAGAGCCAGAGTCCCAGAGCACCTGACAGACTAACAACATTTGTGGCAGGGGAGGGGCTTTCGTGAGTCACGGCTCACTTCTATGGAGCCAGTTGGGTGTAGTGGTTAAGTGCGCGGACTCTCATCTGGGAGAGCCGGGTTTGATTCCCCACTCCTCCACTTGCACCTGCTGATGTGACCTTGGGTCAGTCACAAGCTCTGGCACAGCTGTTCTCTCAAGGACAGTTTCTGTCAGAAGTTCTCTCAGCCCCGCCTACCTCACAGGGTGTCTGTTGTGGGGAGGGGAAGGGAAAGGAGTTTGTAAGCCGCTCTGAGACGCCTTTGGGCAGTGAAGGGCATGTTACGTCTTAATCTTCCTCTTCTTCTTCTTCATGAGTCACATCTCGCTTCTACGGAGACAGAGCGAGACGGGCAGCCGTGTCAGTCTGTCAGTAGCAGTAGAGAAGAGCCCAGTCGCACCTTAAAGGCTAACAAACCAACTCACATTCTAGCTGCATCTGAAGAAGGAAGAAGGTTGATTCATCTGAAATGTGGTGCGCGAGGAGAGTTTTGCGGATTCTGTGGACGGGGAAGAAAAAAAAGTGGGTTCTAGGTCAAGTTAAGCCTGAACTCTCCCTAGAATCTAAAATGACTAAACTGAGGCTGTTGTTATTTGGTTATGAGATGACGAGGATCACTAGAAAAGACAATACTGCTAGGAAAAAACGGAAGGCAGCAGGAAAAGGGGAAGAAACCAGATGAGATCGATGGACTCCATCAAGGAAGGCGTGGCCCTCAGCCTGCAAGACCCGAGCAAGGCTGTGAACGAGAGCCTTGTGTATTAAACTGTTAGTCAAGCCTATACATTGCCATGTTAAGCTTGACTCTGAATGTGGCTCTTCATCTGTCGCATTACCATTGGCTGGTTTCTGCGAAACCTCTGTCAATATCCAATCGCTGTGTGAAAATGTAGCTAAGAGGGAACAGTCCTGATTGGTCTTTATCCCTGTGTTTCGATTGGTCTTTAACATGTTCTGGGAGTGGCTTTGAAAGCCCGGGAGAGTTTAATAAGGGAGCTGTGCTCCACTTGTTTGCGGTGTGTTCCTGAGTTGGTGTTGCCGTTTGATAAAGCTGAAATCACTTGTTGAGCTTATTCCGTTGTTAAGTCTCATACTTAACAGAGAGGATTTTTTGGAGGTCAGAAGAAGAGGTAATTCAGAAGAAGAAGAAGAAAGAAGAGGAGGAGGAGGAGGAGATTGGATTTATACCCCGCTCTTCACGCGGAGTCTCAGAGCAGCTCACAATCTCCTTCCCTTCCTCTCCCTGCAACAGACACCCTGTGAGGTAGGCGAGGCTAAGAGAACTCTTTTGGGAACTGCTTGTAATGTATCCATCTCAGAACATGTGCTCAGGGCAGCCATGTGCTCGGACCGGTTCCAGCCGGTCCGACATGTGGCCGGGCAAAGTGCCTGAGCTTCGCTCCAGAGGACAATGGACAGTAGGACCCTAGTTCCCTTCCAATCAGGGAGCCAGAATTCTAGGGGATAATTCAATCGATGCAAATAGTCCAATCACGGGGTGCTGTGTGTGTTGGGGTGTGGTTTTCTTTGGGAATAAAAGCTGGTCTGCGAGCCGGCTTCACTTGTCTTGTTTCTGATCTAATAAAGAAGTATGAGAGCTGAAATCCCTCGTCAGTCTCATTACTTTTCACTGCTCTTGAGAGAACTGTGACTGACCCAAGGTCACACCAGCAGCTGCATGTGGAGGACTGGAGAATCAAACCTAGTTCTCTCAGATTAGAATCCACACTCCTAACCACTACACCAAACTGGCTTCATTGGGTTGCCATGTTGGAAGCAACTTGGTGGTACTTAATACAGAGGCAGTGATTTAGGTATGCCTGAAAGAATTAGGCATGTCAGAGACATCAGGGGTGACACTCTGGTTTGTGGGTAAAGTCTCTATGGTAGAATTAGCTTCTACCATAGAGAGTTTCCCCCAAAACCAGAGAGTCCCCCTGACATCACCAACTTGCCTATGTCACTTCCAGGTGACGTAGGCAAGTTGCATTTATTTCTGGCTTCTTGCTTATTTTGGGGGGTAATTCCCCCCCACTGGCCAGCTGGCCAGCAGCAGAGAGGACTGCCCAAAACCGTGGGACCCCCGCCCACACCGGGGAGGGGTCTGGTATCCCTAGTGTGATAGCTAACAGATGGCTGCCCAAAGAGTGTAGTTAGGGCACGGGGATATATGGAAGGAGATGGCCCTTTCAGGCCATTTTGACTGAAGCTTGGACCAACGTCTGTAAGAAGGCGAATTCTGTTCTCTATAACTTTCCTATGACTTCTCCCATGGGGTATTTATTAAGCTGTTTGACTATCAATGGGTGTGGAAGGGACTCGAGTATTGTTTTACGCTGGGCGGGCGTCTATCTCCTTGACCTGTTTTGTCAGGAGGCTAAAATATTATCTTTTCGAAAAGGGCTGCGGTCTTTTCTCCTTTGAAGTGTATTCACGAGCCTGAAAGATAAACATTTTCGGAGGCGAAGATACCACACCCCCGTGTGAGGCTGATCGGTGTCATGGGAGAACCAGACTAGAAGTGGTACGTCCTGTATTTATATATGGATTTGACCCAATCCAGTGGAAAGAGGGCGGCAAGGCAGGGCCCTTTCTAAAAGGAAGCGAGGGTGTGGAGGTCAACAGTGCAAAATCCGCCCTCCTTCCTAGGGTCGTCAGGTACTCCCTGGCCACTGGCTGGCTGTGTATTATTATTACTGCAATCAGGGTCTCAACGTTGACTCACCCTTCCCGGACCAAAGGATGCCAGGCTAGCTACAACCAGGGCCAGAGCGTTCTTGGTGGTGGCTCCGCTCTGGTGGAACGAGCTCCCGGAGGAGATCAGGGCCCTGCGGGACCTTCTGCAGTTCCGCAGGGCCTGCAAGATGGAGCTTTTCCGCCAGGCCTTCAACTAGGAGCCGCCCCAGGTGGAAAACCCTGCCCCCTGGAATCTTTGAAGCCGCCTGAGCCAGCCGCACGATATTAGATTGCGACTGACCACTAGGAAGGCATCGAAGCTGAAGGTCATCTTGTTAAATTATTACGGCTAATGACATCTGGATTGTATTGGTTAGCACTTTTTAATGTTGTACTGTTTTGTGATTTTATGATTATTATTGTATTGGTTAGCACCTTTTAATGTTGTACTGTTTTGTGATTTTATGATTGCTGTTTTAAATTTCTGGAAGCCATCCTGAGCCGGCTATCGCTGGGAGGGCAGGGTATAAGTTTGATAAATATATCATCATCATCATCATCATCATCATCATCATCATCATCATCATCATCATCATCATCATCATCATCATCATCATCATGTTGCCCTATCCCAGCTTGGGCCAGGCTCTGGGCGATGCGCAAGGCACAATGCCATGAAATATAAAAAACATTAAACTTCAGGATACAACTTGATAAAAATTACAGTACAGAATAAAAATCCAAGATGGCAATTTCCCTATATTATTTGTCACAGTTCCGGACTACTGGCTCCTTTTCTGGGCAGGGTGGGGAGGGGACTCAAAACAGAAAAGGGGGGGGAGGAAGGGTGTCAGCCGATGGGGTAACTGTTGCTGCCTTCAGTCAAAAGCCCAATGGAACACCTCTGCCTTACAGGCCCTCAGGGCCCTGATGTCACCAGGTTGGGGCCAGAACCGAGGAGGCCCTGGCACTGGTTGGGGTTGTTAGCTCCAGGCTGGGAAACTCCTGGAGATTTCCAGGTGGAGCCTAAGGAGGGCAAGGACCTTTGGGCTCTTTTGGATCGCTCCAAAGCCTCACTTAGCCCAATATCCTGGTTCCCACAGTGGCGGGGTTGCCAGGTGCCTTCTGGCTACCAGTGGGTGATGGAGGATTCAGGTTGCCAACTCCAGGTTGAGGAACTCCTGGAGATTTGAGGATGGAGCCTGGAGAAGACAGGGACCTTAGCGGAGTACAATGCCATAAAGTCCATCCTCTAAAGCAGCCGTTTTCTCCAGGGGAACTGATCTCTGTAGTCTGGAGATGAGCTGTAATTCCGGGGGATCTTCAGGTCCCACCTGGAGGCTGGCATCCCCACTTCTTCCTCTTGCTAACCTTCTACTAGAGCCCATTCTGAGGCGAGCAGCATCAGCTAGAGGGGAAACCCTTTGCACGCCTTATCCCTTTTGATGTTCAAGACCCAACTCAATCCCTGCAATCTCTCCACATCTGAGGCAGGACTGTGTTCAAGGACCCAGATCCTCTGTTGTCACAATGACCTTGCTTTCCAATCTGGTCTGTTTCTACAAATTCATGAATCGCAGCGAGTCTGATTACCATCTTTTTGCCCCCCGGCAGAACTGTTTAACCTTTTGCCGCTGCACGACATGCAGATATTTAGCAAGCAATTCATTCCCCGTCACTGCCTGTCCATGCCAGGAAAATCTTAGTCCCTTGCATTTCTTTGTGTTAAGGAACAGCCAATGGCATAAGAATAGAAGTAGAGCCTGCTGGGCCAGACCACTGGGCCATCTAGCCCAGAACATGGCAACCAACTCCAGGTTTGGAAATACCTAGAGATATGATGTTATCGATGCAAGAAACGTGAAATCAAGCAAACTCCGGAGGACGACGGAAGACAGGAGGGCCTGGTGTGATGTGGTCCATGGGGTTGCAAAGAGTTGGACTCGACTGTGCGACTGAACAACAACAACGACAACAACAGAGATTAGAGGGTGGAGCCTGGGAGAGTGGAGTTTACGGAGGGGAGGGACCTTGGGAGGGTATAATGCAACTAGGGTTGCAGGGTCCCCCCCCCCGGCCACTGGAGGGGGAAGGGGGTTAGGGTTAGATCCAGGCTGGAGAACCCCTGGAGATTTTGGAGTGGAACCTGGGGAGGACAGAGACCTCAGTGGGGTATAGTACCATACAGACCACCCTCCAAAGCATCCATTTTCTCCAGGGAAAATGATGTCCGTAGTCTGGAAATGAGCTGTAACTCTGGCAATCCCCAGGTTCCACTGGGAGGGTGGCCGGCATCCATAAACACAATGCCGCCTACCTACCAAATCAGCCCTATGCTCTAGGAGGTGGAATAAATGTTTTAAATACATAAATAAGCAAATTTATGTTGTCTGAAGATCAGTTGTAATTCTGGGAGATCTCCGTCCCCCCCCCCCGCACCTGGAGGTTGGCAACCCTACACTGAGGGGTTAGAGAGATTCATGGAGGAGAGATCCATCAAGGACTATCAGCCGTGGTGACTGAAGGGAGCCTCCATATACAGAGGCAGCAAACCTTTGAGTATCAAAGCTAGCAGTAGGGGAGTCAGGACCGGGAGGAGGCCTTTGCCTCTATGCCCGGTTCGCTTGGCCTTCCAGGCCAACAAGTTGGCTGCTGTATGAAGCAATATGTTGGAGCTGATGTAGGTGTGTTGGCATTTCCTCTTGACAGAACTATAGGGGGAAGCAAATCATCCCTAGCTACAGTACAAGAAAACCTCCATAGTAGCTAGAGAGAAGTTAATGAGGAGAACAGCATCACAGGGCTCCAATTCTCGCTGTAAATACACCTGTAAGTAGACACCCCTGGTGAAACGAATATTCACAAGTATTCCAAATCTGCCTCCCCTCCCCACATTGCTCATATCTACACCGATTTCACACAACATCACAGTCTCCAATTCTTGATGTAAATACACCTGTAAGTAGACACCCCTGGTGAAACGAATATTCGCAAGCATTCTAAATCTGCCTTCCCTCTCTGCATTGCTCATATCTACACCGATTTCACACAATATCACCATCTCCAATTCTTGGTGCAAATACGCCTGTAGTAGACACCCCTGATGAAATGAATATTCGCGAGCATTTGAAATCTGCCTCCCCTCCCTGAACGGCTCAGATCTACTCGAATTTCACCCAACATCATAGGGCTCCGATTCTTGGTACAAACACACCCGTAGTAGACACCTCTGGCAAAACGAATATTCGCAAGCCTTCGAAATCTGCCTCCCTTCCCTGCACTGCTCAGATCTAGAGTGCGAAATGCTAGCTGAAAATTCCCATTCGCATTTTAGAGGCGACAACTCTGCCTCACAATCTGAGTGACAATCCAGATGTGATGCTGTTACATCTGTAGCTGGCTCATCCTAGCATTTTTAAAAAGGACAATAGCGGTCAGTTGCAGGGGAAAGGAGTGTCAGTTTGGATCGGGGCTGCGGTGTGATGTGAGAAGGATGCTAACCCTTCCTCCCTTGCCATTTTGCCATTTGCAACTGACCTCCTCCCCAGCACTGTAATTTCCCTTGCAAGAGAAAAAAAAGACAAGAAAAGAAGTAGGTTCCCATCTTAGTTTTCTCTTTGAGGACTAATAATAGCCTCAGGTTCTGTTGGCACAACTGTTGGGGGCGGGGGAGGGTTAAATGTCCCGATTGTTTTGGCTGTTAGCTGTCTAGTAGAAAATACCACGGTATTTTACCCATTAAGAGCTGTCAAATGCTTAATAGCGTTGCGTGTCAGCTATGTGATACCGAAACATTATTGCATATTATTGTCAGATAAAAATAACAGGATGCATTAAATTCTAAACAGCTTTGAATGTCAACTATCAAACCCTAGTGCATACACCAGCTGTCAAATACTGAAATCAAACAGCTCTACTGTGTCAACTTTACTGGGACAAAATGATTCAGAAAGAAGCTCGGGGTAAAGGGTTAAGGACTGTAGACTATACCACTGTGAATAGTTCACACTATCTATTGCCGTTAAGTAGGTTCCTGCTATGCAATTTTTGCATTCTTTAATGTGTAATGTTAATACTTATGCCCTGTTTCCCCACTTTGTCTGATCTCTGGTTGGTTCCAGATTTCTACGAGTCAAATCCTATTGCATTGTCTATCGGATGTCCCATCCTGTTGATCATATTGACCTGTTCTGTATCATCTGCCCGATGTCCCAGTGAGAAAGATGGACTACAAATAACGTTAGTTTGTGAAAAAATAAATGATAAACTCTTGGCAGCAAATCGTTGGTGAACATTCGCTTATCCTGGGAACAGCTTGAGAATATTTCGTTGGCGTGAGCGACTCAGCATGTTTGGACACTGGGGGGCACTACATCGCTCCAAGTGTGTATAGGTGTGTGTATCTCCTTGAATGGGATGCCTCTCTTTGTGTTAACCTGGGAGGTGGACTCCATCAAGGAAGCCGCGGCCCTCTGTTGGCAAGACCCGGGCAAGGCTGTTAATGAGAGGATGTTTCGGAGGACATTGATTCATGGGGTCGCCATACGTCGGAAGTGACTTGATGGCACTTAACGCGCGCACATGCATGTGCCCACATTCTATTGTACTGCATGAGTATTTTAACTTGGTTTTTAATAGTTCGAAGGATGTCTTTTTTGTTTGCTTTTCATAGTTTTCGAATGTGTTTCTACTTATGTACGTTTTTAATCTGGTGGCCCTGAAGAGGGCGGAAAGGAGGGCTTATAAATTTGATAAATATATACATAAATAAACAGATATCTCTGACGTTGAGGAGAATGTAGCCTTCCCATTAATTCTGACCTGGAGAAAACACTGGAACTTTAGGTCTGACCATGACCATACCATACCCATTTTTTCTTCCATTTCTTAAGGAAGCCACCGGGGGAAACGATCATGAGAAGTGACACAGGAAAGTGAGATATTCTCACTGCAATGGGGATGACGTTTTTGCAAAACATGGAAGGGTAACATATTGGGTGACATGTAGTGGTTAAGTGCGCGGACTCTAATCTGGGAGAACCGGGTTTGATTCCCCTGTCAAAAACGCTTATTTCATGTTTCTCACTGAATCCATTGTTATGTGTTCCCTAACCTGCTTTGCGCTTGCGTAGGTATGCAGGCAGTAACGTGGGAGCTTCTTCCCTGCCGCTCTTCCTTATCACAGTGGCCTTGAATGTAGGCTTTGGGCTATTCTTGTGTTGATGAGAATTTTCCAGTTCTGGGAAGGCGAAGGGAGGGGGGAGTGGTCTCCCGCTCATGAAGTATATCTCCCGCCGGGAGTTTCCCGCGCGCGCGCTCAAAGCTTATTTGCTAGTCGCCTATATGCATCACACTATAAGTTTGCTTGCATTGCTTTTGCCGCCATTCCTGACAATGACCTCCTACTGTGGGTTTTAGCATTGTAATCCAATAAAAGCCTTTCGTTTGAGAAAGAATGCCTGGACCTACTTGCTTTTGAACCTGACATCCCCGCTCCTCCACTTGCAGCTGCTGGATGACCTTGGGCAAGCCATAGCTCTGTCAGAGCTGTTCGCTTAAGGACAGTTCTGGAAAGAGCCCTCTCAGCCCCACCTACCTCACAGGGTGTCTATTG
The DNA here is from genome assembly GCA_029375565.1 of Gekko gecko. Lineage (NCBI taxonomy): Eukaryota > Metazoa > Chordata > Lepidosauria > Squamata > Gekkonidae > Gekko > Gekko gecko. The sequence continues at coordinate 231,331,448 of JAPDNY010000003.1, forward strand.
CGGGGAGGGGAAGGGAAAAGAGTTTGTAAGCCACTCTGAGACTCTGAGTGAAGGGCGGGGTATAAATCCAATCTCCTCCTCCTCCTCCTCCTCCTCCTCCTCCTCCTCCTCCTCTTCTTCTTCTTCTTCTTCTTCTTCTTCTTCTTCTTCTTCTTCTTCTTCTTCTTCTTCTTCTTCTTCTTCTTCTTCTTCTTCTTCTTCTTCTTCTTCTTCTTCTTCTTCTTCTTCTTCTTCTTCTTCTGGATGCCAGCCTCCAAATGGGACCTGGGGTTCCCCTGGAATTTCAGCTCATCTCCAGACTACAGAGCTCAGATCCCCTGGAGAAAATGGCTGCTTCGGAGGGTGGACTCTGTGGCATTGTATCTCGCTGAGGTCCCTGTCCTCCCCAGGCACCATCCACAAATCTCCAGGAGTTTCCCAGCCTGGATCTGGCAACCCCATCCCTTGCTGGTGGCCAGAGGGTACCTGGCAATCCTCGTGACAGACCAGAGGCCTCGTACCTAGACAATGCCAGAAATCCAGAGCCAGCCCTGAATTAACCTTTGAGCAAAACAAAGAGATCTGACCTATGGGCGGTTGCAGAATTGTCTGTTTTTGCTCACCCTTCGGGTAAACATTCATTTCGACCAGGATGTCATTCGGCACCGTTGGCTCTCCCCGTGTCCTCTTAAAAGTGAGATTTTGGTACTTTCCTCTTGCCAGGAGAGACAACAAAGGAAACAGACTGTGGAGGCAGATAGGAAAGGCTGTGGAAGAAGTGGATGGGAGGGGAACGAAATTAAGTTTTCCACAATACTATAATAATGAAGGAGAGTTATGATTAAGGGAGGAAGAATGTGGAAAACACAGAACAATGAGTTCCTCTGAATGCTCGTTTGTTTGAACAGCTGACTCCTGAACAAATGAAGCTGCCATACAGGGAGTCGAGTGGTGTCACACCCTTGGGTCATTTATCCTCTGGTAAGCACCAGTGTGGTGTAGGAGCTAGAGAGTTGGGGTAGGACCTGGGAGACCAAAGGTTCAAATCCCCACCCTGCCTTAAAGCTTACTGTGTGATCTTTCTCTTAACCTGACCTACCTTATAGGGTTATTGTGAACATAAGAGAAGCCAATGTTGGATCAGGCCAAAGGCCCATCCAGTCTAACACTCTGCCACGCAGTGGTCAAAAATACCAAGTGCCATCAGGAGGTCCAGCAGTGGGGTCAGGACACTAGAAGCCCTCCCACTGCTGCCCCCTCAAAGACCAAGAATACAGAGCATCACTTGCCCCAGACTGAGAGTTCCTATCTATACCTTGTGGCTAATAGCCACTGATAGACCTTTGCTCCATATGTCCCCTTCACTGACAGCTTTCAAGAAGAGGCTGGATGATTGTATGATCACTGACTCTTGGGTTTTTAGAGGTTATCTTTTCTTTCTCCTGTAGATTGTAGTTCCCCATCCTGGAATTTTCTGTTGTAGTTTTGTAGTAAATAGAAAAAGCAATAAAAAATCCCCTTCTAGGGGCCAAAAAAAAGAGGCTGAATGAATATTTGTCAGAGATGCTTTAGGCTGGTCCTGCATTGGGCAGCGGTTGGACTTCCGGAAGGGATTGGATTTCTGGAGTGGTGTCCAAAGACCTGAGTCAGATTGGGGTGACAAGAGAGAGGAAGTCCTACGACTGATAGATAACTTAAAAACTGATAAATCACCAGGCCCGGATGGCATTCATCCGAGAGTTCTGAAAGAACTCAAATGTGAACTTGTGGATCTCCTTACAAAAATATGTAATCTTTCATTAAAATCTGCCTCCATTCCTGAGGACTGGAAGGTAGCTAATGTCACTCCCATCTTTAAAAAGGGTTCCAGAGGAGATCTGGGAAATTACAGGCCAGTCAGTCTGATGTCAATACCGGGTAAGTTGGTGGAAACTGTTATTAAGGAAAGAATTAGTCGGCACATAAGAACATAAGAACATAAGAACATAAGAGAAGCCAATGTTGAATCAGGCCAATGGCCCATCTAGTCCAACACTCTGTCACACAGCGGCCAAAATATACCAGGTGCCATCAGGAGGTCCAGCAGTGGGGCCATGATGAACAAAAACTATTGAGGCAGACTCAGCATGGGTTCTGTAAGGGAAGATCTTGTCTCAGTAACCTGTTAGTGTTCTTTGAGGGGGTGAACAAACATGTGGACAAGGGGAACTCAATTGATATTGTTTATCTTGACTTCCAGAAAGCTTTTGATAAAGTTCCACATCAAAGGCTCCTAAGCAAGCTCAAAAATCACAGGATAAAAGGACAAGCCCTTTTGTGGATCAAAAACTGGCTAATTAATAGGAAGCAGAGAGTGAGTATAAATGGGCACTTTTCTCAGTGGAGGGTGGTAAGCAGTGGTATACCGCAGGGATCAGTACTTGGTCCAATGCTTTTTAACTTGTTCACTAATGATTTGGAGTTGGGAGTAAGCGGTGAAGTGGCTAAATTTGCAGATGATATGAAGTTGTTCAGGGTGGTGAAAATCAGGGAGGATTGTGAGGCACTCCAAAGAGATCTGTTGAGGATGGGCGAGTGTGCGTCAATGTGGCAAATGGGGTTCAGTGTGGCCAAGTGCAAGGTGATGCACATTGGAGCCAAAAATCCTAACTATAAATACATGTTGATGGGGTCCGAACTGGCAGAGACTGAAAAAGAGAGAGATCTTGAAGTCATAGTAGATAGCTCACTGAAAATGTCTAGACAGTGTGCGACTGCAATAAAAAAGGCCAACGCTATGCGGGGGATTACTAGGAAGGGTATTGAAAACAGATCAGTCAATATCATAAATCAATGGTGTGACCTCATTTGGAATAGTGTGTACAGTTCTGGTCACCACATCTTATAGAGGGTATTATAGCTTTGGAAAAGGTGCAGAAAAGGGCAACTAGAATGATAAAAGGGTTGGAGAACTTTCCCTATGAGGAACTTGGGGCTCTTTAGTTTGGAGAAATGATGGCTGAGGGGTGACATGATCAAGGTTTATAAGATTATGCATGGGATAGAGCAGGTTGAGAAAGAGGTACTTTTCTCCGTTTCTCACAATATAAGAACTCGGGGGCACTCAATGAAATTGCTGAGCAGTCGGGTTAGAATGGATAAAAGGAAGTACTTCTTCACCCAAAGAGTGATTAACACTTGGAATTCACTGCCACAGGAGGTGGTGGTGGCTATAAGCACAGACAGCTTCAAGAGGGAATTAGATAAATATTTGGAGCAGAGGTCCACCAGTGGCTATTAGCCACAAGGTATAGATAGGAACTCTCAGTCTGGGGCAAGTGATGCTCTGTATTCTTGGTGCTTGGTGGGAGGGCAACAGTGGGAGGGCTTCTTGGTGGAAGGGCAACAGTGGGAGGGCTTCTAGTGTCCTGGCCTCACTGGTGGACCTCCTGATGGCACCTGGTATTTTTGGCCACTGTGTGACAGAGTGTTGGACTGGATAGGCCATTGGCCTGATCCAATATTGGCTTCTCTTATGTTCTTAAGTTCTTATGGATTCTAGATGGTCTATATGGCCCCTTCCAACTCTTATGATTCTATGTTTATCCAATTCCCTATTTGCATTTTGTTTTAGATTGTGAGAACTGTTGGCAGAGTTTAAACATGCTGAGGAATGGAGCACCGTTTAAATGAAATAACTCAGTTTATGAAAGAAGACATAAATTCTGATAGAACAGAGGAGAGGGAGAGAGGCCTAACTAACTGACTAACTGCTGTGAGAGACAGGAATAGGGGGGGGGCTCAGTTGGAGCAGGAAGTCTCCAAAGAACCAATCCGGAGACAGGAAGCAGACAATTTGAAATTGTGGGAAGTCCCTAATCTCGCTATGCTAACTAGCAATCCTTCACCTGTCCCCTATAGGTTGTTCTTCTGATCGTCTTCAAGTAGGTGCCCTATAAACCTTGTACATTCCAACAAGAACAGGGCTGGCGATAATGAGAGTGTGCATCCCTGTTTGAATTCTTAAGCACAAAAACAATTTCTGGCCATGCTGTAGAAGGCTTCCACTCTGATTTCCCGTTCTTCCCATGTGAAGTCTATTTGCTGAGGAATAGCAATAGACACATAAGCCATTCTGCCCAGAATCTACATTTAGCCGGTAAGTTTATGACCCAAGACAGAACTTTGGACATCCAAGCGTGCCTCATTTTGAAAAGGATCCATTACGCTGTGGGGGTCATTGCTGGACTCCAGAAAGTACAAACAGCGACTTGAAAATAGGAATGGCTGCAAAAATCATGGGAGCTAATTCTTCTTGTCACATTAACATTTTGCAGAAGAGAAACGGCTGGATTTAGAGTAATAATCCGGAGTGTTCATGCTCCGTATCCTATATTTAGAAGCACTAAGCTTAATGATGTTTTCTCTCCGTAAATTAGTTGTTTCGACTACTCTGTCACGAAGGCAATCATCCAGATATATAACTTCATTTTAAAAAATTAGCTCATCTGAAACTTCTGCCTCCACGCAGATTGTTCTGCCTCCTGTGACTGAATAGATCGTCTTTCCCATCCAGTCTTCTTACAAACACTTTGCAAACCACCTGTGCTAAAAACAGCCTGTTCAGCAAAATGGCAGTGGGAAACTTCCTGACCGTTAGAGCGGTTCTTCAGTGGAACAGGCTTCCTCGGGAGGTGGTGGGCTCTCCTTCTTTGGAGGTTTTCAAACAGGGGCTAGATGGCCATCTGACAGCAATGCTGATTCTGTGAACTCAGGCAGATCATGAGAGGGAGGGCAGGCAGGGTTGCCTCAGGGCTTAGTTCTCGTGGCCCTTTCTTACACACCAAAGGAAATGCTGATCACCACTTTGGGCTCAGGAACCAATTTCTCTCCAGGCTAGTTTGGCCAGGGATTCTGGAAGGTTTTTTTAACCATCTTCTGGGCATGGAACAGGGGTCATTGGGGGCGTGGGGGGAGGTATTTGTGAATTTCCTGCATTGTGCAGGGGGTTGGACTAGATGACCCCGGAGGTCCCTTCCAACTCTATGATTCTGTGAAGCCATTCTGTGAAGCCATGAACTGCCGAGCCCTTTCCCTTTGGGCTCCCAAGAGTCTGGAAAACCCATTGGCTGTCCTGAGTCTCCACTTGGCGACTCTGCTCCTTTCTGTAACTTCCCAGGGTTACCAAAAACAAACTAGGTGGTAACCACTGTGACTGACAACTAGGAAAGAATCTCCTGTTAAATAGAGTCATGCATCTAGCACTCTGTACCTGCACTGAAGTCTAGAGGCTCCACTTAGTTGCCATACCTCCTGCTTCACTGCTGTAAACTAGTGTGTGGGCAATCTATTGCGATATTGCAGTTTCAAGCTGTTCTGCACCAGGGATGATGAGCTTACACACAACCCTCCCCATTACCAAATTTTGAGAGAACAAAACCAAAGAGGCATGGTGTGCTTCAGCAGATGAAGCTTAGAGCATTCAAAACATAAGAAAGTTTAATAAATGAATAAAAATAATACACTTGGTCTGTTCAAGCATTTGGGCTGAGCGAGGGTGCAAAGAAAAGGTGAAAAGACACAGCCCAGGGGTCCCCAACTTTTTGTGTCTGTGGGCTCCTTTGGAGTTCTGACACAGGATGGTGGGCACAACCATAAAATAAAGAAGAAGAAGAAGAAGAAGAAGAAGAAGAAGAAGAAGGAGGAGAGAGAGAGAGAGAGAGAGAGAGAGAGAGAGAGAGAGAGAGAGAGAGAGAGAGAGAGAGAGGGAGAGAAATTGGATTTATACTCTGCCTGTCACTTCCCAAAGGATACTCAGAGTGGCTTACGCTCTCCTTTTCCTTCCCCTCCCCACAACAGACACCGTAGATGGGGCTGAGAGAGCAGCTCTGAAAGAACTTGTAGCAGACCCAAGGTCACATCAACAGGTGCATGTGGAGGAGTGGGGAATGAAACCCAGTTCTTCCAGAGTAGAGTCTGCACTCCTCCTAACCACTATACCAAAGTGGGGTTCCTAGATAAAGGCTTAGTCTTGTGTGGCTTGTGACTCCCATAAGATAATAGAGCTTATTCTCTGTATCCAGAGAGTTTATAAACTCCTCTTGGGAGAATTCATATCTCCAGGGGTCGTTTTGATCTCCCTGTCTCTAAAGGGAAGAGAATGCATTCTAGCCATTTAGTTGAATACGGACCAGTCAGTCCTCCCCCAATTCAAAAGTAATAACAGTGTCTCAGTTAATTACATTCAGCGTTCCACAATCAGTACAATCAATCAATAGTTTATTATGATCCAAGATCAGAAGTCAAGATCATCATTCCACAATCACTAACAGGATCAGTTTCTCAGTTTGCAAGGGTATCTCAACTCATCAGTCTCTGATTTTGATATAGTTCTTTCCTTCACTATGTCTCCCCCCCCGCCCCGGAATCAAATCCAAACAAATGATGGCCATATAACCTAAGCTCATTATTCCATTTGGGTCATATAAACTTCATCAGAGAAGTAATTGATATCCCCATGCTTGAGAAGAGATGGATGGATGTTAGACTAGATGGACCAAGGGGTTAGATACAGCAGGGCTCTTATGTTATTCTTGGGCTAGATCAGGGATTTTTTTTTCCCCTGGGAGAATGCACCAAAATGGAGTTCCAGAACCTCTTCGACAAAATTCTTTTAAAAACGTTTAAAAGTTCATCAGTATACAGATTGAAAACTTCATTTCCCTCTTGAGAGTTCCAGCGTGTCTTTTTTTTAAAAAAAAAACAACCTCTGGATTAGATGGGTAACTACTGCAAAAAGGGTCTTTTCCGTGGTGGCTCCCTGCTTCCAGAACTCCCTCTAGAGGCATATTTGCTCGACAACTTCCTTATTTCCTTCTCTGTTTTTTTTTTAAATAACAATTAAGATTTAGCAGCGACTGTTCTCTTATCATTTTCCATAAGCTGTCTTGTGGTCTTCTGTAGTGGAAAGGTAAAATTAAAGCAATCCCAGAATCATAATAAACAAAGGCTTAGGAACAGCCACTAGGTTGACTTTGGCCCCGTTCACACGGAGCATTTGCCCCACTGAAGGCACAGTAGCCCTGTGGAGTTTCCGTGCACGATCACACAGGCACATCTGGGAGGCGTAGCACTCCCGTGGCCAACCCACGGCTTCCCTCCAAAGATGCGGAGTAAAAAACTACCAGGGACGAAGCACTAGTTTCCGGAAACCCCGGGGCAAAGGCCGGCGTCTGATCGCAGGAGCGCCAGTATCCCGTGGCATCCCACGCCCGCCCATGTCCTGGGGTTTCCGGATGTTGTAGGTTTCCATGGGATGCACACCAACACCAAATGACGCATGAGCACATGCAAGACATCGACAGCGGCCCGCCCCCCCGCGCATGCGCACCTTACACCAGCGCGGCTTGCGTGCTCTGCTGCGCCGCTTTTTTGCTGCGCTGCAGCAGCGCGGTGTGATCGGTGTTCGGAGCTGGAGTGTGGCAACCTGGTGGCCTGTGTGATCGGGTTACCGTGCCTTATTTTGCTCCGGGGTGAACAGCCACGCCTCCCCCCCGTGTTTTCTGGCCCATATGACCAGGGCCTTTGTGTGGCTAGTTGTGTGTGTGTAAAGCGCTGCCAAGTCACAGCCGGCTTATGGTGACCCCCTCCTGGGGTTTACAAGGCAAGAGATGATCGGAGGTGGTCTGGCCATTGCCTGCCTTTGCGCATAGGAACCCTCCTGGACTTTCACAGTGGTCTCCCATCCAAACACTCACCAGGGCTGACCCTGCTTAGCTTCTGAGATCTGACAAGACCAGGCCAGGCCGGGCCATTCAGGTCAGTGATCTGGCTGGGTGACAACCTTAATAGCTGCATTCGATGGGGCCGGGGAATCGTGCTTCCAAGTTCTGTGAGTTCATCTTAATCGGATGGCTTTCTTAGAGCTTTAACGTCTCTCTCCCGCCTGTTCCTAATAAAGAATCCCTTGTGGAGACGGCCGGCTTCCTTCCCTGACATTGGCAATGGCCACAGACTCCTGGGTCCCTTGGCCAAAACATATTATTCCCTTCTTGTTCTAGCTCGGCAGTGTGTGTTACCAAAAATCCCAGGGGACCTACTGACTGTGTGACTGCAAAGAATCAAATCATTAGGGACAAGGTAGGTAGCCTCAAGTTTGGATCTTTTAAGCGTAACTGGGGCTCAGTGGAAGAGCCTCTTGCCCTGCATGATGGAGCAGGTCCCAGGTTCAATCCCCGGCATCTCCAGTTGAAAAGATCAGGCTGTAGGTGAAGTGATAGACTTTAGCCTGAGGCCCTGGAGAGCGGCTGCCAGTCTGAGTAGACAATACTGACCCTGATAGAAGAAGAAAAAGAGGAGGAGGAGGAGCCTGGATTTATACCCTGCCCTTCACTACCCAAAGGCGTCTCAGAGAGGCCTACAATTCCCTTCCTTTCCTCTCCCCACAACACACACCCTGTGAGGTTGGTGGGGCTGAGAGAGCTCTTTCGAGGTCTGCCCTTCAGAGAACAGCTCTGAGAGAACTTGTGACTGACCCAAGGTCACACCAGCAGCTGCATGTGGAGGAGTGGGGAATCGAACCCAGTTCTCCAGATTAGAGCCCGCCGCTCTTAACCACTACACCAAACTGGCTCTGATGGGTTGATGGTTTGATCCTGTATCAGGCAGTCTCATGTGTGTTCACGCATGCGGTAGGAAACAGCGGCCTCGGAGAAAGAACGCATTCTCACGAGAGGCTCAGCCATGCAGTTCTCATTCCTTCTGCTATTTGCAATGAGGTGCGAGGGTTGGACCCATCAATGGCTCTGCAAGAGGGGCTGCTTGAGATTGCTGCTCGCCATTGCCACCCTGTGCAGATGCCGCCCACTGCTATGCACCTGGTATTTTTGGCCACTGTGTGACAGAGTGTTGGACTGGTCGGGCCATTGGTCTGATCCAACATTGGCTTCTCTTGTGTCCTTATGTTCTTAATGCACTGCCCTGGAAACACCCCTTCCATTTTCATTCCCCAGGCCTCATAATGACTGGGAAGTCACCCCCGAATGGCCATAAATCTACGCAGAAGGTACCATAAAACCCTGATGAACAAAGAAAGTGAAAGCAGCACACAGTATAGAGGGCGATTAACCTCCCGATGTGGCTGTGGAAAAACCACAAGGAAACAGATGGGTGCAGAATCAGCCACAGAGTCGCAGGCAATTCATTTCCCTTCGGTCAACCAAAACCCGGACAGCTTTCTTTACTGCTCTTACATAACAATACTCTCGTTCCTCGCAGCTAGCAACCACATCAAGCACTCACAATGGCTTGTGGCTGTCCAGAGCGGAAACGGAGAAGAAGGCACCACAAGCCACGAAGCGTTTCCTCCTGGGAACGTAAATGCACATTTAAAAGGGGAATGTTAGATTGTTTCTCCCTTAATGAGTGATATTCTTCACTTTCTGAGCACTAACTTGCTGGTCATTGTGTCTGCCAGGTCTAAGTTACTGAAACACACAGTAAATGAGGTCGGACCCTGCAGATCTATTCCTCTAATGGGACACTTTCCTCTGGTGGAAACAGCCTTCTGTTGAGCACCATTCGATGGTTATTATTAATGTTATCGCACTTGTACCCTGCCTTTCCACTCAGGGCCTTAAGGATGGCAAACCTGGGTGGCCCAGGCTAGCCAAACCTCATCAGATCTTGGAAGCTAAGCAGGGTCAGCCCTGGTTAGTATTTGGATGGGAGACCAGCAAGAAAGTCCGGGGCAGGCAATGGCAAACCAACCTCTAAACTTCTCACGCCTTGAAAACCCTCTGGGTGGACATAAGTCGGCCATGGCTTGAAGCCACCTTCCGCCACCAATACCAAGGTGGCAATCAGTTAAAAAGACAATACAACCAGCTTGCCAAACAGTACATATATGTAAAACCATATGCAATTAAATAAGCAAGAAGGAAGGACTGTAAGGGAACACCAGATGGAAAAAGAAAAGTCTTCACCAGGGTGTGCGTTATACTGAACTGAATAAATACCTGATTTTTTGGGGGGGGTATTTATTCCACCGAATACAAATCGGAGATCTGTATTCAGCTACTGAAATAGCTGCCTCCGAATGAAAGCCTATATTATTTGGCTTTTATTTGGGCTTGGCTACTCGCAGTGTCCTGCGACCCCAGCCACATGACTCCTCGGTGACGGGAAAGTATTTAAACTTCTTCCCACTTGTCCTTGTGGGCTTCCCTGTTGCTGGCACTGCGGGTACCCAGGTGGGGTTCCTAGGTAAGTCTGGGTGGCGGATATGGCAGTAGGGGCATCCTCGGTCCTAGGAGTGATATTATTGGGAATCTTGCAAGCTTGACTTTGAGGCAAAGGGGGAACTGGGAAAGCACTGGGAGGTATTTCTGCCGAGGGCTTTATAATGACATCTTGCTTGGTACGCAATCGCACTGGCCGAGAGAATGGGCAATTGTCAGTTTGCTTCCAGTTCAATAGAGGAGCATATGCTCAACCCTCCAAAGGCATTTCTCCCCAAGAGCAAGCTGAGAATGCTGCCCTCTCCCACTCAGGCCATGTTGCTATAAATACAGCTGAGATTGTGATGTGGTCTGACACTGTGTTAAAACCGGCCCTATTCTCTGCCTCCGATAGATAATTTCCCCGTCCACGAGCAAGGCTGTCCAAGTACAGGCTGCTGATGTTCCTGCTAATAGATTTCTCCTTGCCTGTCAGGTTCTGTAAAGGATGTTCTGTCTCCGGCGGTTCTAAACTCAGCACGCCTGGGAGTTAGGCTGCGGGGTCGCCAAGTTATGCAACTATGAATCAAACCAGAGGCTTGTTTTTCTGATTCTGGAGCCTTTTAAAAGGGTGGGGAGGTAGGGAGAGGCAGGTACTAACTGTGGGAGGGCAGCAATGACATAACGTCTGGTGTGACCCAGAAGTGCCAGTATCGCACCAGGGCAATGCTTTAGTAGTCACCCCAAAGTGTTACGGAGGTTCTAGGTGAGTGCTCAAGTGCTGCCCCAGTGTGATGCTAGCACTTCCGGGTCACACAGGAAGTGATGTCGTTGCATGGCAATGGAGATCACTGCCCCCCCCTCTTTTGCAGGCTTGCTTCCGCCTGCTGACCAGATTAGTGTTGGTGGGCACCAGTGACAATTGCCAGGAGTTTGCCCACCGCTAGCACACACCTGGTTAGCCTAGTTATGTAGCACAGAAACTAAACATAACAGTGGGAGATCTGCCAATGTATTGCCTATTTTCTCTACAGCCTTAGTTGCAGAAGAAGTGAGCCAAATCTGGACTGGGGTTGCAATGTGTGAGGAACAAGGATTTAACACTTTGCACACATAATTTTTCGCAACCCCAACACCCCACCGCCCCCAGGTAATCTGCCTTGAATCCTGACCTCTCCTCATCTGAACCTTTTTGACAACTGAGATCATCCCAACCGAACTGTCCCATCTAATCACTTGGCAGGTATGAGAAACTGAATTTTGAGATATGAGGAACTGAGGAGTTCCCCCGTTCCTCCTCAGGTTATCCTAGCCAATCAGGGATCACACACGGAGCACGAGAACATCATCAAGTTTCATGGCTTATTAGATCTGGTGCGCTGTAACATTTACGAAGACTGAGTGACACCTAATTACCTTTGTGTACTGCGTGTGATGATCATAGCCAATCAGGGATCAGATAATAATCATTACAACATCATCGTGTTTCAGGGCTTATCAGATCTAGCATGTTGTAACATTACAAAGAGCCAATGAAACCCCGTGGCACTGCGGGCAAAGCCTCTTTGTGTATTGCATGTGGCGATCCCAGCCAATCAGGGATCAAATACCAAGCATGGTAATATCATCAAGTTTTATCGCTTATCAGATCTAGTATGCTGTAACATTAAAAAGAGCAAGTGAAACCTAACGGGACTGCAGGCAAGGCCTTTTTGTGTATTGTATGTGGTTATCCTAGGCAATCAGGGATCACATACTAAGCACGATAACATCATCAGGTTTCATAGCTTATCAGCAAATGAAACTTACTTGCAGTCTGGGCAAGGTGTTTTTTCGTGTACTGAACGCATGGTGATCCTAACCAATGAAGGATTACTGTAACAATCGAACACTTTTGTAGTCTTTTATAATGCCCCCCTGAAAAAAACCCAACCCACGCGGATAAAGAAGTTAACGTGATGGGCCGTTCCTTTCAGCTCAGCTTAACTGCATGTTTGCTAGTATGAGTGCAATTCGAACCAGGGACTTCCTAGCTCGTACTGTCAGCACAGTGGCTTCAGTCTTTCAGCTGGCTGTACTATGCAAAGGCTTTTCTGTTTGAAGAAGTTGACAGCTGCCCCCTGCCCTTTTCCTAGGCAGTCATCTCCTCCTATGACAATTAGGCTTCTGCTTCCTAATGACAATCTTGGCTGGTTGTATTCGCTCCCCAGAATTATGCAAAAGCTCACTGTCACTCTCTAATTATTACAGTATAAAAACCGCTCAAGAGGCCGGTGAGTCACGGCGATCGTTTGGCTTTTGCCGTGACCTCGAGTGTGTTCTCAGCGCATTATGAAGAGGATACCTACCACGAGCCGTAATGAAGCGTAGCTTCTTGGGATTTAATCAGCTCTGGGAAGGGCTACTGCAAAGTGAGACAAAAGAGAAGAGGCGACTCCTGAAAACTGTCAGAGTAAGGGCCCAGCGGCATGATACGCTTTTTTGGCAAGTCAGGTCCGGGGAGTGTCATTTCATAAATCACTGGGAGCCCGATTCGGCTCAGAATAGGGTTGCAAGCCTCCAGCTGACAGAGTTCAGCTCCCCTGAAGAAAATGGCTGCTTTGAAGGGTGGATTCTATGGCATTGTACCATGTTGAGGTCCCTCCCCTCCCCAAACCTTGCCGTATCCTGGCTCCATCCCCAAAGTCTCCAGGTATTTTCCAACCCAGACCTGGCAACCCTAGCTCAGAACTATGCCATGGGTGGAGGTCCCTAGGCTCTTAACTGAATCAGAGAGTGTTTAGCTGAACCCCATCAAAATCAGGGAGCACAGTGTTCTTCAAGACAGGTCAGGGATCCTGGAGGATTTTTGCCTTCCTCTGGGCATAGAGCAGGAAGGAGGAGGAGGAGATTGGATTGATACCCTGCCCTCCACTACCTGAAGGAGACTCAGAGCGGCTTACAATCTCCTTCCCTTCCCCTCCCCACATCAGACACCCTTGAGGTGGGGTTGAGAGAGCTCTGAGAGAACTGTTTGTGAGAGAACAGCTCCGAAAGAACTTGTAACTGACCCAAGGTCATGGCCACGGCTGAGTGTGGGGGAATGGGGAATCAAACCAATTTTTCCCAGATTAGAGTCTGTGTTCCTAACCACTACACAAAATTGGCTGGAGTGGGGTGGGCAAAGGTAGTCCTCACTGGAGGAGAGGGGTGGAGAAAAGTAGTCATTATTTTCCTGCGTTGTGCAGGGGGTTGGACTAGATGACCTTTGAGGTCCTCTTCCAGCTCTGTGTTTCTAAGACCTCAGCCTTTTCGTTTTATGACTCCCACAGTACCATCATTCTGCAGCATGCGAAAAACAGAAATGCTCAAGAAGGCATTCTTGGAATGGAATTTGATCTGTCGTGGGGACAGAATGGCATTGCTTGTAACTTTGTGATTGTACCTTTGTGATTGCACTATGCCAGCCTGGGCAATTTGGTGTTTACACCGTCATTTGATTTTGCATTCCTAGTCCTATTGCATTATTCGTTCGATGTTCTACAAGAGCCAGTTTGGTGTAGTGGTTAAGCGCATGGACTCTAATCTGGGAGAACCTGGTTTGATTCCCCACTCCTCCACTTGCACCTACTGGATGACCTTGGGCAAGCCATAGTTGTGACAAGAGCTGTTCTTGAAAAAGAGCAGTTTCTGTCAGAGCTTTCTCAGCCCCACCTACCTCACAGGGTATCTGCTGTGGGGAGGGGAAGGGAAAGGAGTTTGTAAGCCGCTCTGAGACTCCCTTGGGTAGTGAAGGGCGGGGTATAAATCCAATCTCCTCTTCTTCTTCTTCTACGTAATAAGAGAAGCCAATGTTGAATCAGGCCAATGGCCCATCTAGTCCAACACTCTGTCACACAGTGGCCAAAATATACCCTGAGTCTCGGTGTAATCTGCCCTGAGTAGTCTGCCCTGAGTCTCGGTGAGAAAGGTTGGCTCTAAAGAAGTGAACACTGAATGATAACAAAATACCCCAGGCAAATGTGTCCTGTACAGAAAGCTCCACCCCTGCCAATCCGGTGCAATGACTGGGAGGAAAGTTTGCTGGGCACCGAGACACCAATAATGGTGATCCTGTTTGGCATGAACACGGGTTAAGGGTTTTGGTTGGAGGAAACCCCTATCAGATATCTCTTTTCTGATTTTCCTTGCTGACTCCTCCCTCACCCCAGGAAATGGAAAGTTAAAGACAAAGCAAAAGCAGAATGCACCTACAAAGTCATTGTAGAAGAAGAAGATGATGACCCAAAGGACTCTCAGAGCAGCTTACAATCTCCTTTCCCTTCCCCTCCCCGCAACAGACACCCTGTGAGGTAGGCGGGGCTGAGAGAGCTCTTTCGAGAACTGCCCTTGAGAGAACAGCTCTGAGAGAACTTGTGACTGACCCGAGGTCACACCAGCAGCTGCATGTGGAGGAGGGGGAATCAAACCCGGTTCTCCAAGATTGGAGTCCACATTCCTAACCACTACAGCAAACTGGCAGTTGTACCATTGCCAAAAATAATGTTTGGACATGACCTAGTTCCTTACTGGAAGCTGGAGGTAATTTCCGTCACAATATAGTTGTCTTTCCACAGTAAGCAAATGCAGGGAATGTTTCGATGGGGCTCGGATTAGTTCAGAAACTCAGGCGTGTCTGTTTGTGCTTTTGTATAACTAAGCGTGACTAAGAAATAGTGTTGCAAGGTTTAATCAGCAGTTCTCTTCCTGCCTCCCCCTCTGGCCCTTCCAACGTGCTGCGTGTTCTTGTCAACCCCTTTGAGCTCATCGGTCTGTTTTATCTCATCCTTTCCCGAGCCACTCCTTGTTGGCGGGAAATTTTCGGCACGTGACTCACACTTATCTCAGAAGTCTGGCCAGCCTGAGGGAGGTGGAATCGTTTCTGGACATCGTCCCCAGCTTTTTATTGTGTGCAGATAAATGATTCAAAACACGGCCAGACTTAGGAAGGCCTCTCACAAGAGAAACAAGAAAAGGCTGAGGATGTCTCAAGATTCCACCGAGGTCTTTTTTTAATCAATGGTTCTTTGAGGCTGCGGTCAGACGTGCCTTTAGATCCGACTCAGCAACATCTGGGAAAGGTCCTGCAGCTGTCGGCACCTTGCGTTGCCCCGCCACAGGAGCAGAGTTAGAAGACACCAGGGAAACCTAATGCTTGTTGATGGGCCACGGGTGGACTTTCCCCTGTCGGATCGCTCAAGCACGCTCTCAAGCTGTTGGGATGGTCTGCTCATTCCATCCCGACTTGGTGCCGTTCCCCCCCTCACTTAGCAGTATGCGCATAACCTCATGCTCCGTGGGGAGCCCTCCGTGTGGAGGTGCGATTCCTCATTTATGCACATGGGAAACAAAATGCAAAACCCCCCACACCCACTCACTCACATGTGCCATCTGATCATGCAGTGATGGGCTGAGGCCGCAGCTACAAAGCATGTGTGCTTGTGCAGTGCTGTGTCAATTTCCATCGGGGGGAAATAGGCTCCGCGCCAAACGTCACGTCTGATCGCAGCCTGAACTGTTAATCAGGGAATTAAAGCCCTCCCTTTTGGCCATTGTTTGCCTGTTTCCTGTCTTAATCTAGACGTAGGGTCGCCAAACTTTGGGTGGTAGCTGAAGTTCTCCTGGGATTACAACTAGGGTTGCCAGCACCCCGGTCTGTGTGGGTTCCCCCCACCCCCACTTTTGGGGCCTCCAGTCTAGCCCCATTTGGCTGAGGCCCTTTAAATCTGGCAGGAGGGGAGGGAGAGGGGTGGTCGGACGGTTGGTCATGCCAGGGGGTGGGATTTGGGGCGAGACTTGGGCGATCCCCACTTACCCCTGGAATGTCCCCCAAATCCCCTCCGCTGGAGTGAAGAGTAGAACTGGCAACCCTAATCACAACTGATTTCCAGGTGACGAAGAACAGTTCACCTGGAGAAAATGGTCTTTTCGGAAGGTGGACTCTGTGGCGTTGTGCCTCATTGAAGTCTTTCCTCTCGCCAAACCCCATCCTCTTCAGCCCCCCCCCCCCAAATCTCCAGGTATTTCCTAACTCTGGTGACGGCGACCCTTCCTAGACATAGCAAAAAGGAACAAAACGGGTTTCAACTGGAACGAAGGGTGCTGTGTTTAAGGTTTCCACCTCAAAACTGAAAAAAACCCCAAGCCCTCGCCAGGATAGGTCATGAAAGCCCGATCTCATCAGATCTTGGAAGTGAAGCACGGCCGACCCTGGCAAGTACTTGGAAGGGCGACCTCCAAGGAATACCAGGGCCGGAATGCAGGAGTAGGCAATATTAACATCCTAGTCCCACTAGGGGTTGCCAGAAGTCACCATGACTTCCAGGCTCACAAGCATACACACAAACACACACACACACCACAAAAAAACTGAAAATACAAGGCAGAACTCCTTCATGCCTCCCCCAGTTTACTCTACAGCCTGTCATATTCCAGTAGACCAAGGGATTTTCCACACCAGGTTTTTATTCCAGCTTGGGTTCTTATCTGCACCCTTCCCCCCCTCTCTGAGGTATATAATTTGCTAGTCGTTGCTCTCCCGGAGTTTCTTCGAGTTCCCCCTGTTTTTTCTCAGACCACTTTTATGTACTTCTTCCTGTGGCATGTATCTAACTTGGGGAACTCACTGCCCCAGGATGTAATGACAGCTGCTGGATTTGATGGTCTTAAAAGGGGATTGTGCTAATTTATGGAGCATAGGACTCTGTATGGTTACTAGCTGCGATGGTTGAGTGGAACCTCCAGTATCAGGAGCAGTACACATCCGAATGCCAATTGCTGGGGGGGAGGCAACAGCAGGGGAAACCGCAACATTTGTGTTCCCACTGTAGGCCTTCCAGATCATCTGGTTGGTCACTGCGGGAAACACAATACTGGATGGACCATTTATCTAATCCATTCTTTTCCTCCTCCTCTTCCTCCTCTCCCATTTTCTCCAGGGGAGCTGATCTCCGTTGTCTGGAAATGAGCTCTAATTCCAGGGGATTCCCCAGGTCCCACCTGGAGGCTGGCATCCCTAACCTCTTCTCTTTTGTCTCACTCTGCAGTGGCTCTCACAGGCCTGGATGCCACTGGATCCTTGCCAGTTGACAGAACTTTGGACGGGGTTTCTGAGATGAACAGTAAACTGTGGGATATCTGTTTCTGTGGTCGTTTAGAAAAGCAGAAGGACTAAGCTTGGCCTGTATCCAAGGGTTTTTTTTTTTTTTTAGAGCATGATGGGAAAGCCGCAGGCTTACGTTGGGGCTGACCTTTACAGAATGTTCCCTTCGGTGAAGCCCCAGTAGCTTCTCAGCGGAGAGAACGGGCCTTCAGAAAATGGCTCCCTTGTGTCTTCGTTTCCTGCTCCCGATAGGCTCAAACCCCGGTATTGTCTTTGCCGTACAATGTCTTTACGGGTATGAAGAGTCGCAGTGTGCATAAGGGCTTCACGTGGCTGTCGTCTGACGTCCAAATGATGTTTCCTGAATAAAGGCTGCTTCAGCCATTAGATTGCTATGGAGCGTAGGCCCAATTCGAAGGAAATCAGGCGTACCCCGGACCTGCTGGAATGAAAGCTGAATGAATTCGATAAAAAAGAGTCCTCAGCTAGGGTTGCTAGGTCTTACCCATCTGCCAGCGGGGACTCCTGGCTTGGTCCCAGGGTCTTCTGGTGTGCGTGTGAAGCACATGTGCCACGATGACATCACCTGGAAGTGACGTCATCGCGCCTGGCATGTTGGACAGGAGACGCTCTAGCATTTGGCTAAAAAAAACCCTCTATGGTCACCATAGAGTTTTTAGCCAAATGCTAGAGTGTCCCCCATTGGTCACGTCGGGCTCTTTGGGGGGTGGGGCTCCCCCATCAGCCAGCTGACCACCGGTGGGTTGGAGGCCCACAAATCGGGGGAAACCCCGCCCCCATTGGGGGGTTGGGAACTCTATCCTCAATGCACTGTGTGTATTAAGTGCTATCAAGTCACTTCTGACTTGTGGGGATCCTATGAATCAATGGCCTCCAACTCATCCAACTTATGGCAACCCTATGAATTAACGTCCTCCCAAATGTCCTATTTGTTAACAGGCTTCTTCAGGTCTTGCAAACTGAGGGCCCTTGTGGCTTCCTTGATGGAGCCCATCCGCCTCATGTTGGATCTTCCTCTTTTCCCGCTGCCTTCCACTTTTCCTAGCATTCTTGCCTTTTCCAGTGAGCTTGAATTCACCTGCAAAATTCATGTCTGGATTGTTTATAGTGATCTTAGCTATGGTTAAAACGCTTGGGGCTCTTTAGCTTGGAGAAACGACGGCTGAGGGGTGACATGATCGAGGTTTATAAGATTATGAGTGGGACTGAGCAGGTTGAGAAAGAAGTACTTTTTCCCTTTCTCACAATACAAGAACTCGTGGGCACTCCATGAAATTGCGGAGCAGTCGGGTTAGAACAGATAAAAGGAAGTCCTTCTTCACCTGAAGAGTGATTAACATATGGAATTCACTGCCACAGGAGGTGGTGGCAGCTACAAGCATGGACAGTTTCAAGAGGGAATTAGATAAACATCTGGAGCAGAAGTCCACCAGTGGCTATTAGCCACAGGGTACAGATGGGAACTCTCAGTCTGGGGCAGGTGATGCACTCTATTCTTGGTGCTGGAGGGAGCAGCAGTGGGAGGGTTTCTGGTGCCCTGGCCCCACTGCTGGACCTCCTGATGGCACCTGGTATATTTTGGCCGCTGTGTGACAGAGTGTTGGACTAGATGGGCCATTGGCCTGATTCAACATTGGCTTCTCTCTTATGTTCTTATGTTCTTATGATGCTATTGGGTAGGAGTGGGGTTTGTGGGAAAACCCTTGTGGTCATTACCCTTTCTCTGTGCTTGTAGCTTTGCCTCCTACGGAGTCCTACTGGCGGACTCATCTAACCAATCACTGTTTATACCAGTAGAACAAAGGCTTCCTCGGGAGGCGGTGGGCTCTCCTTCTTTGGAGGCTTTCAGACGGAGGCTAGGTGGCCATCTGACAGCAATGCTGATTGTCTGAACTTGGGCAGATCAGGAGAGGGAGGGCAGGAAGGGCTGCCTCAGTGCTTGGTTCTTGGGGCCCTTTCTTACACACCCAGGGAAATGCTGATCGCCACTTTGGGGTCAGGAAGCAATTTTTCTCCAGGCCAGTTTGGCCAGGGATCCTGGAGGGTTTTTGTCACCTCCTGGCCATGGAGCAGGGGTCATTGGGTGTGTGTAGAGGGGGAGGTATTTGTGAATTCCCTGCATTGTGCAGGGGGTTGGAGTAGATGTCCCTGGAGATCCCCTCCAACTCTATGGTTCTTTGAGTCCAGGGGCACTTTTAAGACCAACAAGGTTTAATTCTGGGTATCAGCTTTCATGTGCATGCACACTTCCTCAGATACCAGTTAATACCAGTGATCCCCAACATGGTGCCCATAAAGACTGTCAGGCCTCCAACTATGGTAGGAGGTGTTCTGCCAGTGGCTGACATTGCCCACAGTTGCTCTGAATGGTGGCGAGAGGAAAAAAACAAAACAAAGAACTGCCACCAGCCTCTGGTTTTACCTTAGAATTGACAACGATTCTTCGAACTGCCCAGTATCACTTCTGCATTCTACGTAGAAGCAATGCTGCACCCCCATGTCCCTGCCCCCAAACCCTCCCACATTGCCAGGGAAAATCATTAGAGTTTTCCTAGAGCTACCCACTGTCACTTCCGGATTCCAACCAGATGTGCCATAGGGTCATTGGTGCTGTCACCAACGTCACATGCCTCCATTTCCCCACCCCCAATCCTCCAGCTTGTTGCCAGGGAAAACCATAGAGTTTCTGGTGATTCCTAGAGATACCCACTGTCACTTCTGATTGTACCTGGGCATGCCATAGTGAGTTCCATAGGGTTATTGGCAACGTCACCAATGTCACATGCCCCCATACGTCACCAATGTCTGGTGTACTGGTTAAGTGTGTGGACTCTAATCTGGGAGAACTGGGTTTGATTCCCCACTCCTCCACTTGCAGCTGCTGGATGACCTTGGGTTAGCCATAAGTTCTTTCAGAGCTGTTCTTGAAAGAGCAGATCTCTCAGCGCTCACTCAGCCCCACCTACCTCACTGTTGTGGGGAGGGAAAGGGAAAGGCGTTCGTAAACTGCTCTGAGACTCTGAGTGAAGGGCGGGGTATAAATCCAATCTCCTCCTCCTCCTCCTTATCCTCATCCCCCAATCCTCCCTTTTGCAGCAACCCTATGAATCATGTTGTTTGGTCCTCACGTGTGCTGCTGCAACTCTAAGTAAACTCTTAAACCACATTCAGCTACCACTGATCCAGGAGTGCAGCCAGAAAAGTTTTGGTGGTGGGGCACTGGGAAATCCGGGAGGGGGGCAGGAGTGAGGGGTGAGGGAAAGAGAGAGAGAGATCTCCCATCAGCAGGCAGGCAGGCGAAGAAGAGAAGGGTCTTTTCTTACGTGCCGGCCCCATTCATTTGCTTCAGCCACTACAGAAGAAGGAGAGCAGGCTGGTGCAATTAATACTTGGCGAGTATCCGCTCTCTGCTACAGTAGCGGGCAGGCGAGGCTGGCTCTCCTTCTATAGTGGCCAAGGTGAACGAGTGTGGCCAGCAGGTAAGGGCAGGGGCAGTGGGAATTGTGGGGCATGGGCCACAAATGAGGGGGCACCGCCCCTAAATGCCCCATTGTGGCTATGGGCTTGCACCAATCATCCAAAGCCTTTCCTCGTATTACATAATTAGATAATGACTCGATCCTATTGGCAACCTGTTTGCACGCTGGGTCTACCGCCAGCCTCTGAGACCAAGCATTAAAACGAATGGGAGCGTGACGAGTTGAAACCATCCTGCAGCTTCGGAATGCGATTGATCCGAAACGTTGGCCTTCCATTCCCGGCGCATCTCTGTGAAGCCGGATGTCAATTAGGCTTTTCATCCCTGACTTTTATAATATCATTAATCAGAGTGAGCCATTCCTTCGACAAATAAAGTCAAAGCAACCTGGAAGGCGGCCACTGGATGGCTTTGCGAAGTTGTGTTTCAATAAGCCGCTGGTCTCTAGTGTTTGAAGAAATAATTAGTTGGTATGCTCAGCTGGTCCCGGTAATCACTGCTCTTCAGTCATTGCCAAGCCCTAGCACTCTCTCTAGCTGATTTTGCACTGGCTTTTCCCTCCGTGTGTTTTACGAAACCTACGTTGGAACAGAAATCCCCCTCTGCATTGCATGCTGCTTTCGCTTCCTTTGATCATCGGATTTTATGATAGCCCCCACACTCCCTGCTGCTTTTGCTTCCTTTGATCATTGGATTTTATGGTAGCTTCCACACTCCCTGCTGCTTTTGCTTCCTTTGATCATTGGGTTTCATGGTACCTTCTGCATAGATTTATGGCCGTTCAAGGGCCATCTAGTATGGTATTGCCCTAGGGTGTTTGGGTGTGGTTTTGAGCTGCACTTTCCCCTCCCAGTTGAGAAAATGTGGAGCGAAAGCTAGATGCAGAATCATGCCCTCACCCCCAGTGCAGGCATACAGCTAGTACTGGATGGGCACCCTTCAGATTGCCTGGGCAACAGACCATTCAAATAGTCCGAGGAGGCTGTGGCTTAATGGCAGAGAATCTGCTTTGCAAGTAGCAGCTTGCAGGTTCAATCTTCAGCATCTCGGGCCAGTTTGGTGTACTGACTAAGTGCGCAGACTCTAATCTGGGAGGACCGGGTTTGATTCCCCACTCCTCCACTTGCAGCTGCTGGGTGACCTTGGGCAAGCCGTAGTTCTGTCAGAGCTGTTCTGTCAAGAGCAGTTTCTGTTGGGGGTCTCTCAGCCCCACCTGCCTCGCAGGGTGTCTGTTGTGGGGAGGGGAAGGGAAAGGAGTTTGTAAGCCGCTCTGAGACTCCAAGTGAAGGGAGGGGTATAAATCCAGCCTCTTCTTCTTCTCTAGGTTAAAAGATCAGGTAGTGGGTGATTAGAATAGGCCTCACCTGAGACTCTGAAGAGCTGCTGCCAGTCGGAATGGGCAAGACCCTTGTGCGACTAAGGAACGGCTGGCTTTGTTTGTTCACAATCTCTTCCTTTGTCGTTTTCATTGCCCAAACCCTCTTTTACCTTTGCTGTCCATAATTCACAAACAGCCAGTGCTTGATTAACTGTTGATTGTTGTCTTGTTTGGCCTGATACATAAATGATCAAGAATTCTATTATTTGGTCTCTGTGGTCTTGTCTCCCGGTTTGTCAGGTCTTCTGCTATTGGGGCGACACCTCAGTCACCTCCAGTGCCTGCTGCCAAAATTGCTGTCAGCTCAATGGCATTACATCACTTTTTGATTAAAATGATAGAGTTTCTAGTGGTTACTAGAGTGGTGTAGCATCACTTCTAGGTAGGGTGGCCAATCTCCAATTGGAGTCAGGGGATCCCCTGGGTTGGAGCCCCTCCCCTCACTTCAAGGCTATCATAAAGTGGAGGGGGGATAGCTGCTGAGTGCTCCATTATACCTTGTGGAGACCAGTCCCCATAGGGTATAATGGAGAATCGATCTGTGGGTATCTTGGGCTCTGTGGGGCCTGTTTTTTGAGTTAGAGCCGCCAAATTTTCAGCATAGCTGCTGGGGCCTCTCCTCAAAAAACACCCTCCAAGTTTCAAAAAGATTGGACCAGGGGGTCCAATTCTGTGAACCTGAAAAGAAGGTGCTCCCATCCTCCATTGTTTCCAATGGAGGGGAAGCATTTAAAAGGAACGGAGTCCCTTTAAATGCAACAGCAGCTCACCTGGATCTCTCTTCCGAGTTCCTTCTCTGGGAGCCTCCCTCCCTTCTTCTGGAGCCTCCTGGTAAGTCCCTGCCCACTTGTTGGTCTCACCTGGCAACCCTACTTCTATGCTATGACACTGCTATGACACCAACGGTGCCTCCACCATGTCCCCGTCCCTGACTCTTGCTGGTTGCCAACAAGGGTGCTGCTCCGAGACCTTGAGTGAAGGGTGGGGTACAAATCCAATCTCCTCCTCTCTCTCTCCTCTCCTCCTCCTCCAACTGGGGCCTGGAGATCTCCCGGAATTATAACGGTTCCCCAGGCAAAAGTGATTGGTTCCCCTGGAGGAAAATGGCTGCTTTGGAGGCTGGACTCTGTGATGTCATATCCTGCTGAAGTCCCTCCCCTCCCCAAACCCCGCCCTCCCCAGACTCCACCCCCAAAATCTCCAGGAATTTCTCAACCTGGACTCGGCAATTCTGATTGCCTCTGATTTTACAGCTGGGCAATGCTTATATTTTAAGTTGTGTTCTAGACTGGAGCCCAGGTCCATTTTTATTTTTATTTTGCTTCTCGTCTCATTTATTTTAGGCTTCTGTTTTAGCTTGTTTTCCGAGCACTTTGTCTTGGCTGGATTGCGTTTTCGTGTACTGTACATTGCCTCGTTCTTTCAAAGGAAGGTAGGCGAAATGTTTTCCAAAGAAACAAATACGTCTGCACGCTCTGTAAACTGCATAAAACCCCCGCCCCCTGTATATAATAGGTGTATACATGACAAATGGATCTACAAAACACAAAGCAAGGAGCAAGGAACAGAGAGCTGAAATTGCTCACACAAATATCGTCAACTCTGAAAAAGAGACGAAACAGGGCACATTTATCCACCCCCAACTGTGTCCTCGGTGGCTGCTATTAAGTTCTGTGGGACTAAGCTGAAATGGAAATGTTGGCTTCTTCACTGTGTATTGGGGAATCACAAGGGTAATCATAATAGATAGCAGAGAGCCAGTTTGGTGTAGTGGCTAGGAACGTGGACTCTAATCTGGGAGAACTGGGTTTGATTCCCCACTCCTCCACATTCAGCTGCTGGTGTGACCTTGGGTCAGTCACAAGTTCTTTCAGAGCTGTTCTCTCGAGGACAGTCCTCAAGAGAGCTCTCTCGGCCCCACCTACCTCACAGGGTGTCTGTCGTGGGGAGGGGAAGGGAGAGGAGATTGTAAGCCGCTCTGAGACTCCTTCAGGTAGTGAAGGGTGGGGTATAAATCCAGTCTCCTCCTCCTCCACTTAAGAACATAAGAACATAAGAACATAAGAACATAAGAGAAGCCAGTGTTGAATCAGGCCAATGGCCCACCTAGTCCAACACTCTGTCACACAGCGGCCAAAATATACCAGGTGCCATCAGGAGGTCCAGCAGTGGGGCCAGGGCACCAGAAGCCCTCCCACTGCTGCCCCCCCCAGCACCAAGAATAGAGTGCATCACCTGCCCCAGACTGAGAGTTCCCATCTATACCCTGTGGCTAATAGCCACTGATGGACTTCTGCTCCATATGTTTATCTAATTCCCTCTTAAAACTCTCCATGCTTGCAGCTTCCTCCTCCTCCTCCTCCTCCTCCTCCTCCTCCTCCTCCTCCTCCTCCTCCTCCTCCTCCTCCTCCTCCTCCTCCTCCTCCTCCTCCTCCTCCTCCTCTTCTTCTTCTTCTTCTTCTTCTTCTTCTTCTTCTTCTTCTTCTTCTTCTTCTTCAAGTTAATCTTCATAACTGTCAATTAACTGTGGACAAAATGCGGTGGTGGAAAGTACTGTCAAGTCACAGCCATCTTGGGATCTTCTTATGTTTTTCACTTAAGTAGGGTTTCCGAGGCAAGAGAAAAACACAGAGGGTTTGCCATTGCCGGCCTCTGCATGGCAATCGTGGACCTCCTTGATGGTCTCCCATCCAAGTACTAACCAGAGATGACCCTTCTTAGCTTCTGATGAGAGCAGACTGGTGCCGTCAAGCTGGGGTTGCCAGCCTCCAGGTGGGGCCTGGATATCTCCTGCTTTTACGACTGATCCCCAGCTGACAGAGATCAGCTCCCCTGGAGAAAATGGCAGCTTTGAAGGGTGGACTCCAACCCAGACCTGACAACCCTATGTCAAGCCGTACTTGACTTACGGAGACCCTGTAGGGTTTGCAATGCGGGAGGCAAACAGAGGTAGTCGGCCATGGCTTCCTTGCTGGTCTCCCTTCCAAGTACTAACCAGGGCCGACTTGCTTAGCTCTCGAGATCTGGCAAGATCAAGCCAGCCTGAGCCATTCCAGTTCGGGGCGATATCGATCCCAAGTACACTTCCTACCATGTAAATCAATAGCATCCCTTTACCCCTGTGGAGGCCAAGTTAAATTGCTGCATTTTCAGGTAGAACTATGATGGGAACAAAACCGACTTCTCGTCCCTGATCTTAAGCCTGAGGCCCATACAGCTCTACTAGGGTTGTCAACCTCCCTGCGGCACCTGGAGGTCTCCTGGAATTAGAACCGATCTCCAAACGGCAGAGATCGGTTCCTCCGGAGAAAATGGCTGCTTTGGAGGGTGGACTCTATGGCGTTATGCCCTGCTGAGGCCCCTCCTCTCCCCAAACCCCGCCCCCCAGGGTCCACCTCCCAAATCACCTGGTGTTTCCCCACCCGGAGCTGACAACCCCAACGGTGACCAATGCACCCTCTAAGCTGTGGAGTCTTGTGAGCAAAAATGCTACTTTGTGAGCTACTGGCATTAAAGTTGCGAGTGAGCGATTTGGCTGCTCCATAATTTAGTCTGCTCTGGAGCCATCCCCCCTGAGCTAAGACAAAAATGAGTGACACCTACTAGAAAAGCTATGGGGGTCTTGTGAGCAAGAATTCTACTTTGTGAGCTACTGGCATTAAAGTTTTGTGAGCGATGTTGGCTGCTGCATCAATCAGTTTGCTCTGCCCGAAATGCAGCAATTTAACTTGGCCTCCACAGGGGTAAAGGGATGCTATTGATTTACATGGTAGGAAGTGTACTTGGGATCGATATCGCCCCAAACTGGAATGGCTCAGGCTGGCTTGATCTTGCCAGATCTCGAGAGCTAAGCAAGTCGGCCCTGGTTAGTACTTGAAAGGGAGACTGACATATGTACCGTTCTTCCTCCGATCTCTGAGATACGTTGACTCTCCTGCGCATGCATACCGTTTGTCACAACGATGGGCCTTTCACCCAGGGCCGGCGAATTTCTTCCACAAGCCCCAGGAGGACATCCGCAGTCTCGTGAGTGTAAACCCGCACGCTTCTCTTCGGTGTGGCTCGCGCATAAGATGCTCCCAGTGGGTCTGTGCTCAAAAGACTCCGCAGGTTCCTGACGGGAAGGCATTAAAGCGCCACCTCCGCGCATTACCCGAGGAAGAGAATGACTTTGCATCAGGATAATGAACGCTGATGATTTGTTAGCAGTGGCCTTATTCGGCTCGCGCTTTAACAACTCAGTCTGAGGCGCGGCGCTGGAATAAATGTTAGGACACGGAGCGCTTTGAATGGTTCCTGCAGGGAGGAACTCTCGGGAGGATAAAGTACTGGGAATCCATTTATCCCTCCCGCTTATGAGATAATTTGAACATGGTGTTTTCTCCCCCCCATACAACGATAAAGTTGGGAATGAGTCTCTCCGAAGAGAGACCAGACACTCCCTCACACAGTTTTGGTGCTGACATTTTAAGGAAGTACCTCTTTTTTTCCCCCAGTGTTCCCTCTAAGCGGAATTAGTGTGAGCTAGCTCACAGTTGTTTTAGCCTCCGGCTCACACGTTTTTGCCTTCGCTCAGGAAGGGACGGCTCCAGAGCAAACGAATCGATGCAGCGGCCAACGTCGCTCACAAAGCTTTAATGCCAGTAGCTCACAAAGTAGAATTCTTGCTCACAAGGCCCCCACAGCTTTCCTACTAGGTGTCTTGCCGGTAGCTTCTTAGCTGAGTGACTGTAGGCCGGAGCAGGAACTAGGGTTGCCAATGTCCAGGTGGCGGCCGGAGATCTCCTGTGATCACAACTGATCTCCAGGCGACAGAGACCAGTTCCCCTGGAGAAAATGGCCGCTTTGGATGGTGGACTCTGTGGCATTATACCCCACTGATGTCTCTCCCCTCCCCAAACTGTGCCCTCCTCAGGTTCTTCCCCCCAAATCTCCAGATATTTCCCAACCAGGAGCTGGCAGCTCAAGCCCGGTTCTCCCAGATAAAAGTCCGCACACTTAACCACTACACCAAACTGGCTCTGTATAATGTGGTCAGTAAGCTTCTGTCATAAATGGAGTGACAGCGGGTAACTAGTAGGTTTGCCCGCTCATTCCTGGAGATTTTGGGGGCAAAGCCTGGAGAGGGTGGGGTCCTGCTCTGGCCTGCAGGCCCTTTCCCACCCTGCCTTCCATGATTTTCACAGCACCTGGAGAGCTTTTCTCTCTCTTGGGTTACCCTCAATCACTACCTGAAATATGTAGGAATTGCCCCCTGGGAGGGACAGGATTCCCAGCTTCCCTCCCACGTTCTGAGGCCTTGCCTCTGTGTCTCCTGCTGCTCAGTGCCTGGTCACCATGGGGACAGTTTAAGGCCTTGTGCACCTCTGGAGGAATATCTACTTGCCAATGGCCTGTCTTCCCCCTGGCACTCCTTATAAAATAGTGTGTCTGAGGCAGTGGAGGTCTGTTTGGTACAGAGAACCATGGCCAGCATCAAAGGTTATATTTATTAAAAAGAAATTGTTCACAAGCATAATTTTAGCACAGCAACAGATTGAGCAAGGGATTCCAAAAGAAATGGGTAAAATGCAAATCTTTTGTCCCTCTCTTTATGTGTGCCCTGTCAGTTGTTTAAAATATAGGACAGACTCTTTTTAGCTTAGGAAGTTACAGATCTTCACAGACTTTCCGTTACCTTGAAGTTTTCTGTAGCTCTTCAGGCCACCACATGGTCAATGGCAGTCCCCTCCAGACCTCAGCTAAGAGTTCTGTCTGTTCTGATGGTCCCAGCACAAAAGAGACCTTCCTCCTTGATCCCCTCAGTTTAATCACCTCTCTTTTCCCCATCCACTGACCAGTTCAGGCCAGGTCAAAGAAGCATTTCCAGGAATTTCTTCCTGGAGATTAGTCCTGGAACCTTTCTAGCCTAAAGTCCTCCAACTCTCTGTTCCCTGCTTGGAGAAGGGGGGAGAATTTGACCCACCCATTATCCCTCCTGCTAGGTCTATTAGCATTTGTATGAAGGTAAGCTGAAAAACAAATGGACTGCCTTCCTCCCTTTCCTGCACAGTGAGAAGGAAAAAAAAACTTTTAAAACTCAGAGCGGAGGTTTTCCTCATTTCAAACCTCCAAAGGAAAAAAATGCATTTCTTCACAGTTCCTGCAGGGAGAAACTCTCAGGAGGATAAAGTACTGAGAATCCATTTATCCCTCCAACTTATGATTTCAAGATAATTTGAAAACGGTGTTTTCTCCCCCCCCATATGGCAATAAAGTTGGGAATGCATACAGCTGCACCTCTGAAGAGAGACAAGACACTTCCTCGTGCAGTTTTGGTGCTGACATTTTAAGCAAGTACCTCTTTTTCTACTAGGTGTCTGCCAGTAGCTTCTTAGCCGACCGCAGGCTGAAACAGGAACTTGGGTTGCCAACATCCAGGAGGTGGCTGGAGATCTTCTGGGATTAGAACTGTTCTCCAGGTGACAGAGATCAGTTCACCTGGAGAAAATGGCCACCTTGGAAAGAGGACTCAATGGCCTTATACCCCACCGAAGTCTCTCCCCTCCCCAAACCCCACCCTCCTCAGGCTCCAACCCCCCCCCCCCAAATCTCCAGGCATTTCTCAAACCCAAGCTGGCAACCTTAGCAGGGACTCAGAAACTGTATATAACGTGGTCTGTAAGCTTCTGTCGTAAATGGAGTGACTGTGGGCAATGGGTAGGTTGGCCTGCTCGTTCCTGAAGATTTGGGAGCCCAGAACCTGGCGAAGGTGCGGTTTGGGCAGTGGACAGACTTCAGCTGGTTATAATGCCATAGAGTTCACCCTCCAGAGCAACCATTTTCTCTAGGGGAACTGATGTCTCTAGCCTGGAGTTCAGTTCTAATCCCGGGAGAGCTCAAGGCCCTGCCTGGAGGATGGCATCCCTAGCCTTGGGAGGAAAGTGGCCTTGGAAAGAATTTTTCGAGGGGCAGTTCCACCCACCCACCCCCGCAATGACTTTCCCCCTTCCCATTTCCGTTGCCGCCACTAGCGTCTGTCCTCCTGCAGCAGAGTTTATGCCAGGTGACTAGGGTTGCCAGCCTCCAGGTAGGACCTGGAGACCTCCTGGAATCACCATTGAATTACCAGACTACAGAGGTGGTGTATTGTAGTGATGTAACCGCCTAGCTAGGAAGGGAATGAGCCAGGAAGGGGTGGAGCCTCCAGAGGAAGAAGGGTGCAAATGGCTCGGAAAGCAGAGGAGCAGGGCTTTTTTTGTAGAAAAAGCCCAGCAGGAACTCATTAGCATATTAGGCCACACCCCTGACAGCACAGCTCATTACCACATTAGGCCACACCCCCATGTTACCAGAAGTGTGGTCATCCAGCCACACCCACCTTCTGCTTCTTATTCTGTTTACCTTGTTTGTTGTCAAAAACCAGGGCTTTTTTTTGGAGCATGTGAGGCCACACACCAGCCAATCCTAATGAGTTCCTGCTGTTGGGTGTGGCCTGTTATGCTAATGAGTTCCTGCTGGGAGTGGCTAACTCGGGAGCCAGCCGGAACTCTGTTCCTGTGCGTTCCTGCCCAAAAATAGCCCCGCAGAGGAGGGAAGTAAGACTGCCCCACTGGAGGGCTTGAACCTTAATCACAGACTCTTCACACCTTGTTTAAGGTAACTGTGATTTAGGGACGGAGACTGGTAAGGGCGGGAGACTTTTGTTCTAAATTGCAGATTTCAGAATTATTGTTTCAGGGCTGCGTCATCTAGGTGGGGAGAGTTCAACGGGGACCCCCATTCTGGAAGCTGGTGCACAGAGTCTTGGGGTGCATCCACAGAGGCATGACATCCAGATCACAAGATGTCACAGTCCCACTGTGCACTGCATTGGTCAGGCCACACCTGGAGTACGGTGTGCAGCCTTGGAGGCCTCACTTCGAAAAGGATGTGGACGGAACGGAGCGGGTGCAGAGGAGAGCGACGAGGAGGATCGGGGGCCTGGAGACCCAGGAAGCCCTGTGAGGAAAGGCTGAGGGACCTGGGAAGGTTCAGTCTGGAGAAGAGGAGGTCGAGGGGGGATGGGATGGCTCTCTTGAAGTATTTGAAGGGCTGTCACTTAAGAGGAGTGCAGGGAGCTGGTCCTGTTGGCAGCAGAGGATAGGACTCGCAATCCTGGGTTTAAATTAAGGGCGGGGAGGTACTGGCTGGATGTGAGGAAACACGTTTTTACAGGAAGAGTCGTGCAAGAGTGGAATGGGCTGCCTCGGGAGGTGGTGAGCTCCCCCTACAGATAAAAGGAAGTACTTCTTCACCCAAAGAGTGATTAACACAGGAGGTGGTGGCAGCTACAAGCATGGACAGTTCCAAGAGGGAATTAGATAAACATATGGAGCAGAAGTCCATCAGTGGCTATTAGCCACAGGGTATAGATGGGAACTCTCAGTCTGGGGCAGGTGATGCACTCTATTCTTGGTGCTGGAGGGGGCAGCAGTGGGAGGGCTTCTAGTGCCCTGGCCCCACTGCTGGACCTCCTGATGGCACCTGGTATATTTTGGCCACTGTGTGACAGAGTGTTGGACTAGGTGGGCCATTGGCCTGATTCAACACTGGCTTCTCTTATGTTCTTATGTACCTGGCAGTCTTTAAGCAGCAGCTGGACAAACACTTGTCAGGGATGCTCTAGGGCTGATCCCGCATCGAGTTACACATTGATGGGGTCCAAACACATTGATGGGGTCCGAACTGGCAGAGACTGACCAAGAGAGTCGTAGTAGATAACTCACTGAAAATGCCTAGACAGTGTGCGACTGCAATAAAAAAGGCCAACGCAATGCTGGGGATTTTTTGCTCACCTGTAATGCACTCTGGCTCGCCCGATCTTGTCCGATCTCAGAAGCTAGGCAGGGTTGTCCCCTGGGGAGTACCTGAATGGGAGACCACTAGGGAAGACCAGGGTTACTAAGCAGAGGCAGGGCAGGAGTGTCCCTGTGCCCTGGCCTTACCATCTTCAGCCCACCCGTGCTGCATATATATAAGAAGAAGAAGAAGAGAAGAGGAGGAGATTGGATTTATACCCTGCCCTTCACTACCCAAAGGTGTCTCTGAGCGGCTTACAAACTCCTTTCCCTTCCCCTCCCCACAACAGATACCCTGGGAGGTAGGCGGGGCTGAGAGAGCTCTTGACAGAAACTGCTGTTTTTCAAGAACAGCTGTGCCAGAGCTACGGCTTGCCCAAGGTCATCCAGAAGCTGCAAGTGGAGGAGTGGGGGAATCAAACCCGGTTCTCCCAGATTAGAGTCCGCGCACTTAACCACTACACCAAACTGGTTCTCGGTATGTCAACAGGGCTGGCGCGGGAACACCATCATTATTGCCACCTATGGAGTATCGTTTAAATTTGAAATTCTCTTCCCTTGCACTTTATCTGAATGTTTCCCCAGCACTTTAGGATAACTGATTTGTTTATGGTTTTTAGTTGTTTCTGGATGGATTTTAATTGTATTTATATATGCATTTTATGTAAGCCACCCTGAGCCTGCCTCGGTGGGGAGGGCGAGGTATAAATTGAATGGATGAATGAATTAATGAATGAATAGCAAACTACCTCTAAACATTTCTTGCCTTGAAAAACCTGTTGGGTTGCCATAATTTGCCTGCGACATAAGAACATTAGAACATAAGAGAAGCCAATGTTGGATCAGGCCAATGGCCCATCCAGTCCAACACTCTGTGTCACACAGTGGCCAAAAATACCAGGTGCCATCAGGAGGTCCAGCAGTGGGGCCAGTTTTATATTATATTTATTTTCAATACATCATAATTCCTAGCATGGAGTTTGCCCTTTTCACTTCAGCCATACACTCGGTCAACATTTTCATCGAGCGTTCCGCTACAACCCCAAGGTCTCTTTCATGATCAATCTCAGCCAAGTTCAGACCCCATCAACATATATTTAAAATGAGGATTGTTTTTGTCACACTATGGATTACCTTACACTTACCCATGTTGAACTTCATTTGCCATGTTGAGAACATAAGAGAAGCCATGCTGGGCCAGGCCAGTGGCCCATCCAGGCCAACACTCTGTGTCACACAGTGGCCAAAGCCCAGGTGCCCCTAGGAGGTCCACCAGTAGTGGGAAGCCCTCCCACTGTTGCCCCCCAAGCACTAGGAGGTCCACCAGCAGTGGGAAGCCCTCCCATTGTTCCCCCCAAGCACCAAGAATGCAGAGCATCACTGCCTCAGACATAAGAACATAAGAGAAGACATGCTGGTTCAGGCCAGTGGCCCATCCAGTCCAAAGCTCTGTGTCACACAGAGTCCAAAACCCAGGTGCCGTCAGGAGGTCCACCAGTGGGGCCAGAACTCCAGAAACCCTCCCACTCTTGCCCCACAAGCACCAAGAACACAAAGCATCACTGCCCCAGATATAAGAACATAAAGGAAGCCATGTTGGATCAGGCCAGTGGCCCATCCAGTCCAACACTCTGTGTCACACAGCAGCCAAAACCCAGGTGCCACCAGGAGGTCCACCAGCAGGGCCAGAACTCCAGAAGCACTGTAGCCCCCCAAGCACCAAGAATACAGAACGTCACTGCCCCAGACCTAAGAACATAGGAGAAGCCATGTTGTTTCAGGCCAGTGGCCCATCCAGTCCAATGCTCTGTGTCACACAGTGGCCAAACCCCAGCTGCCATCAGGAGGTCCACCAGTGGGGCCAGAACTCCGGAAGCCCTCCCACTTGACGGCACTTCCCAGCACCATTTTGCCCTGGCCTGGATGGCCCTGGCTAGCCAGCCTGATCTCAAATGCTAAGCAGCCCTCTTAGTACTTGGATGGGCGACCACGCAGGAAGTCCAGAGCTGCTACACAGAGGCAAGCGAATGGCAAACCACCTCTGAGCAAATCTTGCCTGGAAAACTCCATGATAGCACCATAAGTCACCTGCGACTTGACAGCTAAAAGGGGGTGGGGGAAGCACTCTGAGTTTGATGACCCTCCCTCCCAAGTAAACCCACAAAGGATCGGAGGCTTAAATTCTTTAGCAGCTGAATAATCCTTTGCCTTGACGAAAACAAATGGCTCGGTAATTAATACTCAGAGTCTGCCCTGTCTCTCTTTCGGGCAAGGAAAGCCCGGCCGCCGTCTCCTTCTTCCTCCTGACAAATTAACTGCTGCGCTCCATAAATCTCATTGCTCTAGTTTCCGAGGGAGGGTTAGCAGCACTTCGCAGAGAAGCACATTAAGGAAATGATCTACTCCCGCATTCGTCTAGTCAGCTTTTAATGGTGATGAAGCACTTGCTGGTACTTCAAGGATTTTCTCTTTCCTTTTGTATTGCGTTTCCTGATCCCGCAGGAGGGCTGATTGGCACCGTAGCAAGCGGGCTCTCTGCTTTGATTGCCAGGAAGGGCGATGCGAGGGACGGTGTATTCATACATGCAGCATGTATGAATGCACCATCCCCGAGTAGACAGCACAGAAAGAACTTACACATCATCTCAAATACTATGATGCAGGGCTCTTTTTGTAGCAGGAACTCCTTTGCGTATTAGGCGACACACCCCTAATGTAGCCCATCCTCCAAGAGCTTACAGTAGCCCCTGTAAGAAGAGCTCTGTAAGCTCTTGGAGGATTGGCTACATTCGGGGTGTGTTGCCTAATATGCAAAGGAGTTCCTGCTACAAAAAGAGCCCTGCTATGATGTTTCATGGAGTCCATTTGCACAATCTGGCAAACTGCATGGGGGAAATGAGGAATATATCCACAAAAGCGTTGTCCAGCTAAACTTGAGGGAGTCGGAATCCCATCTCCCCCACCCCTCGAGAGACCAGCCCAAATACCCACCTCGA
This sequence comes from Gekko gecko, assembly GCA_029375565.1. NCBI lineage: Eukaryota > Metazoa > Chordata > Lepidosauria > Squamata > Gekkonidae > Gekko > Gekko gecko. Next base: position 231,365,435 of record JAPDNY010000003.1, read on the forward strand.
AGCCTGGCGGTGGTAGGGTCCGGGAGCTGCTCTGAGCCTGTCCACCACCACTGCAGGGCCCTGAACAGCTCCTGGCGTCTGCTGCTACGGCAGTGCCTGCAGCGGTTTCTAGTGTCTGCCACTACCGTGACAGGGCCCGGCAGAATACAAATGGGGATCACGGTTACATGATATACAAAACTGTAAGGATACCGTGAAGCAAGCTAACTCATAACATATCACATGTAAGGTAGAAGATGTCAGAAGAGATCATACAAGGCATGAACAATCCAAAAAGCGATCAGCGCCAACAGATTAAGGACTACCTAATTACGACTACATAATACACAATATACAAGCTGAAGTCCTCCTGTACATGCACATGTACAGTTTGGTGTATTGATTAAGAGCGCAGACTCTAATCTGAGAGAACCGGGTTCGATTCCCCACTCCTCCACATGCAGCTGCTGGTGTGACCTTGGGTCAATCACAAGTTCTTTCAGAGCTGTTCTCTCAAGAGCAGTTCTCTCAGAGCTCTCTCAGCTCTCTCAGCCCCAGCTACCTCACAGGGTGTCTGTTGTGGGGAGGGGAAGGGATTGTAAGCCACTCTGAGACTCCTTTGGGTAGTGAAGGACAGGGTATAAATCCAATCTCTTCTTCTCTCCTAGGCAGTGTCCAGGTAGATCTCCCGTGGTGCTTAGAACAAGCAGAAATCTATCATCAGCTGAACAGATCCCGACAGACAATCTTTAAAGACTATTTGGAGAAGACCCTTTTCCAAGAGCTGACAACCTTCTATATATTTGGCCTGATACCACTTATCAGAAGGGCCAGGAGTAGCTCCCAAATGGCCCACCGTGGCTCCTGGGCTCCACCATACAGGTAGGGAGAGAGTGTTCTCTGCATTTGTGCAGAAAATGATCCTTTACTTTTGGGGGGATTTAAACTCCCCCTGTGTATCTTTTTTTCAGATTTTTCTGCAAACCTGGACAATGCCCAAAGTGTGCAGAAAAATCTCCTTAGCTTCCATGTGGCCTCAATCTGTGGATTTAGATATCCGCAGATGGTGGCCACAGGTGTGGTGATGGTGGAGAGGGAGGGAGGGAGGGAAGGAGAGAAGAGATTGGATTTATACCCCACCCTTCACTACCTGGAGTTAAGATTAGTTTACAATCTCCTTTCTCTAACCCTAACCCTAATCTCTAACCCTAACCCTAACCCACAACAGATACCCTGTGAGATAGGTGGGGCTGAAAGAGCTCTGAGAGAACTGCAGAAGAAGAAGAAGAAGAAGAAGAAGAAGAAGAAGAAGAAGAAGAAGAAGAAGAAGAAGAAGAAGAAGAAGAAGAAGAAGAGAGTTGGATTTATGCTCTGCCCTTCACTCAGAGTCTCAGAGCCGCTTACAATCTCCTTTCCCTTCCCCTCCCTACAGCAGACACCCTGTGAGGTAGGTGGGGCTGAGAGAGCTCTTTCCAGAACTGTCCTTGAGAGAACAGCTTTGAAAGAATTTATGACTGACCCAAGGACACACCAGCAGCTACATGTGGAAGAGTGGGGAATCAGACCTGGTTCTCCCAGATTAGAGTCCACGCACTTAACCACTACACCAAACTGGCTAGTACAGAGATGCCATTTTTTCGTTTCATTCTGTGTTTGCCACTGTGAGCCTTTCCTCTTGCTTTCAATCCCCTTTCAATGGAAGATGGCAACCCTAGAACTGGGTATCCCATTCTGAGCTACTTTAGGAATGTTAAGAAAAAAATACAATTGATAAGACCCACTCTGAAGATCTTCTATGACTTCTTAAGTCATGAACTTGACTTTTGTTCCTAACATTCTTTCAGCTGCAGTGTCTAAATATGTGACTTGAGCAGATTTCTTCCTGTTGTAAAAAAACCCCCCAAAACAGTTGTGTGAAAGATCCAAGTTTTTACAGATACAAGAAATCCAGATATGTCATAGACTAGAGTCTGAATGCTAGTTGAAGCAACCATTATCCCTGGGGTTTTCCAGAGCGGTGAATGTGTGGCTGAGAAGAACCAGGGGGAAGGTGATGCTCGCCGGGGTTACCAGCTCTGGGCTGAGAAATACCTGGAGATTTTGGGGGTGGAGCCTGAGGAGGGTGGAGCCTGGAGAGGGGAAGGACTTCATTTGGGTCTAATGCCATAGAGCCGACCTTCCAAAGCAGCCATTTCCTCCAGGCGAACTGATTCTTGTCACCTGGAGATCAGTTATAATCCCAGGAGATCTCCAGCCATCCCCTGGAGGTTGGCAACCCTATGCTAGACCATTCCCCTGCTTGTGACTTTTTGGCTCCATGTTGATAGGGTTGACATTCCCCCGAGGGGGGCAGGGTTTTCCCCGATTTTGGTCCCCCGATCCACCTGCCAGCCAGCTGGCCAGCAGGGGGAGCCCCACCCCTGAAGAAACTGCTCTTTTTTCAAGAACAGCTGTGCCAGAGCTTGTGACTGACCCAAAGTCACATCAGCAGGTGCAAGTGGAGGAGTGGGGAATCAAACCCGGTTCTCCCAGATTAGAGTCCACGCACTTAACCACTACACCAAACTGGCTCTCAATCAGAGTTCTCAGGAGCAAGAAGCAGAGGCTGGCAGCCGGAACAAGGTCCAGGATTGCACGGTTGCGTCCGCGCCGAGGCAGGTGAGCGTGGCTGCTTATACTCCGATCCTCCCTTCCCTGGGAGGCGACCTGCAAAGACTCACAGCCCCTCAGATTGCCTTTGCAACAGCTGAAGTCTGGCACTCCTCCTTCTCTCCTGCACATCCAGACTCTGGCATGCCCTGCGTCTGGGACACTCAGGTGAGCTAGGTGGGGACTCTGGCCTCGGGGTGTCTCCAACTGGGGGTGCTGGGCCAGGCTCTGGGCCAGACTCTCCCTCTGACTGTGCCTCAGTCTCTTCACTTTGCTGCCCCTCCTGCGCTGATGTTGGGGCCTCTTCCCCCTCAGGTGCTGGTAAAGGTTCCTCTTCTGGGCTGACTCCCGAGGAGGCTGGGTTGCTCCGTGCCTCTTCCTCGTCCGAGGAATAGTCAGCCTCAGCGGAGCCAGGACCGATGACAGTAGGGACCTGGCAACCTTACACGTCGAAAAGCTGTGCTTGCTTCTGACGTGGCTTCTATAAAGCACACCAACTCACGAGAAAACCAGTTTTGACAACAGAGGACGATTTTCTAAACTCAAGAAAGCACATTTTCAGTCTCTGGGAGATCCCATACGTGCAGGCATGCGTTTTATACCCAGGCACATAAATAGCAAGGGCAACGCTGGTGTCAACGGACCGTTTTATTGCAGTATTTTTGTCACATTCCCCAAAGGAGAAATATTTTCCTGAGGCTTTATTAATATCCACATAGTCCCCCCGCTCTGCGATACAGCTGCAGCTTTCCAAGGAAGCAAACCCGGCCTTTGGAGGAGCCTATTTCTGTTCTTTCTCGACAGCTTTGCCAGGGATGTTAATAGAAAACACGGCCTTTCCTTCTTTTGAGTCGCTGGCGCTTGGAAGGGGCCTGGAATTAAGTCATCTCGCACCCATTTCCCTCCAGCCCTGGGTTTTGGCAGGCGTGAGGCATCTGGTCGTGTTTCATGAATCACATTTAACTCTTCCCCTCCCGAATCATCTTTTGCTAACTGACGACTCACTGCCCCTCACAAACATTGAAGGCTTCCTCGGGAGGTGGTGGTCTCGCCTTTTTTGGGGTGGTTTTTAAGTAGAGGTTCATCTAGCCATGGTGGCTGAGGGGAACCTCCACATTCAGAGGCACTAATCCATGGAATCCCAGAGCCAGGAGGCAACATCAGGGGAAGGCCTCAGCCTTTATGCCCTGTTGTTGGCTCTCCAGAGGAACTGGTTGGCCACTGTTAGGGGTGCCAGTCCCTTGGCGGGAGCAAGGGAACCTCTGCTTTTGCAGGCTCTTGCCCGCTGCCAGCCAGTTGGCCAGTAGGGGGGAATCCCATCCCCAACTGACGTTTTCAGGCCTACTTCTAGTTTTAGGTCCACTTCCAGTTTCAGTTGGGGGTGATGCTCTAGTTTTTGGGCAAGACTCTATGGTTTAAAGCTGAATTTACCGTAGAGTTTTGCCCCAAAACCAGAGCCTCACCCTGACCAGAAGCAGGCCCCAAACTGGAAGTAGGCCCCAAACCAGAAGTAGGCTGGAAAATGGCCAACATAATTTCTGGTCTCCCGAAAGGACGTTGGGAGACCTCCGCTGGCAAGCCTAGCCACTGTTCTGGAACAGGATATTGGACTAGATGGACCACTGGTCTGATCTGGCAGGGCTCTTCTGATGTTCTTATGACAGCAGTTCTGATTCTATGAATTTAGGCAGATCGTGAGAGGGAGGGCAGGATGGGACGAGCCAATGTTTGGCTCTTGGGGCCCTTTTTCTATACGCTTGGGGTAGTGCCGATCACCACTTTGGGGTCAGGAAGGAATTTTCTTCCAGGTCAGATTGGGCCAGGGATCCTGGAAGTTTTTCACCTTCTTCTGGGCATAGACCAGAAGTCACTGGGGAGGGGGGGAGATAGCTGAGAATTTCCTGTATTGTGCAGGTAGTTGGACTGTGTTGCTGTGCTTCTCTGTACGTTAGAAGTTGGATATTAGGGCTGCCAAGTGTTACCTCGGAAGCAGCGGGGGAGTCCTGTGTCTTGTCCGGAAGTCTTTTACCATAGAGTTTTCAGGCTGATTGCTAGAGTGTCAGCCAGCGACGTGCTCGGCGCCATTACATCACTTCTGCTGAAAGCTTGCAGAATTTTCTTTTTTGAAAAACTCAACATTAGAGAGTAGTACCTTTGATAGGAATGTATTTCCAGCCTGGCTTCAGCACCCTAAACATGTTGTCTCTTTCCCGAAACCGTGTGTTGTGCAAGAAGAGGTAAGAAAATATTTCTCTTAAAGAATATATACAGAAGTGCTGGGAAGTGAAGGATAGTATTTTTAGTTTGAGAAACTACTAATGATGTAATAATGGTAAACAGTTAGTAAGTGTTTATAGTACTTATAGGCCCCGTTCACACTGAGCATTTGCCCCGCTGAAGGCATGGGAGCCCTGCGGACTTTCCGTGCACGATCATACGAGCACATCTGGGAGGCGTAGTGCTCCCGTGGCCAACCCGTGGCTTCCCGTGAAAAACGTGGAGTAAAAAACTAGTAGGTCCAAAGTACTAGTTTCCAGAAACCCCGGGGCAAAGGCTGGCGTCTGATTGCGGGAGCGCCAGCATCCCGTGGCTTCCGACGCCTGCCCATGTCTCCAGGGTTCCCGGATGTTGTAAGTGTCCATGGGATGCGCACCAACGCTGAACAGCACATGCACACACACAAGACACCGACAGCGGCCTGCCCCCCCCAATGGCGCATGCGCACTTCGCTGCTTTTTTGCTGTGCTGCAGCAGTGCGCTGTGATCGGGGCACAGAGCTGGAGTGTGGCAACCCGGTGGCCCGTGTGATCGGGCTACCGCGCCTTATTTAGCTCCGGGGCGAACTGCCACGCCTCTCCCCCGCGTTTTCTGGCCCATATGACCGGGGCCATAATTAGCTAATTTGAGTTACCTGTTGTATTAGAACGATAACAAGGATTTAACATGTATTATGTTTGGTTTGAATGGTGGAAACAATGCTGGGAGCCAACGGGGGCGGGGGGAAGAGGAGTTTTGTAAAAAGGATATGATATATTTTTGGACCAAGTTGTGAAGCATTGTATATCCTAATAAAATTTGTGTTTTGTTTTTTTAAATAAAATATTTCTCTTTATTTTCCCCCCTTCCTGAATACCTTGGGGAGTCAAAGCATAAACATCACCCTTTCTGTAATGCCCTGGGCTTTCCTTGTACCAGTTTTGTCCTGTGTTGCTTTGGGGATATAATTAGGAAATGCATCATTTAGTCTTTGCCAACACATTTGTATTGTTTTTATTTGAAAGGCACCGTGGGTTAGATTTATGACACTCCGCTCCTGCTTGGCTCCAGACCTGTCAGTGGCGAATAAACAGGAGAACAGAGTTAAGTGAGCTCCACACCATTAGGATTAATGGGTTTAAAATAACTCCGCGTAGGACTGCGGCCACAGGGTGCAAACCTGTGCGCTGTCAATGTGAGTGAAGATGACCAATTCAGGGCTTGGTGACCACGACTGAAGCCTTGCCCTGTTGAGTTCCAACTAGGTAGGGAGACACGCGCCTCCATCAGCATTCACAGGATCTATCTTCTGACACACCGTAGGATCACAGAATCACAGAGTCGGAAGGGGCCATGTCTAGTCCAACCCCCTGCTCAATGCAGGATCAGCCCACAGCATCCCTGACAAGGGTTTGTCCAGCCGCTGCTTAAAGACTGCCGGGGAGGGGGAGCTCACCACCTCCCTAGGCAGCCCATTCTGCTGTTCCACAACTCTTGCTGTAAAAAAGTGTTTCCTAAGACCCAGCCGGTACCTTCCTGCCCTTAATTGAAACCCTTTATTGCGAGTCCTCTCCTCTGCTGCCAACAGGAACGGCTCCCTGCCCTCCTCTGAGTGACAGCCCTTCCAATACTTCAAGAGAGCCATCCTGTCCCCCCCCAACCTCCTCTTCTCCAGGCTAAACATTCCCAAGTCCCTCAGCCTCTCCTCACAGGGCTTGGTCTCCAGGCCCCCGATCATCCTCCTCACTCTCCTTGGCACCCGCTCCGTTCTGTCCACATCCGTTTTGAAGTGAGGCCTCTAGAACGGCACACAATACTCCAGGTGCGGCCTGGGTAATGCAGTGTATGTCTTGAGGTTTAGGGCCATGCCTTATGCAGAGCTTTCATACCAGGACGCCGTGCATTAATTAATTAATTACTGTGCGGCATTGTGTGTAGAATAGCCAGGAGATCCTAAGATGGTCCGGCAGCCAGAAGTTCTAGCTCTTTTAGCGTTACGCACCGCTGGGTGGCGAGCCAGACTTGTTTTTAAGGCAAGAGGTGTTTCAGAGGCGGTTTGTCATTGCCTGCCTCTGCTTCGCGACCCAGGCAAACCTTGGAGGCCGCCCTTCCAAATACTAGCCAAACCGACCCTGCTTGGCTTCCGAGCTCTGACGGGATCAGGTGAGTCTGGGCTATCCAGGTCAGAAGGATGCAATGCAAATTAGCTGCAAGGGCCAAACCCATATGACCCAAGATCCACCAGTCTGTAAAAGGTCAACTGCGCATGGATTCAGCTCCTATTCTGACCAGAGCTGCACATGATGGGAGAATGAGAATGCAAAAGCCACACCATTTTGCTAACTGGAATCAGACTTCCTGAATAGTTATTAGTGCTGTAACAGGGAGAAAGCCCTGACCTGGATGGCTCAGCCTAGCCTGATCTCATCAGGTCTCAGAAGCTAAGCAGGGTCAGTCCTGGTTAGTAATTGGATGGGAGACCTCCAGGGAACATGATGCCTCAGTTCCCTGTCTGGGTGATTCTGTGTCTGGCATTGGCTCCACATTGTCTCAACACTGAGGAAAAGGTGCCGCTCAAAACCCCATTCGAATACCCTGGGGCAACGCTGGACTGACTGCCAAGCCGCACCTGAATGGCCATAAATCTATGCAGAAGGGTACCATAAAACCCGATGATCAAAGGAAGCGAAAACGGCATGGAGTGTGGAGGCTACCATAAAACCCAATGTTCAAAGGAAGCGAAAACGGCATGGAGTGTGGAGGCTACCATAAAACCCAATGTTCAAAGGAAGCGAAAACGGCATGGAGTGTGGAGGCTACCATAAAACCCAATGTTCAAAGAAAGTGAAAGTGCCATGCAATGCAGAGGGTACCATAAAACCTGATGATCAGAGGAAGCAAAAGCGGCATGCAATACAGAGGGGAATTTCCGTTCCAAGGTGGGTTTGGTAAAAGAACGGAGGGAAACGCCAATGCAGAATCGCCCTTTATCTCGTTTCTTGAAAACCCTACACGGTTACCATAAGTCGGCTGTGACCTGACAGCGCTTTACACACATGCACAGTGGGGGAAAAGACACATCTTTTAAAAATCTGTCCGGTTCCTCCCCCCCGCCCCGTTAGAATGCAAAAACAAGAATGGGGAGTCCAGTTTCCATTTGGGAAACCAAGTGGGCAACGGATGGTTAAAAGGTGTGTAAAGTTCTGGGTTGACCTCACGGAGGACGCAGACAACGACATGCGGCGTGATGCGTTCATTGGTACTTCACAACACAATGACACAACGGCCCTGCAAGGCCGACTATATACACACCCACCCAGCACACCCGTAGTCCCATTGGGGGGTTTTGAATTTCCCGCCAACTTGCTTTGGTGGATGCTAGGGGGAACTAGGAGCCTCAGTTCTATTGTTCTTAGGAACAAAGCTCCCCGCTGTAGCCGCGGACCCCTAAAGGCGGCCCGTGTACATAACAAGGTGCAGGGCTTTTTTTGTAGAAAAAGCCCAGCAGGAACTCATTAGCATAATAGGCCACACCCAACAGCAGAAACACATTAACATATTAGGCCACACCCATGATGGCACAGCTCATAAGCATATGAGGCCACACCCCCATGCTACCAGAAGTGTGGTCATCCAGCCACACCCACCTTTTGCTTCTTATTCTGTTTACCTTGTTTGTTGTCAAAACCCAGGGCTTTTTTTGTAGCAGGAACTCCTTTGCATGTTAGGCCACACATCCCTCATGTAGCCAATCCCAATGAGTTTCTGCTGTTGGGTGTGGCCTATTATGCTAATGAGTTCCTGCTGGGCATAGCCAACTTGGGAGCCAGCCGGAATTCCGTTCCTGTGCGTTCCTGCCCCAAAACAGCCCTGACAAGGTGCCTCCTCGCAACTTCTCAGTCCCATAGAAACTGCACATACAACCATTTTGCCTTCTACAGACAAACAGAGATAAGAGCATAAGGAGGGCCCTGCTGGATTAACCCAGTGGTCCATCTGGGCTTGCCAGCCTCTAGGGAGCAGAGAGCCAGTTTGGTGTAGTGGTTAAGTGCGCGGACTCTAATCTGGGAGAACCGGGTTTGATTCCCCACTCCTCCACTTGCACCTGGCTGGATGACCTTGGGCAAGCCGTAGTTCTGACAAGAGCTGTCCTTGAAAAAGAGCAGTTTCTGTCAAGAGCTCTCTCAGCCCCACCTGCCTCACAGGGTGTCTGTTGTGGGGAGGGGAAGGGAAGGGAGTTTGTAAGCCGCTCTGAGACACCTTTGGGTAGTGAAGGGCAGGGTATAAATCAAATCTCCTCCTCCTCCTCCTCCTCCTCCTCCTCCTCCTCCTCCTCCTCCTCCTCTTCTTCTTCTTCTTCTTCTTCTTCTTCTTCTTCTTCTTCTTCTTCTTCTTCTTCTTCTTCTTCTTCTTCTTCCTCTTCTTCCTCCTCCTCCTCCTCCTCCTCCTCCTCCTCCTCCTCCTCCTCCTCCTCCTCCTCCTCCTCCTCCTCGGTGGGGCCTGGAGATCTTCCAGAATTCCAACTGACCTCCAGACTACAGAAAAATGACAGCTAGGGAAGGTGGACTCTGTGACATCACATCCTGCTGAGGCCCCTCCCCTCCCCTTCCCTTCCCAGACCTCTCTTCCTCCCCAGGATCTACCTCCAAATCTCCAGGAATTTCCCAAATAGGAGCTGGCAACCCTGGTCTGCTCCAGCATCCTGTCTTATATGGTGAGCCAACTGTTTACACTAGAGGGCCAACAACAGAGGACTTTTCTTGATGTTGCTTACTTGTCCTGGTATTCAGAGACCGACTGCCTCTGGACATGGAGGTTCCCTTTAGTCACCACAGCCAGTTGCCACTCATAGGACTGTCTTCCATGAACCTGGCAGCCCCCCTTTTAAAGCCATCTGTGGCCACTGCTACATTCTCTGGCAGCAAATCCCACATTTAAATCACTTCCTGAGAAAGAAGAAGAAGAAGGAGAAGAGGAGGAGGAGGAGGAGGAGGAGGAGGAGGAGATTGGATTGTTACCCCGCCCTTCACTCAGAGTCTCAGAGTGGCTTACAAATCTCCTTTCCTTTCCCCTCTCCACAACAGACACCCTGTGAGGTAGTTGGGGCTGAGAGAGCTCTTTCGAGGACTGCTCTTGAGAGAACAGCTCTGAGAGAACTTGTGACTGACCCAAGGTCACACCAGCAGCTGCATGTGGAGGAGTGGAGACTCAAACCCGGTTCTCCTGGATTAGAATCCGCGCTCCTAACCCCTACGCCAAACTGGCTCTCAAAAGAAGAACTTCCTTTTGTCCATCCTGAATCTACGGCCTGTTCACTTCATTTGGTGCCCCTGAGTTCGGGTATTTTGGGAAAGGGAGAAGACATCCTCTCTGTCTACTCTCTCTCTGCCCCATGCATAATTTTATAAACCTCTGTTGTCTCCCCTCCCCGTTGTCTTTTTGCTAAACGGAAAAGTCCCAGACTCCTTAGTCGTTCCTCATAGGAAATGGTCCATTATCTCGGACATGTCTGTTTGGGGTCCCACTGTGTGGGAGAAAGGCAGGCTCGTAACTGAAAGAAAGTAAAATAAAAAAAGATATAAATGTTGGCCTGAAGTTTGCCGTGGGATGCCAAATGCTGATTCATGCTCGTGAACGAACACCGCCGGCACATCGCTGGGAAAGAAAACAATCAGGGCTTTTCTTAGCCGTATGGATTTCGATGAAATTTATATGCTTGTTCACATCAGCCTCACAGCTGCTATTACGCTCCAGGATAGCAAGTGCGAGAAAACGGGTTCAAGTGTGCTTGTATCAACATTAGCAACCCCTCGGTTCTTTCTTGCATCTGTCAAACTCAGCCGGAGATAAAAGTGAAAAACGTTTACTTCTCCGTCCCAGAGATGATTAATCGTACTGATTGCTCAAGACTTCCATGCACTCAAAGTGCTCCGGCGCAAGCGGGAATCTAAACGCATCATTTGCCACGAGTCTCTTTGGATACAGGATTATACTAATCAGGGGAAAGGGGGAAGAAATATAAACTAACTCCACAAGTTATCCCCGCTAAGCAGAGTTTTACTAAAAACACATGCCTTGTTCTTTGGCTTTGAGAAAGTACATTTTATAATCCCCTTTTACAGCTGATTAACGTTACTTCTGAAGTCTAATCAGAGACGCAGTGCTTCTCCTTCCCTCTGAAATGTAAATATTCTGTAGGCTTCAGACTCGTATTCCAATCCATCAGTGAACGCCGTTAAAGCAGAGCTGGCCCAGACATCTCCAGTATTCTCCCCAAAGCTCTGTTCTGAGGAAAGTTCTGACGCTTGCAGCGCATGAATCATCTACCACAAGGGAGTGAGGAAATACAAGCCTGACACGAAGCATGCGTGTGTTTTAGATTTAAAAGACCCGATGTGGAGAAAACTGCAAGGATTGCGGGAAGGAAAATCACGGCCTGCGGCGAGCTCTGCTTTCTGACTCGGGCCTCGGATTCCAGTTTCTCGAGCCAAAGGGGACACGACACGGGAGAGAAACGGAGCATTGCTAGGTAGTTTTAAAGAACATAAGAGAAGCCATGTTGGATCTGGCCAGTGGCCCATCCAGTCCAGCATTCTGTGTCGTGCAGTGGCCAAAACCCGGGTGCCATCAGAAGGTCCACCAGTGGGGGTCTTGGAATTCTGGGTTTAGGGCTGTCTGGTCCCCTGGAGGGGGTTTCCCACCAAAAGGGGCCCCAATCCGCCGGTCCACATCAGGCCGGTGGGGGGGGAACCCCACCCCCAAAGTGCCCAGTTGGGGCCGATGTGCCCGGCGTGATGATGTCACCCAGAGGTGACGTCATCGTGTCGGGCACGTCGCCGGCTGATGCTCTAGCATAGAGTTTTCAGGTACCATAGAGTTTTCAGGCTGATTGCTAGAGTTTCAGCCGGCGACGTGCCCAATGTGATGACATCACTTCTGGGTGATATTATCACGCCCCGTATGTGCTTTGTGCACGTACAAATGTCCCAGACCGGGACCGACTCTCCACCGCTGCGCCAAGTAAGTCACTTGGCAACCCTATCTGGGTTGGCTCTCAGTTTCCTCCCTGAGTAGCATTATGCTCTGAAGATCAACATGTCCTGGTGGCCCCTGGCCCGAGGGATGTCCGTCTTGCCTGTCCAGGGCCAAGGCTTTCTCTCTCCTGGACCCATCCTGGTGGAACATGCTCCCTATTGAGACCAGGGCTTTGCGGAATCATCTTCAATTCTGCAGGGCCTGCGATATGGAGCTGTTCCACCAGGCCTTTGGTTGAGGCAGCGGGCCGCCCACCTATGGCCTCCCTGAGGTTGCTGTCACCCGCCCATCTACTGTCTAGTGACATTGGCCAGTTTGGTGTAGTGGTTAAGTGCGTGGACTTTAATCTGGGAGAACCGGGTTTGATTCCCCACTCCTCCACTTGCACCTGGCTGGATGACCTTGGGCAAGCCATAGTTCTGATCAGAGCAGTTCTTGAAAAAAGAGCAGTTTCTATCAAGAGCTATCTCAGCCCCACCTACCTCACAGGGTGTCTGTTGTGGGGAGGGGAAGGGAAAGGAGTTTGTAAGCTGCTCTGAGACACCTTTGGGTAGTAAAGGGCGGGGTATAAATCCAATCTCTTCTTCTTCTCTTCTTCTTATTTCACCAGTACCATCGGGCCAGAACTTTGTAGCCAGCTGACTTCTGTTTAAGCTGTACCCGTTGTTTTAAATGTTTACATTGTGTTTTAAACTGTAATTGTATTTATTCTAATGATGTTACCTGCCCTGAGCCTTCCTGCGAGACGTGCCGGATATAAATGCAAATAATAAATAAATATGGTCCACTTGCAGTGGCAGCAACTTCCCAAGGTCTTCCCAACCCCCTGAGACCTTTAACTTGGAGACGCTCAGGAACACTGTGGCTCAGTGGCAAAGCACCGGCCTGGTGTGCACAAGGTCCCAGGTTCAATCCCCGCCATCTCCAGTTAAAAGGACCAGGCAGTGGGTGATGTGAAAGACCTCTGCCTGAGACCGTCGACAATAGTGACCTTGATGGACTGAGGGTCTGATGCAGTATAAGGCAGGTTCAGGTGTTCATGCGAACTTGGGGCCTTCCACAAACACAAGCGACCTTCCACTTTGTTAGAGGTTAATAACTCTGGGAGCCAATGTTGCATAGCAGCTGGAGTAGTAAATTAGAACCAGGTTCAAATCCCCACTGTGCCGTGGAAGCTCGCTGGGTGACCCTGTGCCAGTCACGCACTCTCAACCTAACCCACCTCAAAGGGTCGTTGTGGGGATAAAATGGCGTCGAGGAGAATGATGTCATAAGCCACTCTGGGTAACCGTAGAGAGGAAAAGTGGGGTATAAATATATAGAGGCGTAAATGTCTAGGTCAGAATGGTCTATTCTGACTTTTAGTGGCTTTCCAGCGTCTCAGGAATAGGGTTGTGGGTTTTTTTTACATCATGTACACACTTGAAGCTGCCTTACACTGACCAGAGTTCCCTCTAAGCTGAGAGAGTCAACATATCTCAGAGATCGGAGGAAGAACGGTACATGCATCACGGTCAGTGTTCCCTCCAAGCTGAGTTAGTGTGAGCTAGCTCACAGTTTTTTAGCCTCCGGCTCACACGTTTTCGTCTCTGCTCGGGAAGGATGACTCCAGAGCAAACTAATTGATGCAGCGGCCAGATTGCTCGCTCACAACTTCAATGCTGGTCGCTCCCAAAGTGGAATGTTTGCTCACAAGTCTTCACAGCTTAGAGGGAGGTTGCCCAAGGTCATCCAGCCAGGTGCAAGTGGAGGAGTGGGGAACTAAACCCAGTTCTCCCAGATTAGAATTCGTGCACTTAACCACTACACCAAACTGACCCGCATTTGTGTGATCACACAGTCCGTGGGAGCTGCGGGGGCAGCCCGCCACTGCGTGATCAGATGCAAACCATGGCTGAATCAGGTTTGGTTTTTTTGCCGTGTGTTTCCGATGCGCTTAAACAGGGGATCCATGAATTGTATCTCCACACTGAGGGCTTTCTATAGCAGTATGTGATGGTGCGCATACTGGGAAGGGGGAAACGGCACAGAGTCGGAAATGCCTGATCAGACCATCCCGATGCCATGAGAGTGTGCTGGCGCGATCACACGGGGGAAAGTCCGTCCGTAGCCCATAGCAGCCCATTTGATAGTGGACTTTCCCCACTATCCCGCGGCAGAGCAAAACAGGTTGCTGACGAGTGCGGGACGCTGGCCAGACGTTCACGTCTGACCGCGCCCGTTAAATCCATCCGGCATTCGCGCCTGTGGTGCGGCTAATTGTGCGTGTGATCGCAGCCTTAGTCTTCTTAACCGTTGCTTCCCATTACAGAACGCTGTTTTAATCCTTGCTTTCATCCTGCCGACGGTGCTCCCTCTAAGCTGTGGAGTCTTGTGAGCAAAAATCTTACTTTGTGAGCTCCTGGCATTAAGGTTGCGAGCAGTTTGGCTACTGCATCAATCAGTCGGCTCCGGAGCCATCCTTCCTGAGCAAAGACAAAAAGGTGTGAGCCGGAGGCTATAAAGCTGTGCGCTAGCTCACACTAACTCAGCTTAGAGGGACACACTCCCTGCCCCCCTTTGGCTTCCAGCCTGGCTACAGAGCCACCTGTCAAGAGCGGCTTGAAAAACGAAATCTCGTGCCGTCCTCCACCTCTCACTAGCAATCTCCCTGACCGCACCCTCGCCTCTTGCTCGGCCAATGAAAACGCAGAGTGAGAGAGGCTGAAGGTTCTGTGGGAGGAGTCCCACACTTGCGGGGCCATCAGCCAATGGCAAGGGAGTTGGTTGGTGACACGGAGAGATTCTGCATCCAGCATTCGCTCCATACTTTCTCAACTGGGAGGGGAAAGTGCAGCTCAAAACCACAGTCAAAGACCTCGGGGCGACACCATACTGACTGCGGAGGCACCCTTGAACAGCCATAAATCTATGCAGACAGTACAATACAATCCGACGCTCAAAGAACTCGAAAGTGGCACGGAGTGGTGGAAGCCACAATAAAACCGGATATCCAAAGAAAGTGAAACCAGCATGCAATGCAGAGGGGAAATTCTGTTCCGACATCCAGCCTGCCCTAAAAGCAGTGCACTGGCTGCCTATAGCATACCGGATTCAGTTCAAGGTGCTGGTTCTTGCCTTTAAAGCCCTATATGGCCAGGGACCTGCTTACCTAAGTAGGACTTACCTTTCCCTATGTGTTCCCCAGAAAGCACTAAGATCGAGGTCCCAAAACCCTCTGGCCCTCCCAGGCCCTAAAGAAGCCAGGCTAGCTGTGACGAGGGCCAGGGCCTTTTCTGTGGTGGCCCCTTACTGGTAGAATGAGCTCCCAGAGGACATCAGGGCCCTGCGGGACCTTCTACAGTTCTGCAGGGCCTGTAAAATGGAGCCCTTCCACCAGGCTTTTGATTAGGGTGCCACCTTCTAATATTGTGGCCCTGGCCCCAACATCAGCACCAACCTAATAGCCAACAGCCTGGCAAGAACCCATATTATGGAAATAGCTGACCATCTGGATGTCGAGAGAACGCTGCCATCACTTATTAATACCTATGATTTTATATGCTATGGACTTATTTTAAATTCTGTGTTTTAACATATTTTGCTGGTTTAATATATTTCTATTCTGTAAGCCCCCATGAGCCTATCTTGGCGGGGAGGGCAGGATACAAATTAATTAAATAAATAAACAAACGCTGGCTTCATAAAACAATGGAGGGAAAAGCCAATGCAGAATCAGCCACCATGGGGCATTTCCCGTAGCTGGGTACTGCAATGCAGGGTGGGAGAGCAGCCAGGTATTTGTAGGGAAGATGGGGGAAACCACCAAGCCATTGGAACAAGACTTTGCTGAAAGAAAGTTGGCTTGAGTGTCCACAGGGCTTTTTTTTGTAGAAAAAGCCCAGCAGGAACTCATTAGCATAATAAACCACACCCAACAGCAGAAACTCATTAGCATATTAGGCCACACCCCGACAGCACCGCTCATTAGAGAAGAAGAAGAAGAAGAAGTGATTGGATTTATACCCCACCCTTCACTACCCAAAGGAGTCTCAGAGCGTCTTACAAACTCCTTTCCCTTCCTCTCCCCACAACAGACACCCTGTGGGGTAGGTGGGGCTGAGAGAACTCTGACAGAAACTGCTGTTTTTCAAGAACAGCTCTGACAGAACTATGGCTTGCCCAAGGTCATCCAGCAGCTGTGAGTGGGGAATTAAACCCGGTTCTCCCAGATTAGAGTCCGTGTACTTAACCACTACACCAAACTGGCACCAAAACACCATGGCACCCCATGGCCCGGGCATCCCTTTGGAGGGAAGGGAAGGCAGTTTAAACTGCCTTCCCTTAGCTTGCCTGTGCACCCCATGGCTGTGGGGAGCCCAGGCAAGTCTCCCCTTGAAGGGAAGGGAAGGGAAGGAAGGAAGGGAAGGGAAGGGAAGGGAAGGGAAGGGAAGGGAAGGGAAACCGCCTTCCCTTGACTTGCTCTGGCTCCCTGTGGCTGCTGGAATCCCAGGCAAGCCGGCCCTTGGACAGGCCGGGGAAGGCACAGGGAGGCATTTAAATGCCTCCCCGATCCTTCCAGGGTCCCCCCGGCCCTCTCGCCTCAGAGTCGCGGGGGGGGTCGCTCTCCAGGTCTTTCCTCTGTAGGCACACATAAATGGTTTTGGCTGTGGAGGGCATGGCCAACTCTGAAGCCAGCCGGAACTCCGTTCCTGTGCGTTCCTGCCCCAAAATAGCCCTGAGTGTCCACCTGCAAACTCCGCTTTCTGCAAACTCCACAGGTACTCCAGTTTCCAGTGCATTGGACTGACGGAGTCCAGTCAATGGATGGCAGCAAATTAGCACGCCAATGCAAGGGTTAGCAAAGAGATGTGAGAACGGCATCGGAGGCCAGCAGCCCATTCTCACCTCTCTTGCATTGACGTGCTAATTTGCTGCCACCCATTGATCCTTCCGGCCACCCATTCCAGTTTCAGCTCTGCAGGTGCACCTGAGCTCTGGGTGGCCTTACCTAATGGCTCCCCCCCCCCTCTTCCCCCCTGTAACGAGCTTTTGAGGTTTGATTCTAGTTGTGTCTGAAGAAGTGTCCTTTGCACACGAAATCTTACACTTTAAATAAAATGTTGTCTGTCTCGAAGGTGCCACTGGACTCAAACTTTCTTCTGTATCTGAAGAAGTGAGCCGTGACTCACGAAAGATCACACTCTGCAAGAAATTGTGTTAGTTTTTAAGGTGCCCCTGGACTCCTGCTCTTCTCTACAGCTACAGACAGACTAGCACGGCTACCCATCTTGGAAGCGAGCGGTGTCTCACGAAAGTGCCTTCCCTGCCACAGATTTTGTTAGTCTTTAAGGTGCCACTGGAGTCTCGCTCTTTTCTACAGCTACAGAAAGACTAACACGGCTACCCATCTTGGAAGTGAGCGGAGTCTCACGAAAGCACCTATCCTGCCACAGATTTTGTTAGTCTTTAAGGTGCCACTGGACTCTTGCTCTTTTCTACAGCTACAGACAGACTGACACGGCTACCTGTCTGGGAAGTGAGCCGTGACTCACGAAAGCGCCTCCCCTGCCACAGATTTTGTTAGTCTTTAAGGTGCCACTGGACTCTTGCTCTTTTCTACAGCTACAGACAGACTGACACGGCTACGCATCTTGGAAGTGAGCCGTGACTCACAAAAGCGCCTATCCTGCCACAGATTTTGTTAGTCTTTAAGGTGCCACTGGACTCTCGCTCTTTTCTACAGCTGCAGACAGACTAACACGGCTACCCATCTTGGAAGTGAGCAGCGTCTCACGAAAGCGCCTCCCCAGCCACAGATTTTGTTAGTCTTTAAGGTGCCACTGGACTCTTGCTCTTTTCTACAGCTGCAGACAGACTGACACGGCTACCCGTCTTGGAAGTGAGCCGTGACTCACAAAAGCTCCTCCCCTGCCACAAAGATTCTTAGTCTTTAAGATGCAACTGGACTCTTGCTCTTCTCTCCTGTACAGACAGACAAACACGGCTACCCATCTTGGAAGTGAGCAGCGTCTCACGAAAGCGCCTCCCCAGCCACAAGTTTTGTTAGTCTTTAAGGTGCCACTGGACTCTTGCTCTTTTCTGCCTCTACACACAGACTAACATGGCTAGGTCATTTATATCTACCCCGGAAGGTGGGGTGCGGTAGGGTAGGCGGGGTTCGGGTTGGTATCTCCTGAATAGATAGAAATTACCTGCCTACCATTTTTCTTCTCACCTTGACACAGAGAGTCCTCCGTCTTTCTGTGTTATACCTCTGAGGACGCCAGTCACAGCTGCTGGCAAAACATCAGGTACTGCAATACCAAGACCATGGCCGTACAGCCCGGAAAATCTACAACGGCTAATGAACTCCGGCTGTGAAAGCCTTCAATGAGATATTCCAAAAAACCTGAAACTAGAGCATATCCGGCTGCAGCTCGAAAGGGAAGACTGTTGTCACATGTCATGCTGAGAATAACCTTTGAGTTGCTTAGATGTGGTTTGGGCAGAGCAGGGTGCCTTGCTCAGGTTCTCCAAGCAACGTGTGACCCGTGAGTCACCCCCATGTAGCTGAGGAAGCATCTAAAAGACCCGACTGTATTGGTGGAGCTGTCTGCATGAGGCGTACCCTCAGGGTGCCAGTTCTGTGGCAAAGACTATATCAATGTCCATACGGACACAGCTGGGTCACTTAGACATTGTCGTGGTGGTGTGGAAGCTGTTCGTGGTGTAAGGGCCACCCAGGCACCCTATTAACATGGGATAGAAAATGGAAGATCAATTAGCTGAGCATACAAGTGCATTCCGGACCAATGAAACAATAGAAGGGGCCAGATGATGGCCTGCCGTTTGTATAACCTCTTTTATTGGAAAGGAATTAGTATGGATTGCTGATCCGCTCCAAACACGCTCTCTGTCCCTGATCCAATCAAAACACACTTGGGCCCAGAGCCCAATGAAAACAGGCTAGGCTAGGGAGGGGCTTTCATCACCCCGACAACCATCCTCCCTGATTTACCCTTGAAGAGCCACTGGGCCAAAGTATTCTCAGACATACACTATTGCATGGAAATATTAATTTATTTTGCGGAGGCCACTGTATGGCCGGCATTCCAGCCAAAAGCAACAAAACCCAACAGAAACGGAGAATAGTTACCTCTGGGGGGAAATTATGACGTGCAAATGAAACAGAAAAAAAGTAGCTGCCGGAGGAGTCAGATTTTAGATATCATTGACACGTTACAGGAACAGTAGGGTTTAGTGTTCTTCCACTTGCGGGTGTGGGCCCCTGTTTTAGAATGCTCCCCCATGCAAAAAAAATAATAAAATAATCCACGCATGTGACAAACTAGCATCTCAAGGGGGAAAGAATTTAGCACAGCTTTCTCCCTCATCGGGCGCAATCATATGCACAATTAGCTGCCGCCATAGGTGCGAATGCCGGGCGGATTTAAAGGGCGCGATCAGACATGAACGTCTGGGAAGCGTGCCGCACCCGTCGGCAACCCGTTTTGCTCCACCGCTGAAGCGGAGTAAAAAGACACCAGGGAAAGTCCAGTAGCAAATGGGTCGTTGTGGGCCACGGATGGACTTTCCCCTGTCTGATCTCTCCAGCGTGCTCTCATGTTGGGACTCCGTGCCGTTGTTTCCCCCCCCTTCTCAGTATGTGCATCATTGCACTGTCCATAGGGAGCCCTCAGTGCTGAGATGTGATTCATCGATCCGCTGTTTAAGCACATTGGGAACAATTGGCAAAAAAAACCCCAACCCGACTCACCCGCGGTTGCGTCTGATCACGCAGTGGCAGGCTGCCCCCACCGCTTCAAAGGACTGTGTGATCGCGCAGCTGCAGATCAAATTCCTCTGGAGGGAATAGCCTCGCTTCTCCCCACCCCCGGTTTGTGTGTGACTGCCACCATCAGCTACTTTTCTGCATGCAGGGAGGGTATTTTAATTTTTTTTGGCCTGGGGGAAGATTAAACAAACAATGTCCTTCTGCAACATGATGTGGAACAATCTAGAATCTGCATCTCCTGCCTTGTACCGTGTAATATGCGGAACAGCCGAGAGACGTGGATTCCACGGGGTTGGACGGGCGGGGGAGCATTAGCGTGGCATGCATAATTAATAATATACTCGGGAAGCACACGGCAGTCTTACCTGCATAGTGGTCGAACACGGTGGGCACGTACTCTTCCGGGAAAGCATCGTTGGCATAACTCATAAGCAAACAAGTCTTGCCAACGGCTCCGTCACCGACCACGACACATTTCAGCATCTTCTTGGTACCGCTGGAGTCGCTGTCTTCTTCTCCACTGCAGCTCATCCCGGTTCCTTCTGCTTTTCTTTTCGAGCCACACTTCTTGGTGCCCATGAAAACCTCACGGGATGGGAACACAAAGAGGGCGTGCAGTTCCTACAGGGCTCGTCCCGAGTGAATGTTTCGTCTTTTCGGTTCGGCGGTGAAATTTCACGAAATCATAACTTTCTTTTCCAGGCTATACGAGCCCCCTTGTCCCGAACCATGTGGGCGAAGCGACCGAAAATCCACACGCGAATCCGTTCGCTTGAGTCAGGAAATCTTCATCTTGGACTCAGAGACTTTGGTATTTCGCACAGCTTAAAAATAGCAGCCGACTGGAGGGTTGCGTGCCTGTTCCTCAGCTCCAGTTTGGCTCAGAAAAACCCTTACAGATTTCATGTTAAATCCACTCCATTTTCCGTCCCGTTTCCAAAAAGAGAAGGGGAAGCTGGAGGGATTTAAGGGACTCCGTCTCTTGCTTTCTTTCTTTCCTTTTTTTCATGCAACCCCTTTTATTTTCTTCGGCTTGGTGTATGTCAGGAAATCATGGGTTTCCTGCTGAATTCCATATTAGGATCAGAGGGGCTCGTGAAGGGCTGCGAACAATAGCTGCTCTGTGTGTGTTTGTACTTCACAGGAACGCTGCCAGGACGTAGAGGAAGGGGGGAAAAAAAGAGCAAGAGGTCTCACTGCAGGCTGAAGTTCATTGGTTTCCTGCTCCACTTGTCTGTCCCGAATGCCGACACTTTGGAGGCGGTGCTGGAGAACAATCCCGTCACTTGCCGGTCTCCCTGGCCTGGACGGGCTCTCCGTTTGACGCCCCTCCCCAGGAGCCAGCAGCAGCATGCAAATTTGAAAAAGATCATCTGGAATATATATCTATATCTATCTATATGATGCAATAGGACTTTACCCTTGGACTGACCCTTGCGAGGAGTGATTGGTAACATCTGGGGGAAGTTAAGAAGCGCCCCGGCCCTTTCGGGAGGCTGCTGCCGAATCGCCAAGTTCTTCTCACTCGGAAAGTTCGCTCCTGCTTGGAAGCTGCTGGGCAATTCCCATCCGAAGCAAAAACAAGATCCGTGCTGAGTGCTGCTATCCCCTCATCATCTGCTGGCCAAAGTTGTAGCTCCACGTTCAGAGGCGGTCGACCTCTGAATCCCAGAGCCAGGAGGCAACATCAAGGGAAAACCTCGGCCTCTACGCCATGTTGCTGGCCCTCCAGAGGAACTGTTTGGCTGCTGTTGGCCACTGTGTGAGACAGGATGTTGGACTGGATGGACCACTGGTCTGATCCAACAGGGCTCTTCTTAAGTTCTGATGAAGGCCTCGGCCTCTGTGTCCCGTTGTTGGCCCTCCAGAGGAACTGGTTGGTCACTGTGTGAGACAGGAGGCTGGACTAGATGGACCACTGTGACTGATCCAGCAGGGCTCTGGTGTTCTTATGAAGGCCTCTGGCCTCTCTGCCCTGTTGGTGGCCCTCCAGAGGAACTGGTTGGCCACTGTGTGAGACAAGAGGCTGGACTAGATGGACCACTGTGACTGATTCAGCAGGGCTCTGGTGTTGTTATGAAGGCCTCGTCCTCTCTGCCCTGTTGTTGGCCCTCCAGAGGAACTGGTTGGTCACTGTATGAGACAGGAGGCTGGACTAGATGGGCCACTGGTCTGATCCAGCAGTAGAGTTACCAGCTCTGGGTTGGGAAATACCTGGAGATTTGGGGTGTGTGGAGCCAGAGGAGGGTGTGGTGTGGGGAGGGGAGGGGAGGGACCTCAGTGGGGTACGATGCCACAGAGTCCACCTTCCAAGGCAGTCATTTCTCCAGGTGAATGGATCCCTGTCGCCTGGAGGTTATCAGGAGATCTCCAGCCACCACCTGGAAGTTGGGAACCCTATCCAGCAGGGTCCTCCTTATATTCTTATGCCCCTGCTTTCTTCTCCCCTGTTTATTTATTTACTTTATTTATCTCCCACTTTTCTTGCCAATGGGGACCCGAAGCGTCTTCCATCAAAATCGAGAGGGTGCAGAGGAGAGCAACGAGAATGATCAGGGGTCTATAGACCGAGTCCTACAAGGAAAGGCGAAGGGCCTTGGGAATGTTTAGTCTGGAGAAGAGGAGACTGAAGGGGGACATGATTGCTCTCTTTCAATATCTGAAAGGCTGTCATTTGGAGGAGGGCAAGGAGTTGTTCCAGTTGGCAGCAGAGGATAGGACCCGAAGCAACAGGTTTAAGTTACATGCAGAAAGTTATCTGCTGGATATTAGGAAACACTTTTTCACGGTCAGAGTGGTTCAAAGGTGGGATCAGCTGCCTAGGGAGGTGGGTGAGCTCCCCTTCACTGGCAGCTTTCAAGAAGAGGCTGGACGAATATTTGTCAGAGATGCTTTAGGCTGGCCCTGCACTGGGCAGGGGGTTGGACTAGATGGCCCCTTCCAACTCTATTATGATTCTATGATTCTCCTCCCCTCCATTTGGTCATCATGACATACCTGTGAGGTAGGTTAGGCCAAGAATGTGTAACTGGCTCAAGGTCACCTGGCAAGCTTCCATGGCAGAGTGGAGATTAGAACCTGCGAACGCCAGCCTCCAGGTGGGGCCTGGGGATCCCCTGGAATTATAGCTCATTTCCAGACTACAGGGATCAGTTTCCTGGAGAAAATAGTTGCTTGGGAGGGTGGACTCTACGGCACTGTACCCCACTGAGGTTCCTGTCCTCCCCAGGCTCCATCCCCAAATCTCCTGGAGTTTCCCAACCTGGATCTGCCAACCCTACCCCCCATCCTCCTCCCATGGGCAGGACGGACCCGGCAACCCTATTCAAACCTGGATTTCCCAAATCCTAGTCCCTAGGGCAGGAGCCGCTTTACTGTGTTTGATGGCAGACACAGGGCTCAAAGAAAAGGCCATCCTGCCTGGCCTTCTGCCCTTACTAAGCCTCTGAGCAAGCTGCTGTCTAATTATTCCATGCAGAAAGAGAAAGAGCGTATGCTATAACTGTTGAGGTTAACTCGTACGGTTAGTTCAGTCACCATTGGTTAGCAGAGTGCTTCAATGAAGCTATAAACGCAGCAACGTCACTTTACCAGGTTACTCAGCTGACAAAGCTACACAGAGCCACATTGCAAGTTTAGAAGAGAAATGCTTCTCTCTTTATTTGAGAAGTGCACTTTGGATGGGAAAGAGCAGAGAGCAATAGATTGCTGACTTACTAGTTAAAGGATGGAGGAGGATGGCGAGAGGCCCGTCTGCCTCAAGGTGCCAAGAGAGGACTGCATGTCCCTGTCTCTTGGTGCGTGCAGGTAGAGAGCAAGTCTTCATCCAGAAAGAGAGAGACAGAGAGAGGAAAGGGGAATTGATCCCTGAGAACAAAATCTGCATTTCAAAGAGGATAGTGGTAGAAAAGTAGCTACAGGAAGAAAGGTCAGTGTGCCCATCTACCTATCTAGTCTCTCTTGCCACTCAGCGTGGAGGTCCGAGACAGGGGACTTCACATCCGGAACTTCCAACAATAACACACGTTAACAGGGTTTTGCGGTGGTGATACACGCCACCTTTGTCAGACTGATAACTGATTTAACATGTCCGTCTCCAAGCCGAGCCAGTGTTCTTAACACCAGGGCTGACTCTTGGAATATGGGCGGAAAAGGTTCCTTGGAGAATGTGCAGATTATCTTCCCCTTGCCCCTGAACACAATGCAGCCTCCGGCTTTGCCAAACAGAATCCAGAAGTGAGCTGCTTCTAAGCATGGCAAGTCCCTCATGGCCACCGGGAAGGGTGTGTGTGGGTGGAAGGGTTGCCAGATCCAGGTTGGGAAACTCCTGGAGGTTTGGGGACGGAACCTGGGGAGCACAGGGACTTCAGTGGGGTAGAGTGCCATAGCATCCACCATCCAAGGCATCCACTTTCTCCAGGGGAACTGATCTCTGGAGTCTGGTGATAAGCTGTAATACTGGGGGATTCCTGGGTCCCTCCTGGAGGCTGGCATCCCTAGAACATGGGCTTAGGCAAAGGAGAAGCCCCTTGAGAGCCAGTTGGGTATAGTGGTTAGGAGCGGTGGACTCTGATCTGGGGGACCAGGTTTGATTCTCCACTCCTCTGTATGAAGCCAGCTGGGTGACCTTGGGTCAGTCATAAGTTCTCTCAGAGCTGTTCTCTCAAGAGCAGTTCTCTCATAACTAGGGTTGCCAAGTACTTACCGTAATTCGGCGGGGGACACACAGTCCCCGCCCAGAACATTCCTCCTTGGAACACCCACGGCACACGATGCCGTCACCAGGAAGTGACACTGGGCAACGCTCTGGCAATAGGTACCATCGAGTTTCCAGCCCCATTGCCAGAGCATCGCCCGGCGTCACTTCCTGGTGATGGCATCGTGCGCCGTGTGCCCCCCCCCAAAATGGTCCTGCAAAGAAGTATGCATCCCCCACCGAATTACCGTAAGTTCTTGGGAAGCCTGCTCATAACTCTCTCAGCCCCACCTACCTCACAGGGTGTCTGTTGTGGGAAGAGAAGAAGAAGAGAAGAGATTGGATTTATAGCCCACCCTTCACTACCAAAGGAGTCTCCTTTCCCTCCCCCTCCCCACAATAGACACCCTGTGAGGTAGGTGGGGCTGAGAGAGCTCTGACAGAAACTGCTCTTTTTCAAGAACAGCTGTGCCAGAACTATGGCTTGCCCAAGGTCATCCAGAGCTGCATGTGGAGGAGTGGGGAACCAAACCCAGTTCTCCCAGATTAGAGTCCACGCACTTAACCACTACACCAAACTGGAAGGGAAGGAGATTGTAAGCTGCTCCGAGACTCCTTCGGGTAGTGGAGAGCGGAGTATAAAACCAGTTCTTCTTTCTCTTTCACACACACACAAATACACAATCGATTCTCCTCTCCTCTCTCCTTTTTCTTGGTCCAACCCCATTGTATAAAACAAAGCATTAAAAAAAAATAATCCTATCATATCTTCCCCTTTAAAGGTTTTCTGTTCCTGTGGCCATCACTACACCCTCTGGCAGCAAATTCCACATTTTAATCACTCTCGGCCTATATTTTTTGGTGTAAAAGAAAGCAAAGTGTTGTGTTGTTGGTTTTTTTTTTTTTAAGGCAAAAGAATAGTGAAGTAGCAGAAATGAAAACGGATGGACCAAAACTCGTCACAGTGACAACATACAGGAATCAAAAGAAACAATGCAGGTCATATTGAGCCACCCTTTGGGGTGTGTGCCATGGTATGTCTGTGTGATCGTCACTCGTATTTAGGAAGGAAACAGCTCATTGGGCCTCAGCAGGGGACTTCAAGCTAAATCAAACAAGCTTGTTTTAAAAGGGAGTCAGCTTTTAAAAATAGAGAACAGAATGCAAGACAAAGGCTTTCTTGGCCAGCGTCTCATTTTATCAACTCTGTTCATAACTCTGTTTAAAACCCACTGAATCTTAACGTAAACCTTGAATGCAGGCGGTGTTCCCTCTAAGCTGAGTGAGTGTGAGCTAGCTCAGCTTTTTAGCCTCTGGCTCACACATTTTTAGCCTCTGGCTCTCTTCTTCACCCAAAGAGTGATTAATGCGTGGAATTCACTGCCACAGGAGGTGACGGCAGCTACAAGCATGGATGGCTTCAAGAGGGAATTGGATAAGCATACGGAGCAGAGGCCCATCAGTGGCTGGCTGTTAGCCACAAGATATAGATAGGAACTCTCAGTCTGGGACAAGTGATGCCCTGTATTCTTGGTGCTTGGTGGGAGGGCAACAGTGGGAGGGCTTCTAGTATCCTGACCCCACTGCTGGATCTCCTGATGGCACCTGGTATTTTTGGCCACTGTGTGACACAGAGTGTTGGACTGGATGGGCCACTGGCCTGATCCAACATTGGCTTCTCTTATGAGAGAGCCAGTTTGGCGTAGTGGTTAAGTGCGCGGACTCTTATCTGGGAGAACCGGGTTTGATTCCCCACTCCTCCACTTGCACCTGCTGATGTGACCTTGGGTCAGTCACAAGCTCTGGCACAGCTGTTCTCTCAAGGACAGTTTCTGTCAGAAGTTCTCTCAGCCCCACCTACCTCACAGGGTGTCTGTTGTGGGGAGGGGAAGGGAAAGGATTTTGTAAGCTGCTCTGAGATGCCTTTGGGCAGTGAAGGGCAGGGTATAAATCCAATCTCTCTCTTTCTCTCTTCTATGTTCTTGTGTTCTTTTCTCTTAGGTCAGGAAGGAGGGCTCCAGAGCAAACTAATCTATGCAGTAGCCTAATCGCTTGCTCACAACTTGAATGCCAATAGTTTGCAAAGTAGATTTTTTTGCTCACAAGACTCCACAGCTTAGCGGGCGCATTGAATGCAAGCCCTTTGATTAACTCAGTTATGGATCAGACAGGAGGGACTCCATAACAGGGTTCCTCCCAGTGACAGGGTGTGGTGTATGGAGACACCTAACATCAGGGATGGAAGCCTCCAAGTGGGACCTGGGGATCCCCCGGAATGACAGCTCATTTCCAGACTACAGAAGAGAAAATGGAGGTTTTGGAGGGTGGAGTCTATGGCATTGTACCCCACTGAGGTCCTTCCTGGGCTCCATCCCCAAATCTCCAAGAGTTTTCCCAACCTGGATCTGGCAGCCCTACCCGTCCCAGACCTTGCTGATGGCCAGGAGGGACCTGGCAGCCCTACTCAGCCCTACTCAGGTTTATAAGATTATGCACGGGATAGAGCAGGTCGAGAAAGTAGTACTTTCCCCCTCCCTTTCTCACTATATAAGAACTCGTGGGCACTCAATGAAATTGCTGACCAGTTGGGTTAGAATGGATAAAAGGAAGTCCTTCTTCACCCAAAGAGTGATTAACACATGGAATTCACTGCCCCAGGAGGTGTTGGCGGCTACAAGCACAGACGGCTTCAAGAGGGAATTGGATAAACATATGGAGCAGAGGTCCATCAGTGGCTATGAGCCACAAGGTATAGATAGGAACTCTCGGTCTGGGGCAAGTGATGCAGTGTCTTCTTGGTGCTTGGGACGGAAAACAGTGGGAGGGCTGCTAGTGTCCTGGCCCCACTGCTGGACCTCCTGATGGCACCAGGTCTTTTTGGCCACTGTGTGACAGAGTGTTGGACTGGATGGGCCATTGGCCTGATCCAACATTGGCTTCTCTTATGTTCCTATGTTCTTAATGGATTTGATCCACACCCTTGGGTCAAGTCCAGGTCAATGAATCCCCGTCGCTAATCCAAGTTAATTAAGCTGGAATAAAACGGGCCTAATCTGAATACACACAAACGCCTATGAAGCTGCCTTCTTTGGAATCAGTCCATCAGCATCAGTATTGTCTGCTCAGACGGGCAGCGGCTCTCCAGGTCTCAGGTAGAGATCTTCCACATCACCTACTGCCTGGTTCTTTTTTTAAAACTGGAGATGCCAAGGACTGAACCTGGGGCCTTCTGCATGCCAAGCAGAAGCTCTGCCACTGAGCCACAAGCCCTTTCCTTACCATCTGAATCATGGACACAAGAAAACAGGCCCTGAGTCCTTGTTGCCTCACCCATAACAACATTTAGCCCTTAGACATGTGCTGAAATTGTAGACAAACCTCACCATTTTGTGCACCCCCCCCCATATTCTTCATTGCTCAACCACAGGCATAAGAGCATAAGAAGAGCCCTGCTGGATCAGACCAGTGAGGGTCCATCTAGTCCAGCATCCTGTCTTACACAGTGGCCTCAACCAATTCCTCTGGAGGGCCAATAACAGGGCATAGAGAATGAGGCCTTCATCAGAACATAAGAAGAGTCCTGCTGGATCAGACCAGTGGTCCATCCAGTCCAGCATCCTGTCTCACACAGCGGCCAAGCAGTTCCTCTGAAGGGCCAATAACAGGGCATAGAGGCAGAGGCCTTCATCAGAACATAAGAAGAGCCCTGCTGGATCAGACCAGTGAGGGTCCATCTAGTCCAGCATCCTGTCTTACACAGTGGCCTCAACCAGTTCCTCTGGAGGGCCAACAACGGGGCATAGAGGCTGAGGCCTTCATCAGAACCTAAGAAGAGCCCTGCTGGATCAGACCAGTGGTCCATCCAGTCCAGCATCCTGTCTCACACAGGGGCCAAGCAGTTCCTCTGGAGGGCCAACAACAGGGCATAGAGGCAGAGGCCTTCATCAGAACATAAGAAGAGCCCTGCTGGATCAGACCAGTGGTTCATCCAGACCAGCATCCTATCTTACACAGTGGCCAACCAGCTCCTCTGGAGGGCCAACAACAAGGCATAGAGGATGAGGCCTTCATTAGAACAGAGCCCTGCTGGATCAAACCAGTGTTCCATCTAGCCCAGCATCCTGTCTCAGTGGCCAACCAGTTCCTCTGGACAGCCAACAACAGGGCATGGAGGCTGAGGCTTTCCCCTGATGCCGGCACCTGGCTCTGGGATTTGGAGGCTTAGTGCTGGTGAATGTGGAGGTTCCCATCATTCATCATGGTTAGTAGCCATCGATAGACTTATCCTCCATGAATCCACCTAACCCCCCTTTAAAGCTATTTACTCCTGCAGCATACCTGTGGGATCGTGTAAAGCAGTTTATTCCTGTAGGTGCACCTGTGGGATCAGGCCCAGGATGGCTAGGGAGACTCAGCTCAAAGACAGGTGTGGCAGAGATCGCACATGATTCATCTATAAAACACAAATGGCAAGCTCATGGAGAAGTGAGCAGCGACTCACACGAGCTCCTGCCCTGCCACAAATTTCGTCAGTCTTTAGGGTGCACCTGGACTCTTGCTCTTTCCTAGAGCAGCCTCAGTTTGCCTCGGGCAATGTAGGGAAGGGAAAGGGAGTTTAACCCTTCCGTCTCCACAATTTTGCTCTTCAGAGCTGAGCTCCCTACTTTATTCTTACTATTTTAGGGGAAAGGGTATGTTTTTAAAAAAACACTTTCTGCCCTCCTTTAAAACGAAGAAGAAGAGAAGAGAAGAGAAGAGAAGAGAAGAGAAGAGAAGAGAAGAGAAGAGAAGAGAAGAGAAGAGAAGAGAAGAGAAGAGAAGAGAAGAGAAGAGAAGAGAAGAGAAGAGAAGAGAAGAGGAGATTGGATTTACATAAGAACATAAGAGAAGCCAATGTTGAATCAGGCCAATGGCCCATCCAGTCCAACACTCTGCCACACAGCGGCCAAAATATACCAGGTGCCATCAAGAGGTCCAGCAGTGGGGCCAGGATTTATACCCCGCCCTTCACTACCCAAAGGAGTCTCAGAGCGGCTGTTGCTTTTTATATTAAGAAAAGAAGAAGAAGAAGAAGAAGAAGAAGAAGAAGCAGAAGAAGAAGAAGAAGAGATTGGATTTATACCCCATCCTTCACTACCCAAAGGTGTCTCAGAGCAGCTTACAAACTCCTTTCCCTTCCCCTCCCCAAAGCAGACACCCTGTGAGGTAGGTGGGGCTGAGAGAGCTCTGATAGAAACTGCTCTTTTTCAAGAACAGCTCTTATCAGAACTATGGCTTGCCCAAGGTCATCCAGCCAGGTGCAAGTGGAGGAGTGGGGAATCAAACCTGGTTCTCCCAGATTAGAGTCCGCGCGCTTAACCACTACACCCTCATGGATCAGCCCAGTGATCCTTCTAATCCAGAGTCCTGTCTCATGCAATTGCCAACCAGTTCCCCTAGATGGCCAACAGCAGGGCATAGGGATCGAGGCCTTCCCCTCTTGTTGCCTCCTGGCTCTGGGATTCGGAGGCTGACTGCCTCTGAATGTGGAGGTTCCTCTCAGTCACCCATGGCTAGGAGCCATTGACAAGACTTATCCTCTATGAATCTGTCTAAATCCCCTTTTAAAACTGTTTATTCCTCTGGCCATCATGATGGGACGCTGGCATTTCCATCAGAGCCTATTCAACCAATTGTGCCCATGAGTAATTTGCAGATCCCTGGTACTATGAAACTAATTGAACATCATGAGATTGGGAAGTCTCAGACCCAAGCAAATTTGTTTTCATTTGCTTATTTACAGCATGAATTAAATATAGAGGCAGAGTATGTGGATTTGTCATCTTATCAGACAGGGATAAACCGTGCATGCAAACCAGGCATCTGAGCTGTGAAAATTGGAGACCAAAGCATTCCCCTCTCTCTCTCTTTTAAAAATAAGTGATTCAAAAGTTCGATAAATTTAGAGGAGGGGGACTCTTGCCTTGGGACCCACTTGGTTGAGGGCCAGCCCACCCCACCATCTAGGTCAGAAAATCCCAGGCATGAATCCCAGACACGCTGCATGGTCCCCTTCCAACCTTCGGCCCATCCCGAGGCACATTGGTGTGGGGGCTAGGACTTTAAACCTCTCTCCAACATTGGCGTTGTGCAATGTCAGATCCATTACCAACAACAACAACGCAACTCTGCAGAAATATTTTGCAGAGGAAGCAGCCTGACCGAGATCTGGGTTAAGGAGGACGAAACGGTCACCCTGAAGCAACTTGCTTCCCCGTGTTTCTAGGTCCTTCACTAGTCTCAGACAAAGGGGTAGAGGGAAGGGGTGGCGTAGCTCATCCGAAAGGCTTACTTCTTCAGGGCACTCCCCGTCCCAAAGATCTCTGGTTTTGAATGTGCTGGCCTCGTCTGGGATACTGAGGAGAGTTTGGAAATCCGTCTGGTATACCATTAGTTGTTGTAGATTTTCCGGGCCGTATGGCCATGGTCTTGGCATTGTAGTACATGACATTTCGCCAGCAGCTGTGATTAGCATCCTCAGAGGTATAACACAGAAAAATGGAGGGCTCTCTGTGTCAGTGTGAGAAGAAAAATGGTAGTCAGGTAATTTATATCTACTCATGAAGGTGGGGTAGGGCTGAGATTATCTCGTAGGAGTTCCCCAGGCTATGACATGCTTTCCTGAGGAGGTTCTTTTTGCATATGGATCGGATGTTGGAATTCCAATCTCATCTGTAGTGCTGTTGTAAGATGTAGAGCATTCTGTGTTTTTCAGGACGGGAAACCATGCCCAATTTATTTTTAAACGCTCTTCTTTCCTGTTGAAATTGTGTTTATTTTATCTATTTATCTATTTATCTATCGATCTATTTATTTATTATTTGCATTTATATCCCGCCCATCCCGCGGGCGGGCTGAGGGCGGGTAACATCATTGAAATAAAAACAATTTCAGTTTAAAACATTAAACATTAAAACACAATAAAACATAACAATTAAAACAGTGGGTACAGCTTGGAAAAGCATAAGTTGGCTATAAAATTCTGGCCTGATGGTACAATGGGTTAAAGGCCAGTTTTTGGTGGTCAGTAGACAGGTGACAGATGGGTGACAGCAACCTCAGGGAGGCCACAGGTGAGTGCCCACTGCCTCAACCAAAGGCCTGGCGGAACAGCTCCATCTTGTAGGCCCTGCGGAATTGAAGGAGATCCCGCAGGGCCCTGTCTCAATAGGGAGCATGTTCCACCAGGCAGGGGCTAGGGCAGAAAAAGACTTGGCCCTGGTTGAGGCAAGACAGGCGTCTCTTGGGCCAGGGACCACCAGGAGGTGTTGATCTTTTGAGTGTAATGCTCTTCGAGGAGTACATGAATTTCAATGGTTTCTCTGTGTAATCTGACATGGTAATTCGATGTTTGGTATACCATTCACCTAGCACACCAGCGGACAGCCTGCTACATCTGCTGGAGGTTGTAGCAGGCCGGGCTTTGGAATTCCCAAGACTGAGATCTTGGGGACCTCAACGTCCATGTTGATACTGCTGCCTCCTCACAGGGGATGGAGCCGATGTCTTCCATGGCAGCGCTGGGACTCTTTCAGGTTGTATCAGGTCCCACACACCAAGCAGGCCACACACTGGATTTGAGCTTTGGCATGGGGATTGATATTGATCCGGTAGCTACTGATGTAGTGCTGTGGTCAGATCATTATGCCCTGAAGGCTTGCCTGGGCATCCCGACCTGACCCGATTGGGTTTCAGAATTCTCTGCGGGATCCGATGCCCTCCTGTGACTCATTGGATGAGCTGATAGAGGACTGGAACTCCCGCCTCTCTGAAACCATTGATGAAATCGCCCCCCAGTGTCCTCTTTGTTCTTGTCCCAAGCTGTCTCTGTGGTATACTGCGGAGCTCAGGGGGACAAAATGGGGACTAAGATGACTAGAGTGAATTTGGCAACAGCATTGCGACAAAACCTCAAGAACATCTTATAGGACGTTTATGAAATCCTATGAGGTGGCAGTGAAGGCAGCTAAGAGGGACTATTACGCAGCCTCCATCACATCCGCTAGCTCTCACACGGCAGTTATTTAGGGTAATTAGGACATTATCTTCTCTTACAGAGAGAACTAAAAAGGTTAGTAATTCGGATATAATCTGTGAGGCATTTCCGAGTTTCTTCGCTGAGAAAGTCTTGCTGCTCTGCCACGACCTGCCTGCCAATTTTGATACCGCATTTGAACTGGAGGTCCCTAGGCTGCCTTTGGAATCAGTTTTTGACAACTTAAGCCAGCTCTCTGAGGCCGATGTCGACAGGATCCGGAGGAGTTCGAAGCCAACCACTTACCTCTTGGAACCGTGTCCTTCATGGCTGGTCTGAGCTGGCGGTGAGGGTATACTGGGCCCTCTGAATGAGATTACCAATCTGTCCCCGAGTTCAGGGGTCTATCCAGGGGGCTTAAAAGAGGCAATGGTAATAATGCTTTTGAAAAAAAAGCGTTGTTGGATCCCTCCAATCCATCCAACTACTGCCCAGTTTCAAATCTTTCATTTCTGGGAAAGGTAGTTGAGACACTGGCGGCTGAGGAACTTCAGAGTTTTCTTCCAGCCTAGTTATGGGGCAGAGATTGTGCTGGTCACCCTCACGGATGCTCTCCGTAGGCAGTTGGATTGAGGTGGGTCAGGGCTGCTGTTATCGCTTGATTTGACAGCAGTGTTCGACACAGTGGATCACAATCTGTGGGTTCACCATCTCACCAGTGTTGGAGTGTGTGGGACATCCCTGAAATGGGTGGTCTCATTTCTCCACAGTAGGGGTGTCATGATCTGTGCAAGACGGAGACAGGGCCTAGAGGCCTAAACTATAGGAGGGGCTTGTCTGGCAGTGGAAAGCAGACAGCCTACAATCCCCACAATGCTTGGGGAAGGTTTTTAGCCAATGGGAGTGCAGGGATTCTGGGAGGAGACTGTTGCATTCTTGTGGAGGTGTGTCTTAAGCTGTTAGCTGTGGGAAATGGTGGTTTTTTCCTCACACAGGAGTGAACCAAAGGGGACGGTATTCTTCGTTTCATCTGCGGACTTGTCTCACAGAGGGGACAGAGTCTGGACTGGTGAGAGAAAGATTCCCCACTTGGCTCAGCGTGAGTGGTAGGCAGGAGGCCTGGTAAGAAGGCTTGTAAGCCTTTAGTAACAGTTAAGGAGTAATAGGTAGCTGCGTTAGCTTTGTGTTCTTTTTGTCTTTCAACACTGTTATACCTTTTTAAAGCACCTTGCCTTATTTGCCTTGCCCCAGTATTGTTCTTAATAAACCATTGTTAAGTAGTCTGCCTGGTCATCACGCCTGTGTTTTCTCGGCTGTAAAAGGGGCATTTTTGGATGGGCTTGAGGGGGTACCCTGGGCCTTCTCAAGGGACCGTAAGTCCAGGGTGGTGGCAGTGGAAGGTGGCGACCGCCTAGGGTCATGACAAGGAGACAGAGGGTGGCGCTGGGTGAGAGGGTGTTTTCTCGATACCCGGTGACATGCAGTGTCCCTCAGGGGGCTATCCTCTCCCTGATGTTATTACATCAGCTGGCATGGAGTTTTGGGCTAGGCTGCCATCTAGCTATGCTAACTAGCAGTCCTTCGGCTGTCCCTTATTTGCTGTAGGTACACTATAGACTTGTATATTCCAATGAAATACAGTATGTGGGGGGAACCACCTACTGAATATGCATGCGCTGTCAGGAGAAATCTCATTGTTCCCTCCCTTCCACCCAATGTACTTTTCTCTAGTAGAAAAGGCTCCCTGCAGGGTGGCTGGGGGAACGAAGGGGAGGCATGCCTCCCTGATTGGTTTTCCCTTCCCCAGTCAGTGTCCCCCCCCACCAGATAGGCTTGAGGTGTGTGTTGGGGAGCAGAGAAAGAAAACAACTTGAACTTTAAATGCCCCACCCCGCCTACAAATATAACTGGATAAATAGATGTCATTATCAATATCTGTTTTAACCCCTTTTGTTTTTATTTATGGCCGTCTCATTTAAATTTGACAAAAAGCAAACCTGCATATTTTCCAATCGAAATGTGTGCGCAATATTTGCTCATGTCTTGTGGCTCTCAAACATCTGACATTTATTCAGTGCGGATCTTATGTTACGTAAGTGTGGCCACCCCTTGTATAGTCTAAAGGCGTTTAATGTATAGTCTAATCATTCCCTGAGTCTTAAATTGGGTTCCAATATCTCCAGCATTTTAAGAATATTGCGCTGGGGCCAACTTTGTGGTCACTGCTTATCGCGACTTCACTCATTTGCAGAATAATAATAATGAAAAAACCCTTATTAATTCCATTCATCAGGAACAATGCTCCCTAGTCACCAGGAATCTCCAGGGCCATTTAAATCGATGTGCTTGTACTGGGTAACTCACCCACACATGATCTGCGAACCATTTTCCAGACATTTCTCCCCCCCATTATTTTAAAGGAGAGTGCTGGATCACATGTTAAACGCAAGTTGGGTTGGCGGAACCCCAACTCGTATAGTCTCATTAGTCCCTGAGTCTCGTGTTCCAATATCTCTAAAAATGTAAGAAGATTGCACTGTGGCCAACATCGTGGTCACTGCTTATCAAGACGTCAATAATTTACAGAAGAATGACCCCCCCCTAATTATGTTCCATTCATCAGAAACAATGCTCCCTAGTCACCAGGAATCTCCAAGGCCATCTAAATCAATGCACTTGTACTGGGCAACTCACCCACACGTGATCTGAGAAACATTTTCCAGACAATCCTGAATTCTTCCTCTGCGTGCCACGAAATGGCTTCCTTCACAGCCCATCTCAGGGTCTGAGAGTGACATTAAATTAATTCAGAGCCTGGTTACCATAGCGAGGCCCAATGTCCGAGGGTAACTTCTCTGGCTGGCTAATGAGGGACGTTGGGGGTACCTTAAGACTGAACGAGGCGTCGACAATGAGACTGACTGAAGTAGATGTGCTTCTCGGCAACACGGTCCTGATGCGAAAATTCAACAGCAAGGCGGAACTTTGCTTTAATTAACCGTGGAACTTACTCTGCGCTCAGGCAGACAATAGGCCAGTGTCCTGAACTTACTGGATGTGATACAACAATGTTGCTCAAAGAATGCGCCAAGCCTGACACAGAAGATGTGAGCCAGTGCCACCAGAAGGGCAGACTTCTCCTTGACTATGGCCCATTCTGCACCTAGCGTGTGCTCCGCTGTTTTACCAAACCCACGTTGGAACAGAAATTCCCCTCTGCATTGCATGCCACTTTCACTTTGATTCAGGGCTATTTTTGGGCAGGAACACACAGGAACATGTATTTATTGATCACAACTTTAAAAATATATATAAGGGCCCAGTCACACGTTATGTATAAATAACTATCAATAAAACACAAGGGCTTATAAATCTGACCTGATGCGTTTCGGCCTACATAGGCCTTCCTCGGAGGTCAATAGCGAGGAACATATTGGCTATTATAAAAACATATAGTACAATCATATAAATACAGAGCATGAATACAATAAGGACCAGAAGCAAGTTGTCTCAAGATAACCCACCAGGCATAGAGTAAAAAAATACAAATGAGGCCTCTATTAGTGCCATCACATGCCCAGTGGTTCTCAGATATAAACTTCTGGTCCAGGAAACACCTTCCTATGATTGTAGAGCCAAATAACCCTCAAGCTTACAAAGCCACACAGAGCTATGTTGCAGGTTTTGAAGAGAAATACTTCTCTCTCTTTTTCTGAGAAGTACACTTCGGATAGGAAAGAGCAGGGACAGGATAGTGGGTGATGTGGACAGAGTACTAACGAGAGAGGATAGAGTACTAACTAACTAGAGACGGCTAGAGAGACTGTGGCGGCACACTCATCACAAAGCAACAGGAGCATCTTATAGGACGTTTATGAAATCCTATGAGGTGGCAGTCAAAGCTGCGAAGAAGGAGTTCTACACAGCCTCGGATTGCGTCTGCTAGCTCAAGCCCAGCACAATTGCTTAGAACAATTCGGTCTTTAACGGCTCTGCCACAGGGCAGACAAAATGCTAGGGAATTGGATATTGGCTGTGAGGCTTTTGCAAGCTATTTTGTAGATAAAGTCTTGATGATCCGCCGCGACCTCCCCGCCACAGTTGAGACAGTGGACGAACTCGAGGCTCCATGCACGTCTTCTGGTCCCATTCTGGATTATTTCAGTCCACTCAGCCTAGAGGAAGTTGACAGACTGATCTCAACGGTACACCCAACCATATGCAGCCTTGACCCGTTCCCCTCCTGGCTAATTAAAGCTGGCTGCGAGGGGTTTCGAGGCGCCCTCAGGGATATTATCAACAAGTCCCTCTCTGAGGGGCTGTTCCCGGGGGCTCTCAAGGAAGCAATGGTCCTGGGGGCTCTCAAGGAAGCAATGGTCCGCCCTCTCCTTAAAAAGCCATCTCTGGATCCGGCCGAATTGGCCAACTATTGGCCGGTTTCCAACTTGCCCTATTCTGCCAAGTTAATTGAGAGGGCGATGGTGATACAGTTGCAGAGCTTTCTGGATGACACTTCCATGCTAGATCCTTTCCAGTCTGGTTTTCGCCCAGGTGATGGGACGGAGACAGCACTGGTCGCCCTCACGGATGACCTCTGGAGACATCTGGATCGGGGCGGGATGGCGGTGCTGCTGTTGTTAGACCTGTCGGCAGCGTTTGACACGGTCTATCATCAGCTGCTCACCCACCGCCTCGCCAAGCTGGGAATTCAGGGGCTGGCCTTGCAATGGCTTGTCTCCTTTCTCCAAGGTTGGGGACAAAGGGTGGCCATTGGGGAGCAGCAGTCCCGAAGGTACCCACTAGTGTGTGGTGTGCCCCAAGGGGCTGTGCTCTCCCCAATGTTATTTAACATCTATAGGCGCCCCCTTGCCCAGATTGCCCAGAGGCATGGGCTGGGTTGTCACAAATATGCGAATGACACCCAGTTCTATCTGATGTTGGGCAGTCAGTCTGACTCTATCCTGGAAGATCTCGACTGGGCATTACGGGATGTGGCTGGATGGCTTAGGCTGAGTCGATTGAAATTGAATCCGACAAAGACGGAGGTCCTGTGCCTGAATCAGAGTGGTACGGGGGTAGGGGTCCCACTCCCAGACTTTGGTGGGGCGCCATTGGTGTCAGCGCTGAGGGTCAGGAGTTTGGGAGCGCTCCTGGATGCCTGTCAGGTAGCCCTGCCATGATGGATGGAGGGGAGGGGAGGTTGGCTCTGGGCGCCTTAGTGGCGTGACAGGCGGGAGGTTGGAATCTGGGGAGTTGTTGATTTACGCTTAGGGTGTGAGAATGGAATGTAGCTCTGGTTCCCCTATCTCCTGCAGACGGGACATTCTGACCTTGGGGAATCAAGCTGCTAGCGTTTCTATCGCTTTCAAAGCTACAGCTTTGCTGTAAATAATGGGGGCGTTTGGGAACTTCATTAGTGTAGTAACTTTCGTTTCCCAATCGCATGGTACTCTGTGACTAGGAGAAGGGGGGTCCCCATTCACCCCCTTTCCCTGTATAACCGCTTGCTTTCTGTAACCAAGTCATTCTGAACAATGTACCTGCTACAGTGAACCTTTCTCTTGCAGCATTATAATAAATACTATCCTTGCTTGCATCACAAGGCCTGGTGTTTTGCTGACTAAGTTAGGACTCCTGACAGTTTGTTCAGAATCTCATCAACTTTCGGGACTGGTCGTAAACCCGCAACTCCACAATGAGTGACGGTGAAGAAGACACTCTCCCGATTGAAGAAGAACAGGAGAAAAGGCCTCCCGGGAAAGACGTACCCAAGGAGACCCCTGACACCCATGTGCCGAGACAATGGGGTGGGGAGTACGACTTTGGAGGGCCTTACGGAGATCCGTATGGGGCAGCCTATGGAGGGGTGACCCACCGAGTTGGACGCAGACGAGACTGGGTGAAACCCTTGGCTGAGACCCACGAAGCGTGGTTCGGGACCCCGAGAGCCTCCATGGGAGCTAGTCACCCCGAGAGGTCGGTCCGAAAGCTCATCACAGCGGAAGCCCCGGAGGACACCGGTCGAGACACCGAGAGCCGCGAGGGTGCCGTGGTGAGGAGGAGGTGGAGTGGGGAGCCGAGCCAAGACCGCCTGATGCGCTTCCTGGACGAATCCCTCGCACGCATCCCACAGATGATCGCGGAGGGGATACGGGAAGAACGCGAGAGGCAGAGACGCGAGGAACCACAAGACCGTGTTCCTCCCGACCAGCGCCCGGCGCCGGACCAAGACCAAGGGAACGTACCAGCCGGCCCCCCAGACCAACCAGCAGGCCCAGGACCTGGGCAACCACCTCCTCGCCCTTGGGGGTTCTTGCCGCCTAAACCTGCAGAACTCCTGGATGCGGATTTCGATGGAGACCCCGAAAAATTCCCGTTCTTCCTGGTGAGAGCCGAGAGGTTTATCGAAACCTGGGGCCACCTTTTCCAACGAGAAGAGCGCATGGTCGATGTCATAGCAGCCCACCTGAAGGGAGCGGCCGCAGACTGGTACGTGGGGCTCCACCAGGATGATGGGCGTGAGCTGAGGGAGATCGATTCTTTCATGTGGGCCATGAAAGAGCAATTCGAAGATGTGCTATCTACTAAGGCGGCCAAGGCAACGATCCGAAGCCTCAAACAAGGCGCGAGGTCGGTGAGAGACTACACCTCGGAGTTCCGCAGATGTGCCGCTAAACTCCGAGGGGAAGGGAACCTCGTAGACTTCTACAAGTGGGGGCTCAATGCAGAGATCCGCCGAGAAGTCACCAGGAACCAAGACCCGAACACCCTCACGGGATGGATTCAAGCCGCCGTCACGATGGAGAACCGGCTGAAGACCATCAAACTGGATGACGCTGCAGCAATGGCTAACAGGGGCCCCGCGCCGACAGCGAAGGGAAAACCCCTGGGCCCCGAACCCGAAGCCGAGAGACGGTACCAGGGAACTCCGGATGAAGCAAGGTCTTTGCCTCAAATGCGGAGAAGGAGGCCACTTCGCCGCGAACTGCCCGACATCATCTGCATCGCCTGGGGCGTCAAAGGGAGTCAAGAAGAAGTTTGACACATCCACCCCAAAACAGGTGGCGAAACCGAAGGGGGCGAAAGCCTTGCAAGCTAAACCGCTCAGCGAGGCATCCGACTCATCCGATGGCGAGACCGTGCCGCAGGGAAACGAGCCGGACCTGCTGTAAACAGCGCTGAACAGCAGGTCCCACACTCCCAGGCGCAGATCCCGGTGAGCAAACCCCCTCTCTTTTCTTTCTCACAGTGACTTTAATGGACCCGGGTCTATTGACCCATGTGAGAGTACGAGCTCTCATTGACTCTGGGTGTGGGAGAGACCTCATCAACCCCACACTAATTACGGGACTAGGGGCAAAAGTTGTTAAACTAACTGAACCCTTGATTTTTACTCAAATGGACGGGTCTACCATGAAAGAACCCTGTAAATACGAGACTGTACCTTTGAGGGTGGGACTCGGGCAACACTGGGAAGAAAGACCTTTCGTGGTTAACCCTTCGGCCCGCTTCCCCCTGGTTCTCGGGAGCCCGTGGTTCTTTGATCACGATCCTCACGTACTATGGGGGGAGGGGAAGGTAAACTTCATCTCCGGCAAATGCCGGACCCACTCATGGAGAAAAGAGTGGGGACCCATGACAGGGGGGCAACTCCTAGTAACGACGGGGGTAGCGGACGCGGTGCTGGAAGGCATCCCCCCCGAGTACCACGACCTGGCTCCTGTTTTTGGAGAGGAGGAGGCCGATGAATTGCCCCCCCACAGGAACTCAGACTGTGCCATTGAAATTTTGCCTAACCAAAAATTACCGAAGGGGAAACTGTATTCGATGAGCCCCTCGGAAAAAGTTGAACTGAGGAAATTCATTGACAAAAACCTCAGTAGGGGTTTTATACGGCCAGCATCCTCCCCGTTTGCGGCTCCTGTGCTTTTCCGGAAAAAAAAAGGACGGGGGTTGCGGCTATGCACTGACTATCGTGGTTTGAATGCAGTGTCTAATACAAACGCTTACCCCATGCCCCTCATAAAAGACTTGTTGGCTGCGGTGGCTGGGGGAAAATTTTCTCGAAGCTTGACCTCCGAGATGCCTATTTCAGAGTCCGAATTCGGGAGGGAGATGAATTTAAAACGGCGTTTAACACCCCTCTAGGCCAGTTCGAATATCTGGTCATGCCATTCGGGCTCCAAGGGGCCCCGGGGGTCTTTATGAATTTGATTAACGAGGTGTTGCACAAGTATTTGTTCAAGGGGGTCCTTGTTTACCTTGATGACATTCTTTTGTATTCCCCCGACCTGAAATCTCATGTGAAACTGGTGCGGGAAGTGTTACAAACGTTGCACAAGCACAAGCTGTTTGCTAAACTATCCAAGTGTGAATTTCACAAAACGGAAATCCCGTTTCTAGGCTACCGCATATCCCAAAAGGGAATTGAAATGGACCCCGACAAAATTAAGGATGTAATAGGGTGGGAGCCGCCCAAAACGCGGAGGCAACTCCAGGGGTTCCTCGGATTCGCGAACTTTTATAGATCGTTCTTATCGAACTTTGCCCGGGTGGCCCTTCCTTTAACTGA
This sequence comes from Gekko gecko, assembly GCA_029375565.1. Classification (NCBI taxonomy): domain Eukaryota; kingdom Metazoa; phylum Chordata; class Lepidosauria; order Squamata; family Gekkonidae; genus Gekko; species Gekko gecko. Next base: position 231,406,413 of record JAPDNY010000003.1, read on the forward strand.
CCTACTGAAAACCAAAGGGAAACCACCCGAATGCACTCGGCCCGGAGCCAAACTAGAGTGGTCATCCGAGTGCCAGCGGGCTTTTGACAAATTGAAAGCTCTTTTTACGTCGGAACCTGTATTGGCCCACCCGAATGAGCTTAAGAAATTCATTGTTCAAGTTGACGCCTCAGATGTTGCTATGGGAGGGGCGATCCTCCAAGAGGGGGAGGATGGTAAATTGCACCCCCTTGCCTATGTGTCCAGAAAATTTAATGATACTGAACGGAATTGGTCGGTGTGGGAAAAAGAAGCGGGATCGATCCGTTTGGCGTTGGCTACCTGGCGCCATTGGTTGGAGGGGGCGCGAGTCCCGTTCGAGGTCTGGACTGATCACAAAAACCTCGAGCTGCTTCGCTCCCCCGTTCCTTGAACGCCAAACAGCTCCGCTGGGCTGATTTCTTCTCCAAGTTTAACTTTACACTGCACCACTTCCCGGGGACATCTAATTCGCTGGCCGATGCACTGTCACGCCTCCCTCAACACGACAGCAAGAGGGAGGAGATTCATGACTCGGTTTTCACGCCGTCCCAGTTGGGAGGGGCAGTTACCACCCGGAGGCAGGCCAAGCAGTCCCTCCCGTCTCCAAACCCTCCTCCAAATGATTGGGCGGTAAAATTCTCGACAGCTATGTCGGACACGGATCGGGAGGAGGTGGAGGGGGAAGAAGGAATGTCCCAAGATGCGCATGGCTGCTGGACTAAAAATAACAAACTTTTTGTCCCACGGTCCCTCAGGGGGGAGGTGATGAGTTGGGCGCACGGATCAAAGCTGGCTGGACACACCGGGTTTGTAAAATCTCTCCAGCTCCTGCAGAGACAATTTTGGTGGCCGGGGTTAAGAAAAGACATTTCACTCTTCACCTCAGCTTGTCAAACATGCTTGATGAGTAAACCTCGGCCCGGAAAACCCCCCGGTGCTCTGCAACCCCTCCCTACGCCGGCTCGGCCGTGGGAAGTGATCTCTATGGATTTTATTACAGACTTACCCCCTAGCGGGGGAAAAACTGTCATATGGGTGATCGTGGATCTGTTTACCAAACAAGCCCATTTCGTTCCGTTTGCCACCATCCCCTCTGCCAAGAAACTAGCCTCTGCGTTCTTGCAGCACGTAGTGAGGCTCCACACTTTACCTTCTAAGGTGATCTCGGACAGGGGGGTTCAATTTGTTTCACGGTTCTGGAGCGAACTTATGTCACTGCTTGGGGTGGAGAGGGGGTGAGTAGTGCATACCATCCAGAATCCGATGGGCAGACCGAACGAGTGAATCAGACTTTGGAACAATACTTGCGGTGTTTTTCCAACTTTCAGCAGGACAATTGGCATTCTCTTTTGCCTTTAGCCGAGTTCTGTTACAATAATACTCAGCACTCGTCAACAGGGATGTCCCCGTTTAAAGCGGTCCATGGATACGACGCCCCGCCGCTGCCATTTTTGAATTCTCCCGACCTCCCGGCGGGAGACGCTGGAGACTGGTGCAAACAGTTGCAGATAGCGTGGGGTTCGTTAGCCAAGACTCTAGAGGAGGCTAAGACTGCTTACAAGCTCCAGGCCGACAAGAAACGTAACCTTGCCTGGATCCCAAAGTGTGGAGAGTTTGCCTATTTGTCCACGCAACACTTGCGTTGCATTCAGCCGAGTCGCAAGCTCGGTTGGAAGTTTATTGGTCCCTTTGAGATTGTGAGAGTGATTAACAATGTAACTGTTGAACTTGATTTGCCCAAATCTCTAAAGTCTGTTCATCCTGTCTTTCATGTAAGGCTTCTACGCCAGGCGCCTGGAGAGAACAAATGGCGACCGCAACGGCCGACCCCGCCTCCGCTACTGGTGGGGGGGAACCTCACTATGAAGTATCGCAAATCTTGGACTCTAAGATCTCTCGCAATCGCTTGTTTTATCTGGTTGAATGGATTGACTTTGGGCCGGAACAGAGGGAGTGGGTGCGGGCGGAAAATGTTTTGGCCCCCGGCTTATCCGGGCGTTTCACAAGTTGTACCCCCATAAACCAAAGGGGTAGGCTTATTTTCGAGGGGGCTGCATGTCAGGTAGCCCTGCCATGATGGATGGAGGGGAGGGGAGGTTGGCTCTGGGCGCCTTAGTGGCGTGACAGGCGGGAGGTTGGAATCTGGGGAGTTGTTGATTTACGCTTAGGGTGTGAGAATGGAATGTAGCTCTGGTTCCCCTATCTCCTGCAGACGGGACATTCTGACCTTGGGGAATCAAGCTGCTAGCTTTTCTATCGCTTTCAAAGCTACAGCTTTGCTGTAAATAATGGGGGCGTTTGGGAACTTCATTAGTGTAGTAACTTTCGTTTCCCAATCGCATGGTACTCTGTGACTAGGAGAAGGGGGGTCCCCATTCACCCCCTTTCCCTGTATAACCGCTTGCTTTCTGTAACCAAGTCATTCTGAACAATGTACCTGCTACAGTGAACCTTTCTCTTGCAGCATTATAATAAATACTATCCTTGCTTGCATCACAAGGCCTGGTGTTTTGCTGACTAAGTTAGGACTCCTGACAATGCCTCCTTAACAATGGAGGCCCAGGTAGCAACCACTGCCAAGGCAGCCTTTTACCATCTTTGGCTGATTAGGCAGTAGGTTCCCTTCCTCGAACGCAATGATCTGGCTGCAGTGATCCATGCTATGGTCACCTCGAGATTGGACTACTGTAATGCTCTCTACATGGGGCTGCCCTTGGGGCAACTCTGGAAGCTGCAGCTGGTGAAGAATGTGGCGGCCTGGCTGTTGATGGGTCTCCCCAGGTGGGAGCACATCCAGCCTGTGCTTAAGACTCTGCACTGGCTGGCGATAGCATTCCGGATTCACTTCAAGGTGCTGGTTTTGACCTTTAAAGCCCTTTATGGTCAGGGACTGGCCTACCTGAGGGACCGCCTTTCCCCGCATGTTCCCCAGAGAGCACTGCGATCAGGATCCCAAAACCGCCTGGATCTCCCTGGCCCAAAGGAAGTCAGGTTGATGGCAACTAGGACCAGGGCTTTCTCGTTCGTAGCTCCATCCTACTGGAATGAGCTCGCGGCCGAGATCAGGGCCCTGCGGGACCTTTCACAGTTCCGCAGGGCTGTGAAAACAGAGCTTTTTAGGCGGGCGTTCCGTTAGGAGCGGCATCTTACCAGCAGCGCCCTGAGTGAACTCAGACCCAGCATGACCTAGCGCGGTGGCACCGCTGAACGTGTCCTTAATCTGCACTTTATTTCTATTGCCATCAAAGTTATGTTTTAAATTGATTTGTCAGTGTTTTAAATGACTTGTTGTATTTTATTATGTGTAAATTTTCTATTGTGCGTCAGTTTTTGGAAGCCGCCCTGGGCCTGCCTTGGCGGGGAGGCCGGGGTAAAAGTTAAAACAATAAATAAATAACTTACTAGCTAAAGGATGGAAGCAGGTGAGAAGGCCATCTGCTTCATCATGCCGAGAGAGGACCGCATGTTGTCTCTCTTGGTGTGCGCAGGGAGAGAGCTTGTCTTCATCTGAGTGAGAGAGAAGAAGGAAGGGGAAATGAGAGCACAATCTGCATTTCAAGGGGAACAGTGGCAGAAGAGTAAACACAGGAAGAAAGGTCAGTGTGCCCATCTAGCTATCTAGTCTCTCTTGCCACACTGGAGGTCTGAGACACAAGGTCATCACACCTGGAACTTCCAGCACAGGAGACGCCGGGGTCTGAACCTGGGGCTTCCAGCGTGCAAAGCAGATGCTCTTCAACTGAGCCACACCCCCTCCTTTAAACACTAGCCATCTGATGCTAGGCTTTTGATCAGCTTTGTGATTATTATAGGCTGATGATACCACAGACCCAGTCTTGGAAAGGTAAATCCAATGAAACAATGAACCAAAAAAAAAGGGGGGAGGGAATTATTTGGAGGCGCTCCAGGAAGCGGCCAGGTGACATCATTTCCTGGATCTGCTCCACTCTCATTTGTAAACTATGCTCCGTTCCCCCAAGGCAACCATTGCATAATGTGAATTGCAAAATGATTACGATACTTACTGATTCGAGCTTGGGGGGATGGGGGTATGAGCCAGCAGGGACGACCACGGAGCACGGCTTTATTAACGTGCCGTTATATTTCTGAATTCTACTGACCGTGAAGAGTGTCGGGTTACTCGCCCACAAAATACAGCTGTTGCCCCTTGAGCAGAGCCGGCCCTTCCAGCTGCTTTCTTCATGGCTTCACAGCTTTAATTTTAGTTTTCCGTGGCAGATGTGATGACACATCGGGATTTTCTGAGTTCAGGCGCTACTTGTGGGAATGTCCGCGCTCGCGATTCCCATCGGGGGCCTCTGCTTTCCCTCGGGCCTTGCTTGAGTCTTCCTGCTCTTTCCGTTTCTCGCCTTCTCGGAGGCGTTTCTTCTCCGTCTCCCTCCTTTCTTCCAAGGAAACCTGGACATCATCTGTATGTATTTTTAGGGGCAGTGCTGGACTCCAGAGATATCCTTGTTGAAAAGCCTTGCCCCTTTCCTAGAAAGCGATGCTGAGATAAGTCCGTTTACTGGCTCTGGTAGATTCTTCTAAAACAAAACGGAAGCCCAGTGGCACTTTAAAGGCTGACAATATTTAAGCACTTAAGAACATAAGCTCATGCTGAAAGGGCAACTGGGATATTGGAGGTTTTCAAACAGAGGCTGGATGGCCACCTGAGAGCAATGCTGATTCTGTGAACTTAGGCGGGTCACAAGAAGGGAGGGCAGGAAGGGTTGCCTCAGGGCTTAGTTCTTGTGGACTTTTCTTACACCCCCAGGGAAATGTCGATCGCCATTTTGGGGTCAGGAAGCCATTTTTCTCCAGGCCAGTTTGGATGGAGATCCCGGAGGGTTTTTTTTTGTCATCTTCTGGGCATAGAACAGTGGCCACTGCATGTGTGGAGGGGGAGGTATTTGTGAATTTCCTGCATGGTGCAGGGGGTTGGACTAGATGAACCTGGAGTTCCCTTCCAACTCTATGATTCTGTGATCACACCAATGGTCCATCCAAGAACATCACATCAATGGCCCATCTAGCCCACCTTTCTGTTAGGCTTGGAAGAAACGTACAGAGGTGTAGTCATGCTAGCTTGTCATAGCAAAATAAAACAGAAGTCTGGGGCAGGTGATGCACTGTATTCTTGGTGCTGGGGGGGCAGCAGTGGGAGGGCTTCTAGTGTCCTGCTGGACCTCCTGATGGCATCTGGTATTTTTGGCCGCTGTGTGTCAGAGTGTTGGACTAGATGGGCCATTGGCCTGATTCAACATTGGCTTCTCTTATATTCTTAGAAGTCCAGTGGCATCCGAAACACTTACCTCTGACGCACAAAAGCCAGTGCTGAAAGGGCAACCTGGATGATTAACAATATCAAGCCAATGGTCTATCGAAGACTATCACACCAGTAGTCCATCTAGTCCAGCTTTCTGTCTCACACAATGGCCAACTAGTTCTTCTGCAGGTCCAGCCACAGGGCATAGAGGCCAAGGCCTTCATTAGAACATCAGAAGAACCCTGCTGGATCAGACCAGTGGTCCATCTAGTCCAGCATCCTGTCTCACGCAGTGGCCAACCAGTTCCTCTGAAGGGAAAACAATAGGGCCAGGAGGCCGAGGCCTTCATAAGAACCCAAGAAGAGCCCTGCTGGATCAGACGAGTGGTCCATCCAGTCCAGCATCCTGTCTTACACAATGGCCAGCCAGTTCCTCTGGAGGGCCAACAACAGGGCATAGAGGTCGAGGCCTTCAAAAGAACCTAAGAAGAGCCCTGCTGGATCAGACCAGTGGTCCATCTAGTCCAGCATCCTATCATGCACAGTGGCCAGCCAGTTATTCTGGAGGGCCAACAACAGGGCATAGAGGCCACAGCTTTCCCCCAGAGCTGCTTCCTAGACTGGTATTCAAAGGTTTGCTGCCTCAGAATATGGAGGTTTCCCTTACTCACCATGGCTAGTCGCCACCGATAGACCAGTCCTTCATGAATCTATCTAATCCCCTTTAAAGCTGTTTATTCCTGAGTGGCCATCACTACACCCTGTGGCAGCAAATTCCACATCTTAATCACTCTGTGTAAAGTGGTGTGGCCTAATATGCCAATGAGTTTCTGCTGTTGGGTGTGGCCTATTATGCTAATGAGTTCCTGCTGGGCTTTTTCTACCAAAAAAGCCCTGATCCTGCCACACATTTTGTTAGTCTTTCAGGTGCTACTGGACCCTTGCTCTTTTCTATTGCTACAGAGAGACTAAGGCTGCAGTCACATACGCCAGTTGAGGCGGAGGGGAACTGAGGCTATTTCCTCCAGAGGAATTTGACATGCAGTTGCGAGATCACACATCCCTTTGTAGCTGGGGGCTCAGCCCGTCACTGTGTGATCAGATGCAACTGCAGATTAGTCTAGGGTTTTTTGGCCGTTTGTTTCCCATGCGCATAAATGAGGAATTGCGCCTCCACACTGAGGGCCCACTATGGAGTATGCAATAATGCACATACTGAGAAGGGGGCGGAACAGCACTGTGGTCTGATCAGGCCATCCCAGTGGCATTAGAGCATGCTTGTGCGATCAGACAGGGGAAAGTCCGCCCGTGGCCTGTCAGAACCTGTTAGAGCCAGACTTCCCCCCGTGTCTTTTCACTTCTGTGGCAGAGCAGCATGGGTTGCCGACGATTGCGGGATGCTTCCCAGATGTTGCTGTCTGATCGCTCCCTTTAGATCCATCAGGCATTCGCATCCATGTCAGATCTAAAGGCACGTGTGATCGTAGCCTAAAACAGCTACCCATCTTGATATAAAGTCAAAACTGTCATGGTTAATGTGTATTATTTTGCCGACTACGACTGTATCGCTTTCTCTAGCTGATTCTCTTCTTTTGGACCCAAGACAGGCAAGTTGTGTTTTTTTTTAATGGCTGAAACATATGCATGCAGCTGAGTGATAAATCATTCATGGGAGGTTTTTCAAAAAGAAAAAAAAGCGCATACTTGGGACTATGGAATGGCAGACCCCTTCCGGGAGAACAAAGGGCCTTTGTGTTCCACGGGGGCTTCCAACCTCTGCCTACGAATGAACCGATGGTTCTTGCGGATGCTGGGAGGGGGCGGCTGAAAGAAGCTGCCAACCGAAACAGGGGAGGGGGTTCTTCTCGAGTTGCCAAAACCAGGGTGAGAAATAGGGTTGCCAGCCTCCAGGTGGGCTCTGGTGATCTCCTGGTATCACATCTGGTTTCCAGGTATCAGGGAATCTGTTCCCTGGAGAAAATGGCTGCTTTGGAAAGTGGACTCTATGGCATTATGACCCACTGAGGCCCCGCCCACCCCAAACTCAGTCCTCCCCAGGCTCCACCCCCCAAATCTCCAGGTATTTCTCAACTCAGAGCTGGCAATCCTAAAATTATTGGAGATTTGGGGAAGGAGCCTGGGGAAGTAAGGGTTTGGGGAGGAGAAGGACGGGGAAGACAGTATGCGGGCTCTAATCTGGGAGAACTGGGTTTGATTCCCCACTCCTCCACATGCAGCTGTTCGCGTGACCTTGGGTCAGTCGTAAGTTCTTTCAGAGCTGTTCTCTTAAGGACAGTTCTGTCAGAGCTCTCTCAGACCCACCTATCTCACAGGGTGCCTGTTGTGGGGAGGGGAAGGGAAAGGAGTTTGTAAGCTGCTCTGAGACTCCGAGTGAAGGGTGGAGTATAAATCCAATCTCCTCCTCCTCCTCCTCCTCCTCCTCCTCCTCCTCCTCTCTCCTCCTCCTTCCCCTTCTTCTCCTCCTCCTCCTCCTTCTCCTTCTCCTCCTCCTCCTCCTCCTCCTCCTCCTCCTCCTCCTTCTTCTCCTCCTTCTCCTCCTTCTCCTCCTCCTCCTCCTTCTCCTCCTTCTCCACCTCCTCCTCCTCCTTCTTGGTGTAGTGCCATAGATTCCATCCTGCAGTCATTTTCTCCAGGGGGAACTGATCTCTGTACATGGGAGATGGTTGTGATTCTGGGAGATCGCCAGGCCTGACCTGGATGTGGGCAGCCCTAGGTTTCTCCTACTTTCCCATTGTTGTAATTCTGGAAGATCACCAAGCCTGGAGGCGGGCGTTGCTGGCGCTGTCACCTGGAAGCGACATCAGCATGTCGGTGAGGTCAGGGGCAGTGCTCGGGTTTTGGGGCAGACTCTCGGTTAAAATGGCCTCAGACCACAGAGTTTTCACAAAAGCAGAGTGTCGCCCCACCCCCATGCCACTGACATGCTGACGTCACTTCCGGTTGGTGTCAGCGTATTGCACAGGGCATTGGGTGGGGGGGAATTTCCTCCCACCGGCCAGGTAGGAACCCGCAAAAGTGGGGGATCCCCACCTCCCCACCTTGGGAACGGGAACCCTAGCAGGAGGTTTGTGTAGATGAAGGACCAAAATAGGGTATAATCCCATAGAATCCATCTTCCAAAGCAGCTGTTTTCTCCAGGGAAACAGATCTCTATAGTCTGGGGGTCGCATGTACTTCTGGGAGATCTCCAGGCCCTACCTGGAGGCTGGCAATCCTTCTTATGACCCACCATCCCTCTTGAGTGTTGTGACCCATGTGACCACTGCAGGGGCGGACGAAGGCTCCCTGGTGCCCTCAGCACTGACCAATCTCGGTGCCCCCCCTCCTTTCCACACTGACCCCCAGTCCATTTTAGTTGTTGACCTGTCTGGCCAGATACACAATGTAGGTTGCAGCAAGACAAAAATTTATTCCTATGATAACACAATACACTGTACAAACTAAGCCAAGCTTTGGCTACACAAAAATGCAACACGACATCTATTTTAATATTTCACAAGTGAAATGTATCAAAGTTCCAGTATTCGTGACCCGAAAGGCATTTTTCTGCATTTCATTTTCGCAAAATCGCTGATAACGCCCTCGAAGTTAATTCTTCTCAGAATGCCTGCTTCAATTGTCAATATACACAGTGAGCTGAGTCTTTCTTGAAGGATAACTGATCTATTTGGGGTTTTTTTACACGTTTCAGTTGTGAGAAGGACCTCTCTGTTGTGCAGCTGGTGACCATTAATGTTAAAAATATAACCCTAGGGTGCACCAGGATCAATGTGCACTAGCTTTATCATTTTTTTTGTTTTTACAAATCTTTTTTTTCCCTTTTCACCCTTTTCCCAACTTTGTGGTGCCCCCTTTGGCCCTGGTGCCCTAAACATGTACTTCGTCTGCTTAATGGTTAATCTCCTGCTGGACCCCTGCTTTAGAGGGCGGGCCAGAGCGCCATGTGCTAGGTGGAAACGCTGAAAGGGGGGGAAATTACGAGTCTTGCTTGCAACGTTAGGAAGGAGCAGGGCTCCTTTTGTAGCAGGAACTCCTTTGCATATTAGGCGACACACACCCTAATGTAGCCAATCCTCCAAGAGCTTACAGAGCTCGTCTTACAGGAGCTACTGGAAGCTCTTGGATGCTAGGCTACATTAGGGGTGTGTCCCCTAGTATGCAAAGGAGTTCCTGCTACCAAAAGAGCCCTGGGAAGGAGGGAAGTCTGCAGAACTGGATTTTTAAAGCTGTCGCTGAAGATTACCTAACAAAATGTGCTCCCCTATTTTTAGTTCTGTACTATCATCACGATCGGGATACACAGAGAGATAAAAAGGATTGCCGACGACTGACTCACAGGGAGACAAAAAACCAAATCTTACGTTACTTGCATGTGACCCAGAAACCCGAAATGTGGGCCATTGTGAGTAGCCCCAAACACCCCAATTATTAATTCTGAAAAAATGAACAGTTGGAGGTCTCCCCCTTCAATGGGGATGCCAGCCTCCAGGTGGGACAGGAAGATCCCCTGGAATTACAGCTCACCTCCAGACACTGGATTAGCAACATTAATCACCCAAAGAGTGGTTAACGTTTGGAATTCACTGCCACAGGAGATGGTGGCAGCTACAAGCATGGACGGCTTCAAGAGGGAAATGGACAAACATCTGGAGCAGAGGTCCATCAGTGGCTATTAGCCACAAGATATAGATAGGGACTCTCAGTCTGGGGCAGGTGATGCTCTGTACTCTTGGTGCTTGGGGGGGGGGCAACAGTGGGAGGGCTTCTAGTGCCCTGGCCCCACTGCTGGACCTCCTAATGGCACCTGGTATTTTTGGCCACTGCGTGACACAGAGTGTTGGACTGGATGGGCCATTGGCCTGACCCAACACTGACTTCTCTTATGTCCTTATGACTACAGAGATCAGAGACCTGGACAAGATGGATGCTTTGGAGGGTGGACTATAGGGCACTGTACCCCACTGGGACTCCTGTCCTCCCCAAGCTCCATTCCCAAATCTTCAGGAGCTTCCCAGCCTGGATTAGGCAAATTTACTCCCCATCCCCCGCTGGGGGCCAGGGGGACCTAGCAACCCTACCCTTCAAAGTGGGATTTGAAATAGTTATGGCAACCCCACATTGCTTAAAAGCTGACACTGACCACACCCATAGTTCGAAACACTCTGGTTTCTACTGTTCTTCTTCAGAGTGTGTGACATGAAATGTAACTCCCAGTCATTCCCAGACAGTATAGCCTGAATAAATGTCAAGGTCATGGTTTCCCTTGCTCGAAAGCCAGTCGAATCCAACTCTAGGGGCGCGGTGCCCATCTCCGTTTCCAAACTGAAGAGCCGGTGCTGTCCGAAGACTTTTTCCGTGGTCATGTGGCTGGCATGACTAGACGCCGAGGCACACAAAATACTGTTTACCTTGATATTAGAGATTTTGGGTATAGAATTACAACTTGCCCCAGAAACTTATTTGCTCAATATAACATTAGATGGAGTTAAAAAGGATGATCTATATATTATATATCCTTACTGCATCTAGAATCCTTATTGCAAAATGCTGGAAAACAGATATAATACCTAGCAGAGATGAACTAATCGTGAAAATGTGTGGAATAGCTGAAATGGATAAAATAAATGTGATTTTGTCAGGGAAAGACAATAAGATGTATCAAAAAAGATGGTGTAAATTTAACAAAGCGATAAGAGAAAACATGTAACGTAATGTAAACTCCAAAGATGATTGTATATGTAAAATTTGTTGTTCTGTGGTGGAAAATCGATAAACTATTTTAAAAAAGAAAAGAAATACTGTTACCTTCCCACCGAAGCGGTACCTATTTATCTACTTGCCATTTCTAGCTTTCGAACTGCTAGGTTGGCAGGAGCTGGGGCCAGAGACGGGAGCTCACTCTGTCACACGGCACTTGGGTCTCAAACTGCTGAACTACTGACCTTCCGGTCTGCAGTTCAGCCTCTTAACCACTGAGCCACCGCAGCCTGAATAGCTCAGACTAAATGGAGCTTGACAGATCTTGGAAGCTAAGTTGGGTCAACCCTGGGAGACCACCAAGGAAGTCAAAGATTGCTGTGCACAGGCAGGCAAAGGCAAGCCATGCCTGTTGTCTTCAAAACTCCATGAGGGGTTTCTATAAGGTGATTGTGTCTTGATGATGGCATTTATTTACTACAATCCCAACCTCCCAGGAAACTGAAAAGTAGTACATACACAGCCCAAGAGGGAGCCATTTCACGAACACTTCCAGATTTGTATTAAAGAGCAATAATATTTTGGCTCATAGTCTAAGTTTGAGAAATGGGCTGTGCTCATTTGGGGTTGGCTAAAAAGGTTGCAGATTTAAGAACATAAGAGAAGCCAATGTTGAATCAGGCCAATGGCCCATGTAGTCCAACACTCTGTCACACAGCGGCCAAGAATACCAGATGCCATCAGGAGGTCCAGCAGGGGGGCCAGGGCACCAGAAGCCCTCCCACTGTTGCCCCCCCCAGCACCAAGAATAGAGTGCATCACCTGCCCCAGACTGAGAGTTCCCATCTATACCCTGTGGCTAAAAGCCACTGATGGACTTCTGCTCCATATGTTTATCTAATTCCCTCTTGAAACTGTCCATGCTTGTAGCTGCCACCACCTCCTGTGGCAGTAAATTCCATGTGTTAATCACTCTTTGGGTGAAGAACGACTTCCTTTTATCTGTTCTAACCTGACTGCTCAGCAATTTCATAGAGTGCCCTCGAGTTCTTGTATTGAGAGAAAGGGAGAAAAGTACTTCTTTCTCAACCTGCTCAATCCCATGCATAATCTTATAAACCTCGATCATGTCACCCCTCAGCCATCGTTTCTACAGCCATCCGTTAACTACAGGATTTTCTTTTCTTTCTTTTTAAATTCACAATTTTTATTCACAATTTTATGAAGAATAAAGTAAATTGGAAGTATGTAATAGTAAACAGTAAACTGAAGAGAGTCCAATGTAAGTTACTATGTAGACAGGGCTATTTTGGGGCAGGAACGCACAGGAACGGAGTTCCGGCTGGCTTCAGAGTTGGCCACACCCACTGCAGCCCAAACATCTGCGTGCGTGGCTACAGAGGGAAGGCCTGGAGAGTGACCCCCCTGGTGACTCCAAGGTGGGGACGCCAGGGGGGCCTGGAAGGATCGGGGAGGCATTTAAATGCCTCCCCATGCCTTTCCCAGTCTGTCCAAGGGCTGACTTGCCCGGGCTCCCTGAATCTACCGGGTGCCCAAGCAAGCCAAGGGAAGGCATGGGGTGTGGCCTAATAGGCTAATGAGCTGCACTGCCGAGGGTGTGGCCTAATATGCTAATGAGTTCTTGCTGTTGGGTGTGGCCTATTATGCTAATAAGTTCCTGCTGGGCTTTTTCTACCAAAAAAGCCCTGTATGTAGATATATGTATAGTAACTAATGTGGACATGGAAAAAGAATTTAGGAAACGGAATGGAACTATATTTAACAAGTGGTATAAGGTAACAGGATTCAGAATAGGAAGTAATTCTGGGTTAGTAATTAGGTACAATAGGAGTTAGTCAATTAGCCTGAGAACACTTCCTATTAATAAAGAAGTTTGGGGGTGAATAATATAATAGATGGTTGGTAAATAGGATTAATATCCTGTGTTATCGTTCACTACAGAAATTAATAAATTCTGAAGTACAGGATTTTCAAGGCAAGAGGCAGTGGTTTGCCATTTCCTGCCACTACATAGTGGCCGTGGACTTCATCGGTGGTCTCCCGTCCAAGTACTAACCAGGGCTGACCCTTCATAGCTTCCGAGATTTGATGAAATTGGAGTCACCTGGCCTATCCAGATCAAGGCAAGAGAAGTTCCGAGGCAGTTTAACATTTCCTGCCTCTGCATAGTGACCCTGGACTTATTTGGTGGTCTCCCATCCATGTACTAACCAGGGCTGACCCAGCCTCACCTTGGACTAACTTCATCAACATCCAGTCTCATTTCCCTATACCCATTTACCCTAATTAAGCAACACTTAATTCTGTTCACCAAACCTGGTAGCTTTTCCCATCTGGTACTTAAAGGGTCATCAAGCCCCATTCACATCTATAGTCCATCTCAGGTAAACCCATCAAATCTCTCCCAAATCATTGTCCACCTCAGAAAAACCCATCAAGTTATTGTTTTTCAGGCAAATATGTCAGCTAGTCCCAGGGAGCATTTGCCCCTATATCTAGAGTCCCTCGCCACCAGTGCAGTGTGTGTGTTCAGGATCCATACCCACACCCTCCGTCCATTGGGTCTTCTCTCCTCACCATGAAACGCTGGTTGTTTTGGTGCTGCCTCCATGGACCTCTTTCTTCAAGACTGGTAATTGTAGCCTTTCCCAAAATCATTTCCCCCTTTCATCCCTGGTTTCCTCTTAGCTAGCCTTGTACGTGTTTTTAGTGTGTATGTGTGCATACTTTTTGCTCATTTTTTTCTTTTGAAACCTTTCCAGCTGAACATCTGCCTGATTTATTTTGAGAGTTCTCTTAAGGGAGAAATCCCTGTAAACGTTGGTGGAGAATCCCAGTTCCCTCCTCTTGCTTTGTCTCCTTTAAAATGAATTCCCCCAACTAATTATCAGTAACCAACTTGGGGTAACACTCTCTCTTTTTGTCCTCTCACTCGGCCTTCCGTGGAAACATATGACTCTGCAGGTCTCTCCTGTAGAGACAATGCCATCACGCACACACACGATGCTGGACTAGCTGGCCATTTGTGACAGGGAAAATCCCTCTTTAGATTAGACTTCTCTCTCTTCTTTCGACTGCAATCTGGATGTGAACTGGATCTACTCGAATAAATGTAAATGTATTGCTCTTTTTTTGCAATATACTTCTTTAGAGATTTATTTACTGCCCACAGTCTCACGCTTCTAGGATTTGGGCAAAACTCTGCTCTATTAACCAAATATCCCAATACCCTCCTCCCCTTTCTCAGGTATCTCTACCTCACTTTTATCTTGAGGCAGTTGCTAAGGGCGGTTCCACCCGCCCTATGTCGACATCCCCCTCCCTGCCCGGCTGCATCAACTTCCGGTCAGTTGACGCCAGCTCCACAACCATCCTTGCAAGACCGTCCAGAGCTTGCCCGGTGCCATGAATCTCCACTCAGCAAAGTCTCTGCGCATCGGCAGGGCCTCATGACAGAATATCAGCAGACAGCATCTTTCAGCAGTGCCCCAGGAAAACGTCTCGATTAAACATTAGCGGCCCGATAATCACACCGTTTAAGTGAGCTTTTACGAAGCGGATCCCACAGCGGAAGTGTAGAGCGGTTATGAGCCCGCTCATCTACGGCTTTGGTTATCTGTGCTCGGGGAGTGTTTAAGCCATCACTTTACATGTTTGGCTAGAAGACAGCGCAGCTGAATCTGAGCGGCGAAAGCATTGCTCATCCCTTTGGGACCGGTTGTCATCGGGAGGCGGATCACCCCTAGATGTAGTTCGATATCTGAGCCCCCAAGAAACGGCCTTTTGTCTTCAAGCTGGGGTCAAGTGGGTGAGGGGGAACAAGCAGGAATGGAATCTGGGAAAAGACGGCTGGGATGTCCCACGGGAAGGCTGATGCATTAGATGAGGTTGATCTAACCAGTCTGGATGGGGGAAGAAGGAGGAGAAGGAGAAGGAGAAGAAGAGATTGGATTTATACCCCGCCCTTCATTACCGGAAGGAGTCTCAGAGCAGTTTACAATCCCTCCCCCTCCCCACAACAGACACCCTGTGAGGTTGGTGGGGCTGAGAGAGCTCTCTCGAGAACTGCCCTTGAAAGAACAGCTCGGAAAGAACTTGTGACTGACTCAAGGTCACACCAGCAGCTGCATGTGGAGGAGTGGGGAATCAAACCTGGCTCTCCCAGATTAGAGTCCATGCTCTTAACCACTATACCAAACTTTGGCATACGGGGCAGGGAATGCTCTTCGACCCACACTTCATACTGGATGCACACCTCCCTTCAATTATACCTTACATACAAGTTCATCTTCCGCCCCGGACTGATCTGACCTAACTACACCAATCCTTGCTACCGTAACACCTGGTACATGAGGCTGCCCTTGCAAACTACTTGGAAACTTCACTTGCTGCAGAAATGTGGCCACCTACTCTCTGACTGGGTCATGCCCCTTTGAACATCTAGCACCTGTTCTGAAGTAACTCCATCGGCTGCGTTAAAGTACTTCCCACAAAAGCCAACGTTAAACAGTTTCCTATGTTGAGCAAAGAGAAAACTGCTTGCCTATTGGTCTGTCACAGTGGTTAAAGAGGGATGATTGGTTGCAGCCACACAGGTGTAATGCATGTGGGTACTTCAAAGCTGGAACACATAGCAGAGGGCAATATTGTCCCATGGATGTTGCATGTCAATCATGTAAGAAGAAAGGCCTGATTCAACATTGGCTTCTCTTATGTTCTTATGTTCTTACTTTTGAAGGCCCTCTGCAACCAGGGATTTTCCTGTTGAAAGGGCTGCGCCTTGCTATATGTATTCTGGCGTCAATTACACTCCTCTGGTTGGCGTCTCACACACATGAACACACACGAAGCTGCTTTATACAGAACCAGACCCCTTGGTCCATCAACGTCAGTGTTGTCTACTCAGACCGGCAGCATCTCTCCAAGGTCTCAGGGTCACTTCACCTTCTCCACCCAAAGAGTCATTAACACATGGAACTCACTGCTACAGGAGGTGGTGGCAGCTACAAGCATGGACAGCTTCAAGAGGGGATTGGATAAACATAAGAACATAAGAACATAAGAGAAGCCAATGTTGAATCAGGCCAATGGCCCATCTAGTCCAACACTCTGTCACACAGCGGCCAAAATATACCAGGTGCCATCAGGAGGTCCAGCAGTGGGGCCAGGGCACCAGAAGCCCTCCCACTGCTGCCCCCTCCAGCACCAAGGATAGAGTGCATCATCTGCCCCAGACTGAGAGTTCCCATCTATACCCTGTGGCTAATAGCCACTGATGGACTTCTGCTCCATATGTTTATCTAATTCCCTCTTGAAACTGTCCATGCTTGCAGCTATCTTCATCATCATCATCTATCTCCATCTATCATCTATCATCTCTATCATCTATCTTTATCTATCTATCTATCTATCTATCTATCTATCTATCTATCTATCTATCTATCTATCTATCTATCTATCTATCTATCTATCTATCTATCTATCTATCAATCTATCTATCTATCTATCTATCTATCTATCATCTATCTATCATCTATCTATCTATCTATCTATCTATCTATCTATCTATCTATCTTATCTATCTATCTATCATCTATCTATCATCTATCTATC